>JAWNNO010003761.1:1200000-1523808 GCA_035044985.1 Lordiphosa fenestrarum
ATAGACGACGAGACACTGCCAGGGCACATTAATATTAATGCTTATGTTACCCAACGGCAGTGATGTCAACCAACCAGCCAGCCAGCCAAGTGACATCATTAAACAAACTGCGAAAACTAAATCAAATATGCTACAGGATCTTTGGGAGGAATACATTTCTGAGCAGATGAATAAAACTTCACTAAGTATGTTTAATTGATCCTCAGTTTTCCATCTCTTTATGTATACTTTTTTTGGTTATGCTAAGATCAAAAAACAGCAACGAGGAGCGTAGTTAGCTATATGGCAATCTAAAGCACTGCATAACATTTCACAAACGACTCTGTATATATATATTTAAGCGGTTCGGATGGAGCCCAGCGCTTAATTTTTAAGGGCTTCCTATTAGGATAAAGTGGGCCAGATATCGCATACTCCACAACCGCCTGAGTTAGCCCAGTTTGCATTTCTTTAGATTTTTTATGTAGACATCTACAAGTGGTACTTGAAAATATTTTCAGAATTTTTTAGGCAACAAAAAGGCCTGCAAATTCACCGGCTGTGGAGCTCAGGTGAATGGTTGCACCATTTTATGCAATTTTAGTCCGTTTTTATGGAAAGTTCGTGTTTTTTGTTTGTTGTGAATGGGTGTGTGTGTGTGTGTGTGCTTGTGCAAATAGTGCAAAATGAGACGCCTGGGAATAAGTTTTTCATAACATTGTTGTTGTATATTCTCTCAACATTTTTTTTTCGAGTGCATATTTTAGCCATTTTCTCCGTAGCTGTTGGAATGCAGTCGTGTGCATTTGGGCATTCAACAATGTGTGAAAACGTTTGCAATTTTGCTAATTGAATTGCAGCTTTTTACAATTTAATTTGATTTCTTTTCCTTTGTAAGTGTTTTCGACAATATATGCAGCTGTTAGCCAAATGAAAAGCATATGGAGGTGAGTTTAACAAAGTGTAGACGATATGTGGGTAGGGAAATATAGGGTGATTTCCTAGCAGCTAGCGGATTTGATTAAAAAAGAAAATACACAAAATTGAGAAAAATGTGTGAAACCTTTATTTCTAGAAAATGTTGATAGAGGTTGCGCCTCAAATGTTTCATACGCTGGGTTCAATTTTGACATACTCTCTCCCACATATCGGTGCGTCGGTTTCTATGATCTCTTGATATGCACGACGAGCTGAGTTCGTTCGTCTTTTTTTTTGCTATCTCCTCTGTCAGTTTGAAAGCAATCTTCACCAAATTTTGCCCGAAATCTTCTGGTACAACTAGGCTGCATATTTGTCAGAACCGGCCGGATTGGATGACTATAGCGTATAGCTGTCATAGGAACGATCGGCCGAAAAACTAGTTTAAGTGAGAAAAAGTTTTTTGATTTTAATGGAAACGGTTCCAAACTTTGTGTTTCTTAGTTTGCTATGCTTTCCCTTGATTCCATTAATTTTGGTCGAAATCGGTCAACTATATAGTATAGCTGTCATAGAAAAGTAGAGTCGGTAAAGTAGTCTTAGTAAGAAAAACTTTTTTGCTTTCTATGGAAATGTTCTTAAAATTGGTATTTATTTATAAAATATGCTTTCACACAATTCTACAAAGTTTTGTCAAAATCAGAGGACCATAGCATATAGCTGCAGTACGAAAGATTCGTCGAAAAATAAGTTCTATTAAGAAAAAATTTTTTGTTTTAAAAGAAATCGACTTCAAATTTCTTACATGTTCATTTGTAAGGCTTTTGCAAGATTCCACTTAGTTTGGTCAAAATCGGACTTCTATATAGTATAGCTCCCCTAGAAAAGTAAGGTCCAAAAAGTAGTCTTAGTAAGAAAAACGTGCTGCAGGGGTAAACTTCGGCCGAACCGAAGTTAACTTTCCTATTTGTTTGAATCAGCCTTTGCTTGTTTTAGTTCTTAGCCCGCTAAGGGTTAAAGTCATTAATGGTCAGTTGAAGGTAAATCTGCTAAATACCAAACTACTAATCAATACTGTGTATTGAATTTTTAATAATCATGACAAGCATATGTTTTTGTCGGTATTTACCACATTTTTTCAAATTCTTTGATTATCTAAAAGCTTTGTTCAATGGCCCGGAACGACGTATTTGTAATTTATTTCATGTTTAATTTGCTGATCATTAATTATTTAGCTTGATTATGTCAATTATATTTAATTGTGCCCTGGCTTGAACTTTTTCCAAAAAAGAAAGAAACAAACAAAAAAACACAAAAAATGACAACAAATATTTAAAAAATTCATCATAATTAGTGAATTTATGTGTACACAGTTGACCAAACTAATTTCTACAACTTATTAAATGTTATTAATATATTTTTCCTGTGGTCCTTCATTTGGGATTTATATTGTTTCGCATCGCCCTGCTGGGCCACAATTTTCGTTCACGCTTCTTATTAATGAATCGTGTTTGGGGCGGAGGGAGCCCATTTTGTTGTTACAGTTGTTGCTGCCTTATTTATTACATTTGCCGTGCTTTCGCCCTGTTGAGGTCAGTCCGTTCTTTGGTTGTTGTTCTTGTTGCTGTTCGTTTAGTCTGGCCGCGCCTTCTCTATTTTTTTCCCGACCCATAAAAGCTAACAGCCTTAAGCATTAAGTGTGTTCTCATTTGGTAAGGGCATGAGCCTTAATTAATATGAATTAATTTTAGTGTTAATTGCAAGTGGATGGGTAATGGGTTTGAAGGCTTTGAATGCATGGTGTTCAGATTGGTGGGCGGTTATTTGGCCGAAAGGGAAAGTGCTTACACTAAGCGAAATTGCCAGATATGTTCCAGTAATCAGTCATAAAAAGTTCCCGCCTCGTGATGTGATGACCCTCTAATAATAAATAACAAATTTCTCTCCTTCATTGGGGGCACATCAATCAACAGAAATGAGCTGCCTCAGTGGTACCACATCAAGCGGGGAAATTGTGTAATATTTATTAGTTGGCTAATTATAGTGTTATTTAGTTGGCACCGACTGACTTTAATTTGGTTAATGACTTAATTAGATATTGGATATGGTATGGGTTAAATGTTCTTTAAGTGTACTATGCAGCAAATCGCATTTTGCTAAAAATACTATGCAGACTTGTAACAACATCTCTGCAAAATATCCAGTATTTTGTGCTGCTTTGGATATGCCTGAGCCACTGTTTAAGGGTTTTATCATTGACTGAATCGCTTTTGTTGTTTCCATTTTGGGTTGGATTTCGTGTGACACAAAAGATTACTTGGCTGCTTTGCTTTAGTGTTGTCTATGTAATTAATATTAAGTATACGCAGTGTTTGACAGCTTTTTATTTTTGTGTTGCCTGGGAAATGGCACGTACACAAAATAGAGTCACTAAGACCTTAAATCACATCTTTTTGTTGTTTTTTTTGTTGTACTTTGGCCCACAAGGTGTAGTTGAAGTAAATAATAAATAAATATTTACCAAGCGTTTCGCTTACAAAACACGTTCGGGGAATTAACGTTCAACGGACATTCAAGACGTGTCCAAATCTTTTGTTGGCCATTAAAGTTTAAAGATGCAGAGGCGACAGCCTGGTCCTGCCTAGATTTACAATCAACTGCTGCCTGGCTGGGCTGCCTTTGGGCCACAAATCATAAAAACGCATCCACACGCACACACACACACACAAACTAGTGTAGGTTCATCATGTGGCCTGAGTTTACGTGATATTTTATGGGTCACTCGTTTTGTTCGTTAAGTTGCTCACCACCCAAAAATCTCTGAGTCAACTTTAAGAATGGTTGAACATTTCTTATTGCTCCAGAGACCATTAAAAAATTGTGTTGCTTGCCCTGTGGCGTTTATTTAATTTGATTTTAATTGGGTCGAAAGGTAAACACCTCATTTGTCACCCAACGGCACTTAAATGCTGAGGATTAGTAGTAAACACTTAAGAATCAATGTTTAAGGTTTAATTAATATTAATTCACTGCATAAAGCATGGATTTTGTACTTGTCTTAGGTACAAATGGTGTCAGTAATAGGGTGGTTCGTACCTACATTTGTTCCAAGCTCCAAATTATTTCTTATACTTCGGAACGGAATTGTCTTAAATTACAAAAAAAAGTGGGCATTGTCTGATTTGAAATTACAATTGTGCCAAAAGAATATACATATAATATAATTTAATTTCAACTCTTACTGTAAAAATAAGAGCTTAAGAGAGAAACTTTATTTTATTCATCCACCAATACACACTCAGTAGTGTTGGCAAAGCATCGATTGTCGCTGTCATCCATAGTCTTAAAAACACAGCTTTGATCGCTGTTTTGGACAATGTTTTGGTTACTGTTTTGGTTACGGTTTTGGTTACTTTTTTGGTCACTGCTAGACACTGTATTGGCTACCCTTTGTTCACTGTTTGAGCACTGTTTTAGGCACTGTTTTGGTCCAACTGCTTTAGTCACAGATATGGTCACTGATTCAGTCACTGTTTTGGTTACAGTGCTGGTCACTGTTTTGTGCACTACTTTGATCGCTGTTTTGGACACAGTTTCCTACTTCTAAAAATTACTGTTAGTTACTACAGGGTGCGCCATCTAAAGTGTCGGTATGGCAACACTGAATAAATATAAAAACAAACAACCGATTTCTAAATGTTGATCTTGTTCCTTTAATTTGGTCCTGTACAATTTATTTCGACTACTTTTTGAACACAACATCAATCAAGTGGCGGCCTTTATTGGCCACAACAAAATGTTCCCTTTTTGCGGCATTTTCCATCACTTTTTCGAGCTCTCAGTCGACAAAGTGGCGATTTCGGCACGAATGTTGGCCTTAAGCTCTTCAATGGTCTGTTGATCGCTGGCGTAAACCTTGCTTTTTAAATAGCCCCACAAAAGAAGTCTGGGGCGGTCAAATCTGGAGATCTGGGTGGCCAGTCAATATCGCCTCTTTTTGATACCAGGCGTCCAGGGACGTGTAAAGGTATTTCATGGATGCGGTGTGGATTTTCCGAACCCCCTTATGCGACAATTTTGCTTATTAAAACCACCAGAAAGCGTGAAATGGGCCTCATCGGTCATCAAAATTTGTTTCCAATTGCTAGCACAATTGAACGATTATTTTCGATGAACAGCGTCACTATTTCGGCACGTTGTTTTGGTGTGAAGCGTTCCATGGTCTAAATTGTACTAGATTGATGTTTCCAAAACATGTCTAACCAAAGCAATCGGTTGGTAAATGTCAAAGTTATTTAGTGTTGCCATACCGACACTTTAGATGGCGCACCCTGTATATAGTGACCAAGTTAGCCACTGTTTTGTACACTCTTTGGTTACTGTTTTAAACACTGAAATGGTCACTGAATTCAGTCAGTGTTTTGTTAGCTGCGTCGGTCACCATTTTTGTTACAGTTGGTCACTACTTTGATCGCTGTTGGTCACTGTTTGGTCACTGCTAGTCACTGTTTTGTTTACTGCCTTGGTCACAGTTTCCCACTACTTTAAACTTTAATTAAGTGCGAGGGAAACATAGAATTGCCAGAGAGACGTGTAGGATTCGTGGATCTCTGTGATCCTTGATTCGTAAAATTATTGAATGAATCACAAATGGCTAGAAGTTAAGCGACACTTAATTATCTACAATGTCACGTTATGCTTTTGAACATTCTATATCTTAGGGCCGATTTCACATCTTCTACATACATATCTGCTATGTGTCAGATAAACATAGATTTTGCTTTGGTATTTGTAGGTTTATGTGACAAATAGCTCTATATTGAAGATTAGAAATCGGCCCTTAATCGACTCAAATCTAATACTACAGTTTTCCAAATATGTAGAAAATCTGAATATTTTGTACCTAGAACTTAAAAAAATAGAATTTCCAAACATTAATATTGGTAAATCTTAAGTGGAACTAAATATTTTGCACTAAACAGCAGGTCAAAGGTGCCAAGGCAGAGCTTCTCTCAATCTCTTGGCTCGAATGAGGCCGACAGTTTTACTCAGAATCGGAATGGCAAAGCTGGCGCCAGCAGCTAGTGAAGGTGACCGGGATTTTAAGGAAAAAACAATTTCTACTCACACACTAATCCCACTGGGCTTTAATTTGGGAGGTGTTCCCAAATTTAACTTCGATATGGGACGAGTAACATTAGGTTGGATGTCCTTGACAAGAAAACTTGCGTTGAGATTATACATATATCATCCACCAGCACAAAAGAGACCGTACCTAGCTGTCAAATATCAGTTATGAGTCATGACTTCTGGCATGTCTTCATAATGCCATGGCAACTAGGCTGCAATGTGCAATAGATTGAAAATTGCTCCATTTTGAGTTGTGCCTCTTTAGTTAAACATATGCCAAACTGATGGCAACTCATTGACACACACTCAACAAATAGCAGGGGAACGAGAAGCGAACAATGCATTGTTTCACTAGGTATAAAATCTAAAATTTGTAAACTATGTTAAGAAATACAAATTTTGGGAGGTACAGATTATGTTATACTCTTTCTGGTTTTGCAGATCCTTTTCTGGACTGGCTAGCCGGCTTAAATCTCTGCTATGGTCCTTAAAATAGGCCAGAGATTTGTGTAATTATTGTTATATTCACTTAATTTTATTTGAGCAAAATTAATGGTTAATAAAAACCAAAATTCTAAGAGTAGAGTTGGTAGATTCGACACAACATGAAGCTTACTCTCAACCACCAAGCCCCCTAGCAGTAGTAAACCAAAAAGTTTGCCATTTCATTTCACATTTTTGAACATCTCTCAAAATCCTTCGGTCATGGCCTGGGCATGCTTTTAATGCCATTTGCTTGCCATTTGGGCCAATAAATCATTTTGGTTTCGTAGATAAGTAATTTTGTACCATGTTCCGTCTACGATTTCTTACCGGTGCCGCGGTATGCATTATTTTCCTCTTTTTTGCCTTCTTTTGCCTTTTGCTTTTGCGTTTGCAAAGGTTTGCCCTATAGTGTGATTTTTTCTCTCCCTTTTGGCATCTTTCTCTTCCGCTTGGAGTGGCAAGAAGCATGATTCATGACTTGGCTGTTTTTTTTTGCGCGTGGCCAAATAATTGTTGAAAAGGCATCGGGAATTTGCATTGAAGAAAGTGCTCCAGTGCGTAAAATGATTTCCAATGATCGATAAAAAACATATCAACTAACCAACAAAACAAAACAAAAAACCCAAGCGAATTACCAGTATCGCCTATTGTTTTAGTCAAAGGGTCAATATTTTGTCCAGCGGCTGAAGCTGTGTGTGTGTGTATACATGGTAATCCATTTACTTAACAAATAAAAACAATACTTTTCCCTTTTGGATTTTATAAATGTGGCTCAGTTTTTTCGCTTTGTTGATGTCCAATCAACCGAATTCGTTAGTTCGTTAAAAAATAATAGTTTACAGAGGGGAGCAGTGCAGCAGTCGGACATATTGAAACTCAATGAAATGAAATACTTCCTGCACAACATGAATGAAACTTCATTGAATAAATCAATATGCACATACGAAAAAAGGACAACAAATACCAAATGAAAAGATAAAAATGACGTGAAAAGTGAAAATTAAAACCAACTAAAGTGTATCTCTAACCGTAGTTGGTTTAGTTTACGAGAGCTGTAACAAACGTGCTCTAAGTACGTATTGAAACCGAACCACTTTAACAAAATGTCGTTAAACTTCAAAATGTTATTAAAAATTCAATTAAGCACAGCAAAGCATTGAAAAATATTTTTCCATTGCTTTGAAGAAAATTGCACGAAAATAGTGTGTAAAGAAATTACACAAAAAAAAGAAAGGCAAGAAAAATATATAGAAAAAAAGAAAACGCACATTGATGTAGAAATAAATTGAGCAAAATGGTTGGCAGCTACTTAAGTGAAAATATTTTTGTGCTTGTAATAACTTGGCTGCTCCAACCGCATTCAGCCTGACGGTGCAGGCCCCAGAAAGAGAGCAACACGAATAGGACTTAAGTGCTGCGGCTTCGCCTTCGCGTTCGCCTTCTCTGACTGCATTCATACGTTTTCGATTAAGCCCGGAGAGCTCGGTCTACTTTTGGCAGCCCAACGAAAAGGGAAGCGGAAATTTGCACAAAGAAAGGATGTGGCACACAGAAGTTGTTGCAGCCAAACGAGCTCTAGCAGGTCGTCGTCTAGAGTTGTTGGGCGAGTTGTATATGTATGACTGACAGGCCATTAATTTTGGATTACCAAAGCACTACAAGAGCCGCGTCGACAGGCGGCCCAAAAATTGCACCACTTAGGGCCCCGGGGCTGTTAAACATTTCATAATACCCCGAAACAGTTTTTCATTTTCTTCGTTTACTTGAACCACTTCGTGTTGGGTTCGTTAACGCTAATGACAACTTAAGTGGTCATATATAATTTCTACAAAATTATTGCAGTTCAGGTGGTGGCAGAGCCAAGTCCTTTGCCTTTTGCACCTGCTTAAAATTTGCATTGATTTTTTCGTCCGCTGGTTCGGTTGGCGAACAACTCGAGGAGAAATTTAATTATACTTAAAGCAACTTTTTTAATAAACACCAAGCATCAAAATCAAGTGCAAACAACAAAACTCAAATGCAAAATGACTTTGGTCTAATAAATAAAGTTTTCGAGGAAAAGGTAAACACTTCGCTTTGACCCAAAAGCCAGAAAATATGCGAAACGGAACGAAAGTACCCGAGCAAACATAAAACTGTACCAAATAGTTTGTTGCTTAGATTTTTGCATAAAATTAGTTGGCCATCAACTGGCAAAGAGTTGCATGCCCCCGCACACAAAAAAATATAGCACAAACTTGCATAGAATTTAGATAATTTATGGTAAACAGAATACATTGCGGAGAAGCTAAAGCAATGGTTTTAGTAATCATCTTTAAGTATACACCACATGAATTTAAAATAGATGCAGATTTAGATTAGAAACAGTTACAAAATTGGATGTCTGGAATCAATTTATTTATGTATCCAGAAAAGTGATTTCTCATTCGTCTTCTACTTATTCGTCCTGTTAACAAAAGATGAGATATGTGAATTAAAGCTCAATTTGTAGAGGTTCATTGCCAATCGTATAGAAAACCAAATGGAGTTTTCAACAATGGAATGTCATAAAAATACATTTAAGGCGATTTAGGTGTAAATCCAATAGAATGTATCGGGTCGTTGAAATATATAATAGGTTTTACATCATCATATCAACTCAAAGCAATAAAAACTCTTTGGTTTTGGCCTTACTGATCACTTAAATTTTCTAACGCTCTTAAAAACCATCATGTCTGCGGGGAATTCTATCCATTTGGAAGCCAAAATCAAAGTATAAACGAGAGTGCAAGTTAAATTCGTTACTCAGTGAAATTAATGGTTAATAGTCTCTCCTTGTGTTAATTAACAGAGCAATAAAGTTAATTTGAATATTTTAACATTATGTAAGTGAACAGCGCTTGCGGCTTTAGCAAAGTATTCAACGTTTTTATAACCTTTATAACTCTGCCATTTATTATCCGATCTCTTTGAAAATTTCAGAGATTGGCGATATTGCACACATATGAACTTTATATCTTCGAAATTGTTCAGTTCAGTTGTTTGCTCTAGCTTTTCTAGTCTCCGCCGTCAAACATAAACCCTACATATCAGGTAAATCATTTAATTTGAAACCAAACTCCAATATACATACATTTCCATTTGTCTGTAAAAATAAAATAATTTAAACAAACTTTCAAAATAAGCTAATGAATGGCGGTTGTTATAATCAGCCTGGCACAATGACAAAATGCGCCAAAATGCATTTGTAAAATCATCGAATGGAGTTTAACTCGGTGTTCATTTGCCTGTGCTTTGTGACATTTTTGCATTTCCGTTTTGGCCATTTAATCTGCGAACGGGGACCAACAACATGACCAACAATTAAGCAGTGCGTGCAAATTCTCTGCAAATTTCTCATTTATAGCGTTTGCTATCTCCTTCTCCCCCTCTCCCGCTCTGAAACACACACAACCGCATTGGCCGCCAGACTCGATGGTAACTTTTCCTCTAATGAAAGCAGCTCGCGGGTCTCATTCATTGACTTCCCTCTCCAGGCGATGACAATGCCACCGGTCGATGCTGTGATTAACTGCATCGCAGTCGAGGCTCCTTTTTGGGGTTTATAGCTTTTAATTCTAAACAGCAGTGCGCTAATTTGTTGCCTGGTTTGTTCTCTGTCGAGGTGGAAGAGTTGCCACATGGCAGCCATGAACTGGAATTGGACATTGTGCGATGGGTCGAGCAGATTAGTGTTGGGGAAATTGCAACAAAATGAAAGTTAGCCATGACAGAGTGTGACCAAATTGGGAAATTACTAAATACAAAGGAGTTAAGGTGAATGGAGAGAGAGAGAGAGAGAGAGAAAGCGAAGAGACAGGTTCCACGTTTGGCATTTGAATGAGGCGGAATGATTGTCTCCGACATACATATATGTTATTGGTCAGCGGCTCTATTCAATCCATCAATCACTTCAGTTTTACATGGTATTAAAACCAAAATAAAATGTGTACACTTAGATAAAAGCCAAGTACTTTGTACTTGAATTGGGCACAAACTTACTTACTTACTTACAAACTTACGCACTTTAAGTACGAAATTACTTAACTCGATTACAAGATCCTGATTTCAAATTCGATGTTTTCAATTCCGAAATACTCGATCTTAGATTATTTTGGGACATATTTAGTAAATTTGAAATAATCTTAAAACCTTTTAGGTTGTCATGGTCTTAGATCAAGTCCGATGCACTCTCAAAATAAATATAAAACATTTACTTAAAGTCCAGTAATTTCAAATGTCCGATTTAAAGCGTTCGGAATTTTTGTTCCTTTGAGTATGAATCATTCTCAAAACAAGCAGTACAGTTCTCGTAACAAGTGCTAAACTTACTCAAGTTCAAGATGGCCCATTCTTGAATCAACAGCATACTGCACCGAGAATGTTTTTTAGAGTATCGTGAACTTATCAGATTCAAGAGTAAGATCGCTTACTCTTAAATGAATTTTTGTTTAAGAGCGTTCGCTCTGCTTTTTTTTTGGGTGTAGGTCTCTTTATTGAACCAAAGATGGCAGGAAATATAAAAGGGCCAAAACCAAAAACAAGTTAGAGCTACTGTGATTAAGAAATGTTCCAGCACTCCGTAACAAAAGTGTTAGAACCAGTCGGAAATGATTAGTAACAGACTTGTTTTGTGTTTCTGTTGCACACTTTCGGGAGCTGGCATTATAAGTTTCATTTTCGTACTTGTGCTCTCGCTTTTCTTGATTTTTTCATCTTACTGTAAGTTCTGGATTCCAGAAAGTTTGTTCTCATTTTAGTAATATTAACAGTCATTTTTCGTCTTTGAATGTTTCATATTCAATTTAAGTGCACCGAAACACGAATCGCGCTTTACGTACAAAACCGTGTAAGTTCAATCCCGTTTGTTCTGGAACGCTGGCAGCCCTTTTTTTCTGAGTATACCTATTTACCAGCTGCTTATTACAATTCTCTGTATTAAACACTTACTAAAAAGACTTACAATTTTTAATTTAAAAGCTCACCCAAATTGAACATCCCATTGCGAATTTGTATAATTGATTACGTCACTTGGTTAATAATTATATATGCATTAATCCAAATATTAATTTTATTCATTTACATATTACACATATTTATGGCCAATTCATACATTAAGTATTTCCCTACGAATTAATCAAGTGCACTCCGCTGACATATTGACATTGTCGCCGCTTTTTTTTTAATTCGCCCTGAAACTAAATAAAATACATCCGTCCGGGTGCGGCACGAATTAAAATTAATTAATTTCCATAATAAAATTGTAGTAATTAAATCCAGAAAATGGCAAATGTGCATTTAAATGTTTCATTGTAGTTTGCATTGGCTTCCAGGCATTAAATACAATTAAGATCGATTAAATGAAGCATCTTTATCAAGATGTTCTGATAGAGAAACAAAAATCCGTAGCGTAAAAGATATAAATAAAAAATAAAAATAATAAATTTGTAAAACGAACTTAATAAGATAAGAGTGATAGTAAGACACATCTACTAGCCATAAACACAAGTATGATTTAATAGTTAATCTATAGTTTAATAGTTATTAAATATACTTTTAGCCAATAACTTTTAAATATGTTTCATCAATATCGCACTTCCAAAGCTGAAATGATAATTATGAAAATATTAAACCAAAGTTGATTCATATTAGAAATAGTTTGTAGTTATTTTATAGATCTCTTTAGGTTCGGATTGAGCCGAACCGGACCAATATGCTAACAGTGGCTTCAATTCTTGGTAAACCGCTCTCCATTTGATGATGCTAATAATATAAGGCCCTTAGCACTTCGAATCGAAAGCGCTCATTAGGTAGACAATTTAATGACTATAAACACATGAATTCAAAATGAAATTTCTTTGCTTCAAAAAAATCGCATAAATTTCTAAAATAGTTTATTTTCCAGCTGAGAAGTCATGTTTTACGGAAATGTCAAAGAGAGTTACAAAAATAGGAAAGGTTCCCCAAAAAATGTAACCAAATAAGGGCTGAAGTGTGCATTTTAAGCAATGTTTACGATTACGAACACTTGTACTCAAAGTGGAATATCTTCGCTTAAAAAAAATCGCAGAAATATCTAAGATAGTTTATTTTCAAGCTAAGAAGTAGAAGGCAACTTTAAGCTCAACACTTATAGTGGTACAAATATATATTGTTGATCTACCTTATTACGTTTCAATGGACTATCATATTTAATGGCCAATCTCAAAGTTCCTTGCTCTTCGTTCGTTCTGCTCCTTTTTATGATATCTAGAGCTTCTTCATAACACCTTATAACACTGTCTTGGTGCATTGGTACTGCTATGGCTTCAAGTTTAGGACAAGATCTTAAAATTTGTAACAGTTGAGAAGTTTTAATTCGTCGAGAACTAATTTCCAGCTGCTCGAGATTATTCAGGCCCGCCAAAACCTCAAAGTTAATATCATCGATGAATCCACATTTCAATGTTCTCAATGATTTAAGTTGTGCCAAATTACGAGTTTCTTCGAAATTCAATTTTCTATTCACTACACACAGCTGTTGAAGAGTGTTGTTAACACTTAGACGCTGAAAAAGTGTAAGAAGAGAATGCGTTCCCCATTTTTCTGAAATATGCAATCTCAGCAGATTAGTTAGATTCAGAGCTGCAAACCGGTTTGGAACCGAACCGGTTCAAACCTGGAATTCCGACTTTCAGATTACTGTGAACCGAACCTTAAACCGAACCTCTTAAGGTATTAAAGTTGAACCTGAACCCGTTCCGAACCCAAAATTTCGGTTCGGCTTAGCAACAATTGTAGATTTGAACTATTTCCCAGTGACTTCTTCTGTTATCCTGATAGAATTATCAACATTACTGTGGAAACACTTTTCGTATGTGGACTAAGAAATTGCATTTTACTTTAAGGGCTGTATGCAGAACTTCGAAGTTTTTATTTCGTCACAATACTTTATATAAGTAGAAACACATTGTCATTGCTTTGATAATCATGAGCTGTATGAAAGTGTTTCTATTTATATAAAGTATTGTGCAATCCCATCCCAACCCAAAATCGAGGCAATTCCCTAACAGTTTATGTCGGTTTTAAGTCGATTACCATATAAACATGTATAAAGCTTGGCTGAACCAAGGTTCGAACCAAAACTTTGGCCCAAAAACCTTGAACCTAAAAATTCTGAACCTGAACCATTGGTAAATTTTGGTTCAAACCCGCGAGCCGGAGATCCACGAAATTTTTTGGGTTTGCAACCCTGGTTAGATTGGCTATTATTTCAGGATCTGTGGTACCAGTCCAATCGCAGTGCAATGACTTTAGCTGAGTTAATTCCATTATGGGTGACATTTCTTGTTCGATTAATGGATTCAAAGGGTGGAGCTCCTGCGCAATGGTCAGCTCCTCCAAGTGGGGCATTTCAGTTAAAAAACCTACCGACTGCATGTCAGCAAATATGCAGCGTAGTTTTCTTAATGACTTAATTTGTGCAACTGCCGCAATAACCGCAGGTTCGTAATGTTGGCCCAATAGAGTCAAAGCCTGAAGATTTGATGATGACAATCCAAGAACAAAATCACATAATTGAGGTAGTTGGGGTAACGAACTTGAACTATGAACTGTTAATTCCAACAGATTTATAAGTCCAGCCAATTGCGGTGGATTGTCTTGGGGTGTGTAGGTGAGAGACAAATGTTTTAAGGATCTTATGCATGCAATTTCAGCAACTTCTTCCGTGGTGAGTGGTGCATATATATCCAAATGTTCTAGGGCAGGGCTTTGGTTTTGTACTATTTGTTGGAAAAGTGTCAACAAAGAACCGTTTCCATATTTTACAATTTCAAGTGTTTTAAGCTCACTTAGTTTAGCTAATAGCTGTACATTTTCAGTGCATTCCAATTCGCATTTTAGATAATTTAATGAACTCATTTCTGATATATAGATAATGTCTGTGGCACTGAGTACATAATCTAATTCCAATTTCCCAAGTGTAGAGAATTGCCGCATGGCCAAAGTGTAAAAAAATAATTCCAGTGTGTTATCCGAATCACATTTTATATACAGCGACTACAAATTGTACAAGTTTGCCAAATAATTTTGTCCCATAAATCTGTAAATGGACAATCCACCTGTGTTATTATTGTAAGCCAATTCAATTTCATCATCCTCATAATAATATAGACTGATGGGTTTTGTTGACTTATTCAGGAGCTTTAAAGTAACTTCTTTTTCAAAGGGCGTCCAGCGTGGCATTATTTCGGCCTGGGAGTTGTCTAGTAGATAGTCTAATGTTTCCGGTTGGCAGAACCCGAACGTGATCTGACTAAGTGACTTAATTTTGGCAATTTCAATAGCCTCATTGGTATGCTCCTCCACATTAGCATCACTATCCTGATTATCAACATCCATTTTCTCATAATTATCATCGTCATCGACAACCATTTCCTCAGCATCATCAACATCATTATCAAAATTCTCATCAAAAAATATTTCCTTGCCATCTAAGTACAATTTTTCCACATTGCTGGCATATTTAGTCAGAGTTTGGAAGAGTTCTTTTAAGGCAGCATTATGAAAGTCAAATATTTTTATGCGCAGAGAGCGCACATTTTGCAATTGTCCCAGAAAAGCATGTGACTCTGGATCATTGACCAAATCATCATTGTTTAGGTATAACTTAAGATATTTCAATTTTCGATAGTAATATATATAGCTCTTATAATAACCATCTAAATAATTCTCGCGCACATTGATCACAATTGTACTCAGGCATTGTGCTATAATAGCTAAAAATGCTTCGGACAAGGCCTCAATATCTTCCTCGGTGACTATCGACAGAAGCTTCAGCTGTGTTAGTTGTGCCAAAGGTGCCAAACTTTCTGTTCCCCCGAAGACACATTCTATTTCTTTTAATGATCGTATTTGTGATAACTCCGCAATTTCATCATTATTCATGGCTGCATCACAAATGCACAGTTCTTCAAGTTGTGTTTCTTGGAATGCTTTTGGTTTCAGATGATGCAAGAAATTGAGTAGCGCCTCGCCTTTATGTTCTCCTTCTATTCGCAGGCACCTCAATTTTGGTAATTTACTTAGCTTTGTGTATTCGTTGCCACAAACATTTGGTTTGATAGTAAAGGTAAGATTTTCCAAATTGTCACAATAAGGTACAATATCAGAGAGATTTCCATAGAGCTCAGTAGTCAAGACTTGTAGGTTTTCCAACTCCTTATTCGGTTCGCAGAGGTAAATTAAAGACTCGGCACTAGTTTTTACATCCAGATAAAGTTTTCGCAGGAGCTGACATTTTGGTAGACTGGTAAGCTCATAACCTTAAAGGAAATAAAAAATATTTATTAATAACATGAAAACTAGTAAGAAAGTCCTTACAAAGTTTCTACTCATCACACAAAGTGTGTGTAAAGTGCAGTCTATAGCTGCTCCAGCCGGTGCTGCCCAGCATAGATGTTTGATTTTCCTTAAACTCAACTAGGGTTCATCCGATCTTTACCATTCATTGGACGGATCGATAAATTATACGAGTTACTAAATATTTGCAGAAGGTTCAAACCTTCTATCTGTAAAACTGTGGGAGTTATGAAGTTTTTCTTAAATTGCGGAGGCGGGATAAGCTGGATCTGCCTGCAAGTATAAGAAGCTTATGTGCCGTACATATCGAACTTCTAGGTCTTGCTACGTTTCCGACTCCGACATAACGACTCGGCAGTTAATGCTGATCACGAATGATTTGTCAAATACTTTTACTTTCATATCATTTCAAAATTATAACATTTTATTTTAAAGAGAAAGGGACGTTAAGGCCCTATTCTCTTTCAGCAAAAAATTTTTTTCGACTTTTTTTTTTTTGCATTTTTTTATAGCTTGGACATTTAAGAATATAACCCTAAAAGGGTTTTTTGAAATTCGAAATACTTTAGAAGATATGGCCATTTTTGTGGGGTCATGTCTTCGCTAAAATGAGTAGTTTTTATGTTGTTATGTTTTATGAACGCGTTTATCTCGAAACCACGTTTTTCGAGCTGGCGGCCACGATTCCGCCAGTTCTACTGAACCGATTTGGATGAAACAAAGTTTAATCGACGTAGAATTGTCACCATTCTGGCCCGTAGTAAAATAAAAATTTTGCGATTTGCGATTTTTTTTACTATTTTTTTTTACACTAAACTACAAAAAAATGGGTCCAAATTCGATTTGTCAATTTCAAGTGGCCGCCATTTTGTCAAAAAAAATTGCAAAATTTTTATTTTACTACGAGCCAGAATGGTGACAATTCTACGTCGATTAAACTTTGTTTCATCCAAATCGGTTCAGTAGAACTGGCGGAATCGTGGCCGCCAGCACCATGCCTTTTTTTTTGAGGGCCAACTTTGACGGTGCCATCATCTATGGACAGCCCCTATATCGCGGCGAAAAAATTTTTTTTATTTTCTTTCATTCATTACTAATTCAATAAAAAAAACAAAATTCAAATATCTTTTTGCGTTTTCAAATGAGAATTTTTTCAAAAAAGGTCCAAAAACAGCAAGCTGAAGGAGAATAGGGCCTTAAGAATATGCAAAGATAGAAAGACTTGAAACTTGAAGCAATGTAACGAAATATTTAAATATGTGGAGTACGATAAGACGCCATTCCATTCGTGTTAAGTGCAAGATATCAAGGAGAAGTAAAGTAAAAAACTAAACTAACAAAAACTGTTGATTTGTTTCTTTTCGGATTCTCTAAAATGATCAATATTTTTATATGATAATTTCTAATCTGTATTCTGTTCTATTATTTCTGTGTACTTTATGGGGCCCACTCGTGCTCAAACTTGGTATGCTCTGTGCACCTTCGATAAGGAGTACAATAAAATTTACGAAAACTTACGATTCATATGCAACGATAATGCAGTTACACTGCTTTCGCTATGAAGAGCATTCATAATCATTTCAAAATTTTCAATGTGATCAAAATTATGTTCATGTCCTTCTGGATTGTAGTTTATAATCAGTTCTTTTAATTCAGTGTTTTCTTTGAGGGCCTCACAAAATGTTTTGAAGAAACGCCTTTTATCTGGATTTGCATACAGGTTCAATAAATCAACCTCAATTCGGTCGAATTCCATATAAAACCGTTTCGCAATGTCGAGACTCCAATAAAGCGAATGATTCCATTCTCTAAACACGATCATAAACCATTCGCATGAAGCCGCAAAATACATCAATTCCGAATATTTGACACTGTCATCGGTATGGTTACTTCTATCACAATTGATTTTGATCCATTTTAGTATTTCCATTACACAGTACTGGTTTAACATTTTGTTAATTTAATTTTGTGTTTCGCTGGAGTTTTATATATATTTTTTCATAAATTCTTATCTGGCTTGGTGACTGTGGTGGTTGTGTGTCTGACGAAGACTGAATAAGTATGCGATTGAGCTTGCTTTAGCTTTCATTTGTTGAGAGAAAATGCATTGAGAACTCAGAGAGATAGTGGCGCAATATTTGTTCTTTGATACGAATATATATAGTGCGTTTCATAAGTATTTTCCTAAATGGCTTGTGGCATTACTAGAATTAAATCGAAGCGGACAATGTTGCAAGCTGGTTCACTTTAAAGTCTTTGCTTTACAGTATGTGTAGTTTCGCTGAAGTGTAATCAACATAATTTTGTGTGTATGTCAATTTTTAAGTCAACAAATCACAATTTGCTGCCTTACTATATAGTATATCCAATCCATTTTTTTTTATTTTAAAATCGCCTCACTCTAAACCAAACCTGTGGTAGAGGGAATGTGCATAAAGACAGAAAAAGAGCTGTCATCGAAAGTAAAACAATAAATATACGTTTGCTTTATGATTAATGATTTACGCACACAAAATGAAATACAGCGGCCAGCGAAGAAACAAAAAAAAACGCAGCTAGGGCGCCTAAAAGCAGGCCACACCAAACTAAAGAGCCAGCGGCGATAAGAGCTTTCGCTGTTTGGTTTGGCTTTGCCGGCCAGCGTAGCGTGTCTTAAGAGAATTAAAATGTTATTATATAAAATAAGTTTAAGGGTCGGTGGAAGCACCTCAAGCCCCCTCTCACTGGCCCCCACTGATCCCAGATAACGATGTGATAATCACACTCAAGCCGGGCCCACTCAGCCACCATATGACAGACAGGCAGATGGACAGTTGAATAGGTGGATGGACAGGCTGGTGACTTGTACTTAATTCTCAATTTTTACTTTTCTCATTTTTGTTGTGTTTTGTTTGGTAAGGAACTTAATTTTACGCTTTTTGCATTTTCCTCGAAATAGCCAAGAATCTGCTACCTGCTTTCGGTCAGTGATTGTGTCTGCCCTGCCCCCTTAACAACCTTTGTGCCAGTTTTTTTTCTTAATAAGTTTGCTTAGCTGCTTTTACACAAGAAGCATTGAGGCGAGTGCTGAAATTAGTTGGCTTCCCTTTAGCATTTACCCATTTTTTTTTCTGATGGTTCTCTTGTTTTGTCTGTTATGCTGTTTCAAATTACTTCTCTTTTGTGGATTTCTATTGTTTTTTTGTTGTTGCTGTTGTGGAATCTCTGCTCTGCAACCTTTTTGGGGTTGCACATTTTGTTCTTCAAACTTTTTTCTAATTGAATTTTAAGTGTACAGACAAGAAACCTTTGGTATTTGATTTAAAAATAAATAATAATTAGGGATATTTATAAATAGTTAAATCAAATGAAGGTGAAAACAACAGCCGCTGTCTCTCAATCTTTACGAAATGCTTGGTTGATGGCTCAGTGAGTTTACTTCATTATTTCGAAGTCGGGCTCTGTACACTTTTTTAATTTTACTTAAAGGAGGCTTAATGACAAACTTGTGATGTAGTAGGTAGACATTTTTGCTTTGTAAAGTCCACTCAAAGTATGTCAAAAAATCAAACACCACAAACAGGCAACATTCATTAATGTCCTTAAATAAATATTTGGCATAATATATAATAGCTCTAGTTTACCACATTTATGATGTTTATTACTCGCTATATAGACGTAAATGCCACTCAGAGAACTGAGAACTAAATCTACTAAAAAGGATGGACAAAAATCCAACTTACTGTAGCATACGTCAAGACCAAAAGGCATTGTTAGCACTTAGAACGTATATCGAAATACGAATACTCTTTGTAAACTTTTGTGTGGTTAACATATTTGCTAAGCTTCAAGCCGGTGCACGCAAGCTATACGCATCGGCCGCATTTGTTGCTGCTTGCGCTTAGTGAAATTGCTGCAAAAATCTTTGTATTTGCCACTCACTGTCTGAACACAGCAACAAATTAGCATCTGTTTGTATATGTGACAAGTGTGTGCTTCTCAGCCAACATTTGGAAAATTGTTTTTTTTTTCAAAAATCACCTTGATGAGTCTTTTTCGAGCAGGTTTGATTACCATAGAGATACTTTGAGCATAAGAAAGCTTGAAAATTACTCATGCATATGCTCAAAATGTGATTTTTTTAAATACGACACAAAAAAAGACTTGCAAGTGACTCGAAAACGAGTCGAAACTGATCAGAGAACGGGTTTAAAGCGGTTTTTCTTACAAGTGGAGTAGCAGACCACCCGACCAAAGTAAAATAAATGCTCACAAGTCGAGTTGACTCGGACCAAAAATTAGAAAAATACTCGCATGTGCTCAAAAATATTGTGAAATCTTTGCTAGAAAGAAAATAACCGGTTTTATTTTAAGTTTTCTCATAGCTGTTATAGCTTTCGAATTTGTTACTCATTTGTATTCGTGACTACGCACGTATTAGTATTTAGAATAAAATAAAAGACACCGCTTGTAATTCTCAAGTTTAAATTCCCTGCCTTCGGAATATAAAAGAGGCAGCTGAGTGCTTAGCATCTGACTGCGTTTTTTACGGTTCTAGAAAATAATTTTCTGCAATTTAGAAAATATTTTCTTAGTTTTACAAAGTCTTTGTGTTATTATAAGAAATTGTTTTGCCAAAATAAATGTTAAATCGACTTTGACACCATTTTTAAAGGCGATTTTCTGAATATTTGGATATAGTTGGCGCACTTACTTGATACTACAGAGAGTATTAAAACTTCAGTGTGAGCATATTGTGCCCTCATATTTTGTTTAAGTCGCATTTCATGACGTTTTCCGCAGTGGGGATTTTTATGTTTTTTGCTGTTGTGGTTGTTGTTGTTGTTGCCTTTGTTTTCCATGAAGCACATGGAGCTTAGAGGCATGTCCATGGCTACGTGCGGAAATGTGTGTAAATTGTGTGTAAAAATTTCGCCTTCTCGTTATTATTTTTCTTGCCGTTTTTGTGCGGTGACACCATATGGCCTCAGCAGATAAGGCCAAGTAATTGATGGACATTGCGGCAAATGCAAAGCTAAATGGCTTCACTTCAAAAGTGCTGAGGGAGGGAGGGACGATAAGAAATATTGAATTGAATGTATGCTTAAAGTCCTCGCCTAGGAGCTGCCCCTCTGTCCGGGGCGAGTCAAAGTTTAACTATGAAATTGAGACATGTTGTTTGAGTACATTTTGTGGTTCGGCTGATCGGCACCCGCACCCCATTTTGTGGGGTGTTTTGCGTGTATGCATTTTAAATGCACATCGTCCTGCTGCTACAAGGGAAATCCCCAAGCTCATGTACTGTAACGAGCTGTTTTTGTTTGCTTAAAACTTATCAGGACTTTGGTCAGAGGGCCACACTCGACCAAAGGAGGCTCAGTGTAGTCAAGTTTTTTTGTTCTTGTTGTTTTCTCTTAACCAAACTGTCGATATTGTTTGCATTTGTGCCAGTTAGATTTCGGTATCTAGTCTCTGGGTTATTGTTTAGTCAAGTGTTATGTGTTTGTGGAGGAGGGATTTTTAAAGTCTCGCACTTGATTGGGCAATTTGGTGTGATGACTAAATTAGGTTGAGTAAGTGAGGTGTGGAGCCTGGGAACATGACCAACCATCAAGAATTTATTTGGCTTACATCCTTGATTGACAACATATTTTACCCAATTGAGTACAATAAACAGAATCATTTAAAATTGTAATAAAAATGTTCGAATTGGCCTGCGCTTCAATTTCATTTGACATAAATTGGCTGCATTGATAGCCCGGCGATAATTATGTGCCATTATGTGTTAAATGCTCGTTATTGCAAAAATATCACTCAACAGAGCCGGCTAATAAACTCATCGAAAATGTTGGGCCACTCAATCGATGCTGGAAAACTTTTGATGGAGCCACAACCGCAACGCATGTTACATGTACGCATACGCGTATGATGCAACTGTGCCACTCCGTGTACGTACATGTTCGTGCATGTTCCGGCGACCGCGCAATCACGTATCCAATGCCACCTATTTCCAATTACCGCTGACGCCCGACGCTGATGCTGATGCCGCTCAACTGACCGGCCATGATTGATTGCAACAAAACCAGATTTTGGTCGCTGTCATTTAAGCGCTGGCTAACTTTCGCTATCGACCCATCGAGAGTTGCCTTAATGCTGGCGATAATTTTAATTGCGCCTTTTGCTGCATTTTTAATTAAACGTAAATTAAAAATTGATTGCTTTTTGACGCCAGACTGTGCAACCCTAGGGATGCATTCAATATTCCGTATTAAATATTAAAGAAGTAAACCATTTTTTGTTGTTTTTTTATTTTAGCATTTGCCTGAAACATGCCAAAGTTTTGGCACACATTTTCAAACACAGACCAAAAGCGGAAGTGAAAGGTTTTTAGCGGAAGTGAGTGGAGCCGCAACTACTGCAAGTGCGTGTGTGTGTGCGTGCATGTGCTAGTGTGGGTAATTACATGTTTAAAGCTACTTAATGTCTGGGGCACATGCAAAGCAGCTTGTAACCGGCAAGTAGTTTGTTTTTTAAACGCCAAAAGTGTGCCAAAATGTAAACTGATTTCAGAAATATGGTTTCAAATGGCTACATATTGAAGGGTTTAGGTATTCGGCGTTATTTGAGTCGTAGTGCAAAGTAATGCCTTGTAATTCCATTAGAAATCTGGCTAATATATGCTTCTGGGTTTCCCCACAATGCAACTTTTCAGTAGAGCTCATAAAGGAATGACAAATTAGGGCATATTCATTAGCAGCTTCAGTTTAGGTGTACTTTTTGTAGTGGTTCATGGCTCTTGAAGTATGTAAGGTAAGCCATGTTTCTTGTTAACAACTCCTCCTAATCAGTACCAGAATCAGAAACCTTACGGCTGCAACCTCAAAAATGTATTACAACCTTAAGTTGGAGGTTTCGAACCAGGCCTTATCAGTCACGGAAATTAAAGGTTTTAGTTTTTTGGCCAAAGGTTTTGTTTCGATTTCTGATTCAGTGCTTGTTTTTTCAAGATTTAGTAGAAAAGCAAATAATTAACTAAATATTCACAATATTATTTCAGAATTTTAACACCCTTGCAGAGGGTATAAACCACATTAAGTATATATGTTCTGGATCAGCGGGACCAGCTTGACCAGTTGATTAAGTTGGTTATTTCATATCTCCTTCATCAGCTATCTCATTCAAACTTCGCACGAAGTCTTCTGGCACAAATACGTAGCACATTTGTCGGAATCGCCCGGATCGGATGACAATAGCATAGAGATGTCATGGGAACGATCGGTCGAAAAACTAGTTCTAGTAAGAAAAAATTTTTTGTTTTAAAGGGAAAGGTCTCCAAACTCCGAATTCATTAATTTGCTATGCTTTTCCTTGAATTCACAAAGTTTGGTCGAAATTGGACCACTATATAGTATAGCTGCCATAGGGAATATAAGTCTTAGAAATAGTTTTAGTAAGCAAAACTTTTTTGTTTTGGGTTTACTAATTTTATGTGCTTTCCCACAAATCTACCAATTTTGGTCAAAATCGGATGACCATAGCATATAGCTGTCATGGGAACGATCGGTCGAAAAACTAGTTTTAGTTAGAAAATTGTGTGTTTTCTCAAAGTTGTTGGCACCTCCAAATTTGCCAGCTCTCAATATTGCACAATTTCATACAAATCGGATAAATATATCATATTTCGAATAATCATAGTAGAGGCTCTATCTATTGCTCAGCTTGGGAAATCAATCAGCGCAAATTTCTTGAGATTTCTGATTAACAGATTATTGTATTGATAAATTAAAATTTCAATTGACATTTCATTTATTCCATAAACTAAGTCATGGTGCGCACAAATGTAAACAGCTGGTAGGAAAATTTCAAGATCTGCAAGAAAAACAATTTAATTAAAATCTGTTTAATATTTTGTGTCAAAATCTCGCTCACCGCCATATAGGTAGCCATGGACACGGGTGTAAACTTGTAGGCCTTTAGGATTCGCGATTTACTGGCACTCATCATGAAGAAAAGTAACATCTTGCGATAGGCCAAATTCCCCTCATACCAATTGTTGTAGAAAGCAGCCGGTAAAAGTTTCTCGCTCTAAAAAAAACTGGCTTCAATTCCCAGAAACAAGAAACCCAGTGACTCAGCCTACTTACCGCCGTGGTAAACTGGGTGCCCGTATAGCAGATGCTTAAGGTGAACACCAGAAACGCCATCAACCCCACCGAATACTTAAAAGCCGAGGCCAGATTAATCATTACCATGGCAAAGCCCATCAGGCAAATGGCTATGGTCGAAGTGGTGAAATTAATGAAAAATATGAAATCAAATACACGATTCACATTGTCCGCCAGGCGTAACAAGCGATTGTGATGCGCAATCAATTGTTTGATTTGATGCTCAGCTGTGGGTTGACTGGCATCCAACAGGCGCAACTTATTGGCCAGGGCATCAAAATGCAATTGAATTTGGGTTGTGAAAAAACACAACAGAAACTGGCTGGCCATAATGAAACCCACACCTATCAGCGACGACAAGGCCTGACTCAGATAGGCCAGCGCAAAGCCCACCGCCGATCCCTTGATGCGCCAGGGATACCAGGTATTACTTTGAAATTTATACTTCACACAACGCAACTCCGAGGACAATTCGTAGACCAGCTCGACCAGGGGCAGCGAGTTGTAGTACGCATAGGCGAAGATGAAAAATACGGTCGTATGCTTCATCAAGCGTTGGGATTTCTCAAAATAGTGTACAATGCGATAGCCGTGCTCTTCGGGCCGAGGATAAAGCTGCTGTAGCTCCGCAAGCATCGACTCAATTTGCTCCCGATAACGCAACAACATCCACATATTGCAAGCCCCCACCAGGGTGAGACCCATCACACTGCCCGTCTCCGAAATTTGGGCCACATACGTGGCCAACTTCTCCGTCTGTTGATCGGCCAGCCACAGATAGACTACCATGCCCACATTCTGATAGATCAAGTTGAAGGCTCCAAATAGAAACCACAGGCGTGGCAGACAGCTGGCTTCCATTGTGGGCCGTGCACTGCCCCTCCACTGGTATTTGTGCATCATGGCCACACGACAGGCCAGATTCGTATAGTGCATAAAGTCCTTTAGCTGCATCATGAAATAACTGACTGGCCTGGGTGACAGTCGGATGGCTTTTATAGGAACGATTGAGGTCGGCTTTTGGCTGCTAATCAAAGGACTTGTTAGCAAATTGAGCAATTTGGTTAGCAAATGCAATTTTTATACTGAGAACCTGCAAGTGGTGAGGCGGGTTTATTGATTTAATTTAATGTACTCAAATTAGGTAAGATACGAAAAATCATCTGGAGCCACCTTAAAGTCATCATCATTTGATGAAGTATCGGATCCACTATCTAAAAACATACTGTGATCACTATCGGGGTCGTCCTCACTTTCGTCCGAGGTGTGCAGATCTTGCCTCAAACGTAGATATTTTCGATTGATGTTTGTCTGTAAAAATATATGTTAATTTTTGGTTGTTGACAGAGCCAATTAAAATGATCTCCACTTACCAACTCCTCATCTTTCCCAAACTGTATGTACAGAGGCTTTTGTGTTTCCGGGTCTCGTACTTTCTCTAAAATTTTTTCAGCATTCTTAAAAAAGGTTTCACTTACGCTGTCTATGTTACAGTTTAGATATTCAAGTCTTGTACAAACTTCGAATATGTTAAGTAGCGCATCTTCAATGTCGGCCAACTCATCGACTTTTAATCGCAAGACTATCAGTCTGTTTAGATTCGGCAAAAGTTTAACACATTGACTATTGGGTAGTGTGCACCATAGGTGGGTCAATGTTTCGATGCCGCACAATTCCTGTGTCTCCTCAAAACTTAGGGTGGCAAGCGCTACCCTCAAGTGGGTCAACTGTTTGTGCTCAGAATTAGCCAAACTACCAAAAAGCTGTTTTAACGAACGCATTTGATTTCTTTTGGTCAGCTGCAGATTCTGCAGATTCGGTAACCGAGCCAAGGCCACATACTCGCTGGAATTGTATTGGGTACACAGCCGCACTTCTGCCACATTAAAAGCGATTTCCATTAGCTCTGCAAAATACTCGATTTGGCTGAGAAATGTTTGACCCAATTCTAGGCACCATAAGTTCGGATTCGCTAACAGGCAGGGTCCCAAAGTTCCCAGACTTATCTCCTTGACACTCAACGATAATTCTTCAAGCTGTCCAAACTTGGGCAATTTATCTAAGCTGTGCTCAAGATCACGAATTTCTAGACTTTTTATGTTCGGATTGGTAGCAACTGCATTTAGTATTTTGTCCATTATTTCCGTATGATTTACAACCTCGGAATTATCAACACTTTCGAAAGAAATTGTTATTGATACCATTTCCGTATTACTTTGAATGGCTGCCACAAGCTGCGTCCAGAAGTTCGCCTGCATTTCTGCATCGATATCCCTTAAAAGGGAATAGCATTCTTCAAGGGCAACGATTGGGCTGACGTCCATGGATATTTCACGCAATTGCTTATGCAATAATATTTTTTCAAAACTATTATTTTTCAAATAATGTTTTGGTGGATGTAACTCGAAGAGGCGTCGCATGTGATCCGAAACTTGTGCAAGATTCAGTAGGTTATTCTCTTCCAAATAATTAAAAATTTGCAGTAAACCGTCGTCATTTAGATTAAATAAAAAATTATTCGACATCTTGGAGGATCAACAGCTTGTCGTCGATTGTTTGGAGCTGGAATATTTCGAGAATAAAAATTGAAGAATCAAAATCATCGATCATCGTACCGCCTCGCAGTTAATGATTGTAGTTAAACCATAAAGTTAAACCAAACTTTTAGGATTTAATCAAATCGACACCAAATTTCTTTAATGTTTGTTTGTTATACGTTTGCATGAATCCACGTAGTTTGGTCGAAGTCGCACATCTAAATAGTATAGCTCCTATAGAAAAGTAAAGTCCCAAAAGTAGTCTTAGCCAGAAAAACGTGCTGCAAGGCTATACAGGGTTGTCCATATTCGACGGACCCATCTGGCAACGCCATAACTTTTGACAGAGATGTCAGATCGCTTAATGACATACCGCGTTTGAAGCGTCAGTCCAAGCAGATTTTTACCATGGAAAAAATACACACCACGCGAGCGCTCTGAAATAGTTGAAATTTACATTCAACAGAACAAGTCAATTGTGACAACAAAATTATCATGTCCGATGAAGCCCATTTCACATTGAATGGGACCGTAAATAAGCAAAATTGCCGTATTTACGCCACTGAAAATCCTCAGGAGATTCAAGAAGTGCCTCTTCATGACGAAAAAGTCACAGTTTGGTGCGGCGTTAGTGCGAAAACGGTCATTGGGCCGTTTTTCTTCCAAAATGGAAATGGCCATGCTGTTACCATCAACCAGGAGCGTTATCGCGACATGATGACCAATTTTGTGATGCCAATTATTCGTCGAAAGCGTATGAGGCAGTTCTGGTTTCAACAAGACGGCGCTCCACCGCACACAAGTCGCATAACAATCGATTTTCTGAAGAAATTGTTTCCGGGCCGTTTGATGTCGAAAAGTGGTGATTTGGACTGGCCACCGCGTTCGCCCGATTTGACGCCGCCTGACTTCTTCTTGTGGGGATATTTGAAGTCAAAGGTTTACGTTAACAAGCCAAGGACCGTAGAAGAGCTCAAGGACAACATTCGTGAAGAAATAGCCGCTATTCCGGCCGAAATGTTGGCGAAAACGATGGAAAATGCTGCAAAAAGGGCACAATACGCCATCAACGCCAGAGGCGTTGATGTAAACAAATCAACTTGGAACAAATTGAATGATTAAGATTGCCAACCACCAAATTTTTTTTTTTCTTAGATTTTTTTAAAAAAAACATGGGTCCGTCGAATATGGGCAACCCTGTACAAACTTCGGCGGGGCAGAAGTTGACTCTCCTCTATGTTGAAATTGAATCATTCCTTTTGTTTCTTCTAATTCCAAAAAGCAGCCTTATTAAATTCAATACCCACATCACAATGAAATATTTTTGTTCTTAACTCAGCGTCGACTGATCGGCTTATTGAACCCTCGTCCTTGCATTGTATACGAACGAATAAAATGGAATCACAAATTTTTCTCATTTAATATCTCACTGCTTAGAATTTATGAGCTTACAAATGCTTATGCTTACTAATGTTTATGTTTTATAAATGCTTCTACACTCAAATATATACCACTCACTTATATATATATATGTATATCGCCCAAGCACGTCTGCTTAAGTAGCAAAGAGAATTCGTACTGAAAAATTATTTCTCTGTTTATTTCTCTGTTTGTTTTATACACAGACAAGCATATATGTTTATAGCAACTGCAAGTTATGAAGGGGTAACTAGACGGGGTACATTAGATTGGACCTTCCTAGTATGTGGATTCTAAAGTAATATTCTCGGCCTACATATTGGTACGTTACACTTGGGGGGCATACTTTGATTAAATATAAAATGAATTCACTTTACAATTTAAATTAACTTTTAGTGCCGTTGTTTCACGTTCATGTTTCTGTAAATCTAAGTGAATTTTTTAATTTTTTTTCTGATTTTAGGTCCACTCTAATACATAAGCACATGCGTACATACTATTCGACTCAGACTTTGTGTCTACGGTACCGGCAGATAAGCATATAACCAGTCGTAATCATAAGCAATACAAGCATTATTGTTGCTCTTTTCTCTCTGGACTTCAGTAAGATTACAATTCGCACAGTTGTCTAAAGAAGTATATGAACATGTGAAAATTAGAGAGTTTTATAAAATCAATTGAACCGTTAGGCGCATTCAGTAGATAAATCAGTTTTATGATTGTCGATTGCGATTTAACAATCTTGATCTTTACCAGAGGTACTTAGAGTATATTAAGTTTGTGCAAAAGTATGTAAAAAAAAAGTGTGCCATATGTATATATATTCTTGATCAGCTTTAAACAGCTGAGTGAATATAGCCATGTCCGTTAAAAGGCACAGATCTCAGAGATGCTTAGAGATAAAAGTTTGACATCTACCTTCTTATATTGCTGGCTGATCAAGTTTTTTTCCCTCCCGACCTTGAAATTTGATAAAAAAAAATGGTAATTTTGGACACTTGGAGTAATCCGTCTTACTCTACTTCCCGCTTTGCTTCGTCTTCGCAAGAGCCCTCTGGCTAGCGGGGTGGCCTTTCAATCTTTCCAAGTAAGCACCTCTTAGATCAGGATTATTTATCAATAAATTGGTAAAGTTCGTATGAGCGGTAGTCGAATTACGATCAAAACAAAGTTTGTTGAAGTAGCGCTACCTTAGCATCAAAGCATTCACCTCTGTTGGTACAGTCGTGCTGGACGTTTCTTTCTTACATGTATTTTTATTACTTTTAAGTCCAAAGGCTCAAGTTCTTTCAAAATCTTAGCTTGTTTACTTCTAATTATCCGAAAAGAGAAACGAATCCGATGAATCAATGCTTGGCTACATTCTACCTATTGTGTAAACGTTTTTAAGTGGCTTAACCGAACCCAAGACCTCTGTGCCAGTATGCACACACTACCCGTTGCACCACCACATGATTTGTTATGTTATGTTAATTAAAGAGAATCCGATATTTTATCTGCGTTTAGCCTAACCCACGCTAGATTTATGGGGGGCATGGCTTTAAGTCGATTATTAGTCTTTTATGTCTACTTGCTGATATCAACTTAGACATATATCCTTCGCCTTGCACTCCATTTCCGCCGGAAGCGCGCGCACACACACACACTCACACACACATGAGTATATTTTATACATTGTACTTACCGCTTGCCGCCTTGTTTACTTCTTTGTTTATGAGCATTCCGGGTTTTACGTCCTTGTTTGAGCTGCTTTTCTCGCATTTTACTTTTTATTGTTTGCTTTTATATTGTGGTATGCCTCATATGTTCCTATGTCCTATGCATTTCCCCAAGAGCTTCTGTTGATTTATGGTTGGTGTCCTTTTTGGCTTGATTTTGTGTTTACTGTTTCTGTCGCGTCTGCGTCCCGTCACAACGTTTGTTGTGGTAATTAAACTTTGATTGGTTTTCAATTGTTTTCTGTTGATTGGAGGATTTTTTTTTGAGCTCTAATCAAAGATTCGCTTGAGTCCTTTGATGGCTGATTGTCGTGCCGACTGTGGGGAAATTTGCTTCAAAAGTCTTATTAAAATATTTTCCTTCAATATTATTTTAAGACATTATAAAAAAAACAAACTTTAGTTGCGTAGCCACTCCAAGACAAACAAAGGCCAAAACTTGGCAGCTTCATTGCAATTCCCCTTCCCCTTCCCGTCTTCACCCCCGCTAAATGAATCACCCTGAGATGCTGCCACGTAAACTAAGAGCAATTGCCAAAGGCTCAAATCGAGCGGCAGCTGCGCGAAATGGACAATCTGAATTATAAGTAGACGAAGAATATATACCCGAGCGCTGGAGGAGCAGCAGTGTGAGTAATAGTTTTGGCAGCCAGCGCCCATTCGCCTGGAATTTATGGAGAACCATCCAAGTGGCACTACACAGAATTTTACTTTGAATAGTTGGCATCCAAAGGCCACATCCATCTTTCCTGGCCACTGACAACAACTGCTTCCATCTGTTGGACTTGGACCCGGGGACTTATCGATCGATGCTGGCGCTGCCTTTTAAACTAATTAAGCTCCATGGAACATCCAACACATGCGGCTAATTTCGGAAATTAACGTGTTTGTTTTGCTGGCCCCTTGGCAAATAAATGGCCAAAAGTATAAAAAACAAAAACAAGGGGCAGGCAGAGCGGAGGAAAGGCTTAGGCTGAAGGTGGAGGCAAGAGGCAATAAATTCAATCATTTTGTTTACACAATCTAAAAAGGTTGCTGGCCAGCTGGAAATTTATGGCAACGGGATTGGATAGTTGGGGAAAATAGTGTGAAAAATTATTATTATGGCTCTCAGTCCACCGAAAAAAACTCGGCTAAATTAAGATAAATTTCACACATTAAGCGAGGGAATTTATTTGTTTTGATAAGCGAACGAAATCAATAACCGTGTGACCTCGGCTCACCTCAACTAAATCTAATTACATCATAAGCCTTTCAAGGGGTTTACAAGCCAAAACCGAAAACTTTCTTGTCGCAACAATAAAACTGTCTACCTTGACACTTTGCGCTGTCAGCGCCCCAGTAAAGCAACATCCCCTTCACACCGCACCTTGCCCTCTGCCTCGCCGTGAATTCAATTAAAGTAATTCAACTTATTCAACAACCGAAATACCTGAAGAGCAGCAGGTCGGTCGGCGGCAGCAGAAGGGTCGTGGTAACTAAACCAATTTGCGCACCTCCAGACCCGGCTACAACTGTGGGAGTCTAATTAAGTAATGCATGTAACTGATACAGGAAGTGAGCTTTTCTTTTGGGTACAAGTTGTAACCAATTTTCATTTCTGTCCCAACTCTAACGAGTAAGTAAATCACACACACAGCCACACTTACACACACACACTCTGACATCCAAGCGCTGCAAATGTACAAGTCTGAGGCATAAATCACAATTTCTTAGCCATTAAGACAAAACCGCAAAGATTTGCGGCACTTTCAAAGTTGATGATGAAGCGTTGTCGAGTATTGTGCCTGGAACCAGCTGGGGATTTGTTTTTTGGAAAGTCTTCAGTCGAGACACTCAAGATGAAGAATTTAGAGCGTTCGAGCACTGTGCCAAAAACTGAATGGCTGAGCGAATCATTTCGAAGGGATGCATTTATGGGTTTAAGTTTAACTGGAAAGCGTTGGAGAAAATACATTTTGTGAAATGTTAACCTAAACCGGCGGGTACTAAGTAGGTATCTCAACTTGTTTCCTCAGAAGTCGTGGAATTTCCTAGAATGTCGCACCCGCAATATTCAATTGCCATTGAATTGAAGGACAAAAGGCTTCAAGTGCTTTGTGAATGTTAAAATGAATCTACCAGAAAGCTTAAGCTAAGCAAAATGGCCTGAATTTCCTAATTGTCATAATTTGTCGCAAAGTCCTAAAGTCTTGGTGAATTTAAGAACCATGCCAACACGGCGAGTGTGCCACATGGCGCATGCTTTATTTTATTTAGGAGTAAAGAAGTCTCCATATTTTGTTATTCAACGAGTTGATTCCTCTTTGAATTAGTTCTTGAAAGTAGTGTTCTAGCGATGACGAAACTAAACATAATTATGGCTATAAGCCAGGCCTGCAAACCTGTTTTAAACCAAACACGGAACCTGAACCGGAATTCCGGCTTTCAGTTTACAGTAAACTGAACCTCTTAAGGTATTAAAGCTGAGTCTGAACCTGTTCCAAACCTAAAATTTCGGTTCGGTTCAACAAGAACTATTGATATGAAAAAATATGTCCTATTTCCTAGCGACTTCTTCTGTTATCCTGATGGTACTGGTAGACTGAGTTGTACAATCGGCAGGAAGTTTAATGTAAACATGTAGTGCTTAAGAAGCTTCTGTTGTTAAAGATCCTCGACTGCAAAGCGTATTGAATGATTCACAAAATAAGAGCTTTTTATTACTATGGATAATTTTTCGTACTTAGACTACGAAATTAAACTTTACTCAAAGGTCTGTATACATTTATATTACGTCACAATACGTTAAGTAGAAACACTTTGTCATTGCTTTGATGCTCATGAGCTGTATGATAGGGTGTCTATTTATATAAAGTATTCTAACGAAATACAAATTTCGGACGATGGATACAGACCTGAACCCAAAATCGACACAATTCTCTTATAGTTTATGTCATTTGTAGGTCGATTACAATAAAAACTTGTATATATTGCATGTGCTAAACCAAGGTTCGAACCAAAACCTTGAACCTCAAAATTGTGAACCTTAAACATTGGCAAATTTTTGTTCGAGTCCGCAAACCGGAAATCCTAAAATTTGTTTGTGTTAGCAGACCTTCTATAAACTTAAAAATAAATGAAATTAGCTTTAAACAAAATATTACAGCATTATATTGAAGGATTGGTGGTAATTTTAGATGATTATTGTGTGCTGAACCCGAACATGTTTTCGATAATTTTAGCCTTAAGTTTAGAAAAGTTTTATGGGAAACCCAAACTATTGTTTTAACTCTCTTTGATATTATCGTAAAGTATAGTTCTTATATATAGTTCTTAGCGTGAAAAAAAACTCTTCCACAGAATTTTGCGATTTTTTTTAAACGAAGATATAACATTATGAATATTTGAGCTCAAAATTGTCGAGGCATGTGGCAAACTTTTCAATAGGTATGAGAAAACTTCTACTTTTACACATGACCTCGAACAGGCTTAAGCCCGCAACATTGATTTTCTACGAGTTTTTCTCAGTGTAAGGTTTCAAAATTCCTCCCTAAGCTTCAAACTCATTGGTTTTACATTTCCATGGCTCAACAATTTCTTGCTTGTTGCTAGCAGGCGCCAACTGTGTGGAGCAGCCATTGACTACTGCCTGGCTTTATAAATATATGAAAGAAGCCCGAAAACATTTTTGGCACTCGTGGCGTGAGAAACATTTGCTCCAGTAACCGCAAGTGAAGCTGCGCAGTTTGATAGTCTTTTGTAGAAATAACCGCAGGACAATCATTTTAAGTCGTGTGTCAAATTAGCCAAATTTACTCGGCTTTTCTCAAAATAAAGAGTGCACCCTTCAGGAATGTAAGCGAGTTTTCATTCAGTTGTACACCAAATGGCCGCAAATAAATTCTGAACAAACTTACTTTGACCAGTAAATTACATTTCCCAGAGAGGCGCTTCCTAACAAATTGCAGGGCCGCTCACTAAAAGTAGGCAGCAATTTTCTTGGTTTTATTTCACACTTTTGACTGAAAATGAAAAACACATAAGGTGTGTCCATTTTATCACCCAATTTCCACAAGAAGCAAAGAAAAAGAAAAGAGAAATTTTGTGTGAGTGCAAAAAACTTTGCTTCGACCCAGTTTCACTTTCTGTGTGCGTGTGGGTGTGTGTGTGTGAGTAATTCAACTATTGCGGCTGCATTTGTTGCTGCCACCTGGCTGACACAAAGATAAATTAAGCAAAGGCAAAAACATTTTAGACAACAAGTTGAGGCCAGCCAAAAACTATGCTACTAGTTTACATTTTGAAAGGAGAGAGGCAAATGTGGTAGGGTGCAGATTAATCTTTGGATCGTATAACAAGAGATATAACAAGAGAGTTAATCTATCTTAAAAATGCTGAATAGTTTTAACTAAAGCCAAATCCCTTGCATAATTAGAACGGGGGAAAAGAGCTAAGAGGTAACGACCGAAGAAGAAGATGTGAAGATATTAAGTTGATTGGTGTGGCCAACTGGTGTAGAGTTAATGGCGGACATTTCAATGCAGTCGGTAGCAATAGCCAATAGGAAGTTTTCCTTAATCATCGAATTAGGGATCGAATTAAAAGCTCACCCAAAAACCTCGAATCGCAAATTTGTATACCCTTGCAAAGGGTTTTATAATTTTGACAAGAAGTTTGCAACGCATAGAAATATTCATTTCCGACCCCATAAACTATATATATTCTTGATCAGGGTGACAAGTTGAGTCGATTGAGCTTTGTCCGTCCGTCTGTCTGTCTGTTTCTACGCGAACGAGTCTCTCAGTTTTAAAGCTATCGATCTGAAATGTTGCACAGAGTCTTCATTTTGCTGCACACTACTAATATGTCGAAACCGACCGGATCGGATGACTATATCTCATAGCTCCCATAGGAACAATCGGTCGGAAAACTAGTTTTAGTGAGAAAAACTTTTTTCTTTTCAATGGAAACGTCTCCAAACTTTGTAATCGTAGGTTTTCTTTGCTTTTTTATAATTCTACCAAGTTTAATGAAACTCGGACAACTATATGGTAAAGCTGCCATACTAAAGATAGGTCTGAAAAACAGTCTTAGTTAGAAAAACTTTTTTGTTTTTAATGGTAGCATCCTGCAGTTTTGTATTTGTTTGTTTCACCTGCTTTCATATAATTTTACCAATTTTTGGCCAAATCGGATGACTATATCATATAGCTTCCGTACGAACGATCAGTCGCAAAATTGAAAAAAAAGAGTATTTTTTGAAAATATTTAAGCGAGCACTTAAGCAAGAGTACAAAAACTTTGGCACAGACGAAGTTAGCTTAGCTTTCTCGTTTTTGTTAGATTTGCTTTCGAACCAGCAAACCAGTTCTTCGAAATTGTTCAAGGACCGTTTTCTGAAGTTCCCAATTTGGCCAATCCATATGGATATTTCACGGTTGCTTATGTAGCTTATGCCGCAAATTGCAAATTAAAAAAGTAACCACACTGCACTTTTAAACCATTCAATCTCTGTAATCTTTTGATTTCCAACAAATGCAACAGAATCCTTAGAAATCGAATTGGGAAAAGAGTAAGATAGAGAGAAAGAGAGAGAGAGAGAGCGACAGAGACAATCTTAATGAAATGTCAACACAAACTTGCAATACGTGTTTTTTGTTGATACAAAAATGAAATTTGCTTCGATCGCAAATTAAATGATGTGTAAGAAAGAGCAAAGAAAGGAAAGAAGTTGGCAAACGAGAAGTAAATTTAGCAGAACAAATATGAAAATAGTTGAAGAATTTTTCAGCAAGCAACATCAACTCCAAGTGAAAGTTCAAGGTGAGCGTTTGATTTGTTCACTTAACTTGAGTTTAATTGATGGATTCTTAATTGAATATGCAAATTAATGAACTTTTCGGTTCGGCTTACCCAATTAGTGAAAAAAATAACTAAATTCAATTAACAAATGTAGAGTCAACACAAAAACCAAAATCGTGGCTTAATTATATGCAGCAACAAACTAAACTAGCCCCAACTTTTTCACCAATCTAATAAAAGTTGATATGCAAAAATAATATGCAATTAACGCAAAAAAAAAACAAGCCGGCAAAATAAATGCATTAAAAAAGTTTTGTAAATTTGGTAGTTGAACCGAATAAAACAAGAAGTCTCAACCAAAAAGCAGAAATATTAGCTAATGAAGAGAAGAGCATTGGCATTGAAAAACTTTTTATTTGCTTAATAAATCAAGACCGGAGTGTGCAACTTAAACTTTAACTATTATTTTAAAGTATAGTTGGCTGGAAAATATAGCTGTGCACACATGGAGGAAGTTGCTTTACATACATAACTTGCACTGACTTCAACTAGATTTTCCTGCCAATACCAAAGACCATATTCTTTTACATTCAACTCCCCCAGAACCCCTACATGTTTGACCCTTTGTCGTACAAATTGCAACTCATTTTCGACTCGCTGCCTCACTGACTTTTCCTTAACACCCGTTCAAAAACCAATACATAAAGTTCTTACAAACAAACCAAGCAAGTGAACAAAATAAAACCACTTAAAAAGGAAGCAGAGAGCATCTCCTGCAACGCCTCCCCCCACTCTTGCATATAAAAACTAACACGCAGCACCGAGGAAAAGCAAATAATAACAACAACAACAACAACAACTACAATACATGTCTGTCTGTCTTTTTGTCTGCTATATAAAAAGCAAAATAATTGGCGTGTCAGACATTTTGTTACGCCCAATTTAAGTGCTTCCTCTTTTGCATGACAGCAGCTCCGCCCTCTCCTCCGGCTGCTGCTGCAGCTCGGACTCTTTCACGCACAGCTCAGACAAGTGCACTCACGAGACGAACCAATGGTACGAACAGATGCAATTTTTGTTTAAGTATTTTTGGTAAGCTTTAATGCGAAAAGACCTTAAAACTTTAGCTAAACTTATGTTATGGGTTTTATATTTCCGTTCATCTTAGAAAGTGATTCTGTTTTGTACTAGAAGTCTTTAGTTTTTGATCTGTTTTCAAGAAAGTTTCAAGAACAGATTTGACAACATGCATCTAGAACTTACGACTTGCTACTGAAAACGGCATTCATTCCTGAAAATGAATTCGTCGCACTCTTGATAGATTTTTATTTATCAAATCTTCGTTATAATCTAGACTATTCCTACATTTGGAACGGATATGTCTTTAATATCCTTTTAATCATCCAGCGGAGCTGCAAAATCATCCAAATGATCATCAGTTTTCATATCCTCTGGATGATTTCTAGCTCCGTTGGATGATTAAAGGGATATTTTAGACATATCCCATCCAAATGGATACCGGAAATCATCCAATCGATATTCTTTAATATCCTTTATTTTTCTCTGTGTAGTAATTATTTCTAGCCATCCTCTTAGCCGGTTTTCTGCTGCCACCGCAGTCTGTTTCTCTTTACAAATTGCTGGCATCGATTGCTCGCCTGCTAAGGCATTGCAGCAGATCTTAATCCTGCCTGCCGTTTGATTTATTTCCGTTTATTAAGGAATCTCATAAGTACGTTGGCATGCGATGTGTTTAGCAAATTGCTGCCGTCGATTGCTTGCCTGCCCTAACGTTTCTATGCTATATTCTTTCCTCATGATTCCTCGAAATTTGGTTCAAATCGGACAGCCATATAGTATAGCTGCCTTAGAAAAAACAGGTCAAAAAATAGTTTTAGTAAGAAAAACTTTTCTGTTTTGAGTGATAGCGTCTTAAATGCTTGCGGTTATTTATTCTATAGACTTTTACAATATTCTACAAAGTTTCGTCAAAATCGGTTGACCTTAGCATATAGCTGTCATAGGAACAATCGGGCGAAAAATTAGTTTTAGTGAGATAAACTGTTTTCTTTTCAGTTTTTGGCGTCTTTAAACATGCCATTTATAAATATTATCTGCTTCATCAGACTTTTTATGACTCTTCTGGCAGATGCAAAAAGTTGCAGCAACATAGTAAAGCTGCACAACTACCAACTTGAGGCTCTCAGCTTTATGGTTATCTGCTTGGGCCCTCATGAGAGGAACATTTTATACCTTTTTTTTCCCCCGAGTGCACTGGAAAATGTAGGAAAAGAGTTTGTGTGGCTTAGTCGATAGCTTCCCTGTAGCATAAGCGGCGGATGTTCTAGCCTGCCTCACTCCCCAACTCATAATTTGCGTTTTGCAATGCGTAGAGAGAAATATGGCCGACAAACGCTTGCTATGGTTCACAAAATGCGAATGTGAAAATAGAATTCATGCGGACGCAGTCAAAGTAGTGCATCATTTCCGTTGATATAAAAATTATGCCAACATAATGAACACATACATATTCATAACGCGCACGCACTCGCACAGCCAAACGCAGGTGTGTGTGTGCGTGCGAATATATTTCACCGAGGCCTGTCTTCCTGCTGCATGTGACATAAATCTTGGGCAAATAAATATAAGGTAAAATGAGGAAAAAAAAAAACACTCACACAGACAGTAAAAGCAAATGAAAGCGCCCGGGCAGCCGTAAATATGCTCAGGAGGCGTCTGCACAGAGCCGGGCCTCATCATGAACACCTAGACGCCTCCGAGTGTCGACAGTTTTTGCATTTAAATGTTGCCTACTTTGCCGGGCAAGCCAAGAAAATGGCGCTAAGCGGATGTGAGAGAACATGTGCGCGCACCCCCCAACCAAATTTGTAAAATGCAAAATAAAGAAAAAAAATGAGATGGAAAATGCCAAGCGGAAGCACAAAATGAAAATGATAATAACAATGCGGTGGCAGGCGGCTTCAATTATTGAAAATGGTGCGATTTGCATGGTAAGCATTTCATTTGACAGCGGAAGTTCATTAGCGACAGAGAGGAGGGGAGGGGAGAGGAGGGAGCGCAACCACACACATCTCTTCGAGTGTATTCAATTGCATTAAAAAGTAACTACAGCACTTAATTAGAAACCACACAAAACTCGTGAGAGCAAAAAGAAAAGTACAAAATTGATGGCACAGGATGCGGTCAGCTGGCCCAAGGGATGCACTATCAACGAAATGGGTATTAAGATAAAGCCGAAGGCGTGGGCAGCAAATGAAACAGATGCAGAACTAAAATAAAAACAGGCTAAGCAGTTGCCAAGAATCACACAAAAAGTTATCAATGGGGGGAAATCGCTGTATGCAAGGAGATTTGTGAAGAAGTTGGCACAGTTGAGAGTGAAGAGCGTTATGTGAACGCTTATGCCATAGCACTTTAACTCGCCCAAACTTGTTTTGAAACATTTCTGAAAAGAGAACTGCAAATCTCTAGCCCACTCTACAAAATGGAAGCTGGATTCATATAGTTTTTAAGCTTGACTTACCAACATTTTATGACATAAGATCCCGTACGTCTTCTGCAATGGTTTACAGACTTCTTGATATAAATAATTTTTCCCAGATGACATTTCTATTTTGGAGGGGGTAATTGATTTAATTTCCTTTTTATGGTGCACTTGGTTAAGGATTTGAAAGCAATCTTTGAACTTCTTTGGAAGGCAGAAACTCTCCTGTATTGTTTGCTAAAGGTAGGTAGTAATTCGGACGCAGAGTCGCCAGTCGACTCACACCTCCTAGTTGGTAGCCCCCTGGTAACAGATCGATGCATCCGCAAGGCTGCTGGCTAATGAAAGCGACAAACACTACCTAGGGTTAATAAGGTTAATGCGTTGACCTTAAGAATAGGTTAGGATAGTTTGTGACGCTTGTTTAATGTAGAAGATGATTGCTTCTGAACCCTCTTCCAAATTCGAACCGTCTGTATAGATGGCAAGCTCGTTCTCCCTGATGGTAGCATTTTGCTCACATTTCTCTTTATCAGGGTATCATGCTCCAAAGTTTTCGGTTCAGTTCTGCAATGCAAGAAATGATGCAGCTTAAGCTGTGCCATCCTAGCTCAGAAGTATTGACCTAAGGCAGCCCCATCTAAGCCTGCTTCTTCAGCATGAGGCTGTTGGATTTTTGGAGATTTCTGACGGTTCCTATTTCGACAGTTTCGTACACCTTTGATCATGTGAAGTATGGTATGGTCCTCCAATATGGAGGGAGGGATCCTTACCTTCATGATCGAACGTACAGGAACCTGGTTCGGAGGTATGACTTCGATACTTGCTGCAGGCCAAAGTTTACCAACGCAGTGCATTATGTCTGTGAGAAATCTTAAGTACTTCTCGTTGACATAAGCCACGACTTTAGCTTCCTAATACCGTTTGATGAACGAATATTTGCCCAGTGCTATGACAATGTGGATGGACTTTCTCTAGGATGTACCAGTTCTAGGTTAAAGTCTTTTCTTTCATGTTATTCCGATCGATAATGGCCACCAGAAGTTTCGGTTTTGAGCTTAAGCTAGCCAAAAGATCTTCTACTATACATTGCTTGTTTTGCAGCTTGGATGGGCAGCTTTGGATGGGTCGTCATCCGATTTTCCGTAGCTTTGGATTACCACCCTTCAAAAGCAAAGCAATAAAGGGATTCGTAAGCCGATTTTGATACTGTGATGGCTGCTTAAGCAGGATCCTTTGGTTTTATCATAATAAGTTGAATAAAACTGAGATTATAGTATCTTCTAAGACAGCGTTTAAGCTTGAGAAAGTAAAAGTATTAAAAGTGGTCTAGTAAAGGAGGTAGGTCTGGGCATGATACAACAGTAAAGGTAAGGCGACGTCAGTGTGATGCGTACTTTTGTCAAAAGCTTACACTTCAAGAGTACGCGCAGCACTGAACATGAAGATACTTTGCAGAGAACTCACACTGACGCTGCCATATTATTATTGTTCTATCATAAGTCTGGCCATAGTTTGATGGGTTTTTCGAAACTAAGATTTCCAACCAAGCATTATCTGTGACAAATGGCAATCCAATATATGTCCCTACCTCATTTTCGGTCTTTCTGAATAAAACCAAATTGTTAAGTCAATTTCAATGAAAATTTGTTCGCCAACTAAAGCCGAATTGAGTTCATTTGAATAAAAGAGCATTTTCCGGCTGATATGAAAAAATGATTTTTCCCACATTTGACCCCCACTTGGGTGCCGTTTCGCTGATGTTCTCTGCCAATAAAAGGATTCAGTGCAACTTTATTCAACATTAATTACACTTGCGGCTTGAATTGGTTTGGTTTGGTTCGGTTCTCCGTTTTTTTTCTTTTTTTCATCTTTATTTTTTTATTCGCTGAGCATTTAAATCAGCGCCAAGGCCACTTGCCCTGTACATGGACGTGAATTTGAATGGGTGCAGCTGACGTGCGTCCATCATCATCGTCATTATCGGGAAACCGCAGAAAGTGCTGGAAAAAATTCCAGAAATATCCACTCGAATGCCAAATGCAGCGGTTGCTTTAGCTTCAATTGAATAATTTGTGTGCGGCTGTGTGTGTGTGTGTGTGTGTGCATTTTATATGCCCTCAACTTTTGATTACTTTTTCAGGTACATTGTTGACATACAAACATATATAGAAAAATATTTCTGTGCATAATTTAAATGTTTGGCCAGGTTTTACATAAACGCTGCGGGCTAGATTTGACACCACTTTATTGTTTGTTTGCTGCACAAATGTTGGTCTAGCGTAATTGCGGGCGAAATTTGCATTTTTACACATGAAATACAATTTGCGAAGTTTACAATTAACTCCAAGGCGGCCTTTTATTTGCAGCACACACACTCTTCATGCAACTCATTCAACTTGAAAGCAGCACACTAATTGGTTTCATTTTGCCATACAATTTCAATGGCCCAACATAAGTACCAAGTCGAAGACAGGTAAGCTTCAAAACAAAAACAAAAAAACAGCACCATACCCGACTGGGCTGTAGCCAGTAGTAGTTGGTGGATTCCAGTTGAACAACGACCGGCCACCGCACAAAAGTTCCGTCCGAACGCATTGTGGAAGCAATTACAGAGCAGCAGGACCTGTACAATGCCAAACACTAAGTACCAAGTAGCCTTAAGTTCTGCTTAAGTATTCCCTTTGTCTGCAGCCTGGAGTTGCATTACCGTTTGGCCTGGCTATTCGGCCAAAATTTATAAATTTAAATTGGAAATTTCCCTCTAACGATCATTAAAAGTTGGCGTTCGCTTCAGGAATCCCACAAGTAGTGGGCAGTGCCACAAACTACAAAGAATATCATTCACTTTCTGCTGCTAGCATATGCGTACGTTTTCATGGGACAACTCCCTGCTGTTGCTGCTGGCAAACTTTTTTGCGCCAAGTTCTTGGCAATTGCCATATTTGTGGCACAGTCAAGATGTCCATCATTTGCTTCCTTTCGCAGAGCGTCAAAACTTTTGCCAAACTATTAGCCAAAACGTTTGGGGCAACTTGTAGCTGCTGCAGCCACCGCCAACCCGTGCCCGCGCCCGCGCCCTCAGCACACCCCACCCCCCGCAACCAAGCTAAGAATTACGACACATTGCAAAATTTATGATCCATTGAATCAGGCTGCTGCCGCTGTGGAACTGCGAGACCGGAAATCTCCTAGCCAGGCTGAATCCATTCAGGCGCTGAAATTGTGTGCGTGTAAACATATTGGCTCTGCCGGCAGGGATATTTACGGGTCCGCTCTGCCGTGTGTCATTGATGTACGGCTATGCAAAAGGTAGCATGAAAAATGGCAAATTAACTGAAATTAATGGCTGAGCATGTGCAAATTTATTAAAATTGATACGCCCAGCCGAAAGCGGGCGGCTTTCTAACTTCATTTAAAGGATTTATCTGCCAGCCGCACCTAATCGAGTGACCTGGCAACGCGTCCCAGAAACACAAATACAAATATCAATCAAAAGTCAAATCGATAGGAATTAGAGACCCAAGACGTTGCAGAGGCACAGTTGGCCGTAAATCATGCAGCTTAAGTTATCAATATGGGTATTAAGTGGAGGAACACCCCCACCCCCCAACACCCACCGGCTTCCCTCGTTTCCCAACGTTTTTGGTCGGTTGCTGAAGTTTTTGTTTCAACGCTTTTTTTTTTTGTTATTTATTTATGGTTTCAATTTGCTTGTAAGTAATTAAGCCGAGTTTGTCTGGATTAGGGGCGAGCACTGAAATTGCCCTCAGAATGAAGCCTGTCAAAATGGCTGACTGACTGACAGCTTTAGTCCTTGGTCTGTGAGCGGCGAGCTGGAGAGGAGACTGCTGCAAGCTTCTCGCCATAGTTTTCAAACAAAGGTCCAAATGATTTGTTGTTTAGTTTATTAATTGTTTTGCTAGATTTCGCTTAGGTTTTTTATTGCAGGCACTTAAGCAAGTCAGGGGAAGGTGAGAAATGTGGTTATCGGAGATCTTAAAGCTAGCTTTGAAGCGTCTTCCTTATGTTCCAACAATTTTTAGAAGTATTTATCCTATATTAAATAGCCACCTCTGTTAATCTAGCCAGGTTCTTCCATCCCATTTCTGAATCTCTTTTCTTCTGACAGTGTGAATTTCTCAAACCAACGCAGTCGAAATTCCAAAATTCACCTTACAAAATGCTGCATGTCTTCTGATTCCTTGTTGCCTAATGAGCACGTGCCACCCTAAGCAATCCATCTTTTGATGCTGTTTAACTGGAGCAGATCTTCTACCGCCTTCATTTCCCGGATTATATAAGGTTGTCAAAAAAGTCTTGCGGCATTTCCGCAAGCTTGTCTTTGCAAGCGCGTAGTTCTAGTTGTATTCGTCGCATCGGTTCACGCTAGAGCTTTTTGGAAAGCTCTTTTCACTCGCTAACACGTGTTTGATTTATTGTTGTTTGTTTTTAGTCGTTCGTGAGTTATAGCGTCGCAAACATGGAGCAAAATAAAGAGAAAATACGGCATATTTTACAGTACTACTACGATAAAGGCAAAAATGCATCTCATGCTGCCAATAAAATTTGTGCAGTTTATGGACCCGATACAGTTTCCATTTCCACCGCACAACGATGGTTTCAACGTTTTCGTTCTGGTGCAGAGGTGATCGAAGATGCGCCACGGTCCGGAAGGCCTGTCGTCGAAAATTGTGATAAAATCGCTGAATTGATCGAAAGAGAGACCGGCATAGTAGCAGCCGTAGCATCGGCCAAGAGCTGGGCATGAGTCATCAAACCGTTATAAACCATTTGAAGAAGCTTGGATTCAAAAAGAAGCTCGATGTATGGGTGCCACACGACTTGACGCAAAAAAACATTTTGGCCCGTATGGATGCATGCGAATCGCTTCTGAATCGCAACAAACTCGACCCGTTTTTGAAGCGGATGGTGACTGGCGATGAAAAGTGGGTCACTTACGACAACGTGAAGCGCAAACGGTCGTGGTCGAAAAGCGGTGAAGCTGCCCAGACGGTGGCCAAGCCTGGATTGACGGCCAGGAAGGTTCTTCTGTGTTGTTGGTGGGATTGGCAGGGAATCATCCACTATGAGCTGCTCCCCTATGGCCAAACGCTCAATTCGGACCTGTACTGCCAACAACTGGACCGCTTGAATGCAGCACTCATGCAGAAGAGGCCATCTTTGATCAACAGAGGCCGAATTGTCTTCCATCAGGACAACGCCAGGCCACACACATCTTTGGTGACGCGCCAGAAGCTCCGGGAGCGGAGCTCGGATGGGAGGTTCTTTTGCATCCACCGTATAGTCCGGATCTCGCACCAAGTGATTACCACCTATTTCTGTCCATGGCGAACGAGCTTGGTAGTCGGAAGTTGGCCACAAAAGAGTCCTGTGAAAATTGGCTCTCCGAGTTTTTTGACAATAGGGAAGCGAGCTTCTATAAGAGGGGCATTATGAAGTTGGCATCTCGTTGGGAACTCGTCATCGAATAAAACGGCGCATATTTGACTTAAATCGCATTATTATAACCAATTTTATGAACTATTGAAAATTCAATAAAAATACCGCAAGACTTTTTTGACAACCACATTGCTAAATCAATTGTTTCTTGGTTTTGTGTTTAAAATTGTAAATAGTTGGTAAAAGAAGTGTTTCATAGCAATATCTTAAGTAAATTAACAGACCATTAACCGCACAGGCAGGCAGACTGCACAGGAGTAGCCGAAAAGTATGCAACTTTTTGATTAACAGACACCACAGTTTATGGGTTATCAGTAATCGGAGAAGCTTAATCTTGGTCTAGATATCGTGAGACATATGTGTTAACATATATTTTCTTCTTTTTGGGAAATAACTTTAGATTTCGTTGGTGTTTCGAAAAAACCAAGTATGAGCAAATGCTATACTCGACAAGAACCACTGTGAGGTCGATACAAATGGTACAAGAGACGGCATCTATATTTCAGATACTTCCAAGAGGTTGAGTGGAGGACAGTGATCAAGTGTTTTGTGTCTCCGCCTACTTAGGACTGGGCAGTGTCATAGAAGATGCAGTAATGTTTCCTCCTCAAAAGAACGCCCACGTGCAGGTTCAGTGACCCGCTAGGGCTCCGACTAGAAGTGATATGTTTTCTCTGCTTTCACGTAAAAGACTAATGGTACGTTTCAGGTTGAACGTGGGCCACGTGACCTTAGCTACAGCGTGAATCGGAAGATTATTAGTTTACCCAAAGCCAAGGGCGCAACCAAATTGTGCTCTGATCTGGGAGGAGCTGGATGTTAGTGCCCTGTCTAGCTGTTTTGTCAAGTGACTCGTTTCCCTCAGTTGTATTCCGTAAGCGTCTTAGTATTATAGGTACAAGAGCCAAGTGCCCCTTCTAAGTTCCTGAGTGTGCCAAGGTCAAAGCCTAAGAATAAGTTATTTTCCTCCTTCGCTGAATAAAATTATTAATTAAGTTTTCATTTAGCCAAGCAACAAGCTTAAGTTGTGTACACCAAATTAGTTGCCTTGTTCACCCACTGGCCAATTTTCCTCTCCATCCCAACGTCCAAATCCACTTTGAAAGCCAGACCAGCTGTCATCCCAGTCAGAGGTTGGTCTACCTTTTCTATTCATTTATATGTATAATTTTTTTTTGGCAGCATTTTTTTTTTTTGCTTAGGCAGCTCACAGCCAGGTCACTAATGATGACAAATGTTTGGAGAGAAGGAGGCGAGGTCAAAGGTCAGACCTGGGCATATGTTGCGACAGTGTCCGGCTGAACGAGTCATTGTGTCTGCATGCAAATGACTTTATTTGAATTTTAAATGTGTAAATTGCGTTCATTTTTTGTTGTTGTTGTTTTTGTTTTGCTTTGTTACGACCTGACCCTGGCCGTTTGTCACTGATAACGGCCAAGGAAACAGGCCGGCCAAATGAAAATTGCAGCTTCGCAGGGTAAAAGTGGCGTAATGGAACAATGGCCGCAGTGACAACAATGGCAGATATCGCCCTCACCCTCTCACTCTCGCCGCCTGGCCGAAGAAGAAATAATCATTTCCGTTTTCCGGCCCCACGTACTTCCCATGGTACTCGCTCAAGTCTTTTATCTCTTTCAAATTTTCGTTATTGTTATGCGTTTTAAAAAGGTTTCCTTGATAAGAGCAAAAAGAAAAAAAGTGAAGAAATTGTTGACTCACCTGGTAATTTCCGGCGGCTGGTTCTCTTTCACAGAATGCGTATACGTAATGTGTGTAATTTGCTACGCTGGCAGCGCGACGCCTGCTACGACGCCTCTGTCTACGGCTCTCTCTCTCTCTCTCTGTCTCCGTCTGATTTTGACAGGTTTTTAATTAATTCCCATAGAACATTTTAAACTACTCGCTAGCGTTTTTGGTCTTATCGATTTTCACTCCTTATTTGAGTGCCAAGTTCATTAACACGCCACCACACCAAAGCTGAGACAACCTGCATTTCACGTTTATGGGAGGATGGAAATATATTTAGACTCATGATGGACTGTGTTTTATATGAAGGACTAGAATGACAATAAAAATTTACCGAATATTTCATTCAAATCAAGCAATGCGAATGTAAAAGTAAAAATGTGTATAAATATGTTCCCTAACTCTTAAGTTAATTATTATTTATAATTTCGATTTTGTCCTGAAAACCATTTCTCTGTTTCCTAAAGGAAACATTCTAATAAACGAAATACTTCTTTCGACGTGTATGGATGTCAGAGATATTAGAAGATATAGCATTAATAATGTAGAACAGCTCCGTTCCAAACTGTTTGGAACTCTGTTTAATACTGAATGGACTTCTTTGAGTAATTCTTTTCAATTCTGTAATGAGTTCGATGTGTTATAAGATCTATTGACAGATTAAAAATAGAGTGGCCTTTGACTAAGGGCTGATTTCTAAACTACTTAATAGCTGCTATGTGTCAGATAAACTTAGGTCCTAATTTCTCATCTTGTACATGCTTAACAAATATCAGCGTTAAATTGTAAGTTAATAAGAGAGAAATCGAAATCGTCTTTTAATACCCAATTTGATTGACAACAAAATTGATAAGCTTCTTTCACCCTCGCCTAACTAAGAGGTGTGCGAAACTAGCCCAATAAAAGGCCGAAGGACGCATAAATTTTGTTACACATTTCCCTTCGTTTGGCATTTTTTTTTATGGCATTTCAATTAAGTTGCATAAATTAAAAGTTGTAGCGGGCTTGCCACTCGTCTGGGGAAACGAAAGGTGTGTGTATCCAGGGTGGGGTCTATAAATCACAAAGAGTTGCTAATTTGATTAGGCAAGTTAGCGCATCCATTTTCGTATTTGGTCTGGCCTTTTGGTAGATTAATGTGGGGCAGGTGCAAAAGGCAAAAGCAACGGAAAAAAATAGAAGCAAAAATGGAGGGGAAAAAGTATTAAGTCATCTACATAAATGAATATAATTTACGACTTTGGTTGTTGGTGAGAGAACTCGATTAGCCAACACAACACGAAATTTGGTAAGATGTTCAAACGGAATTGGGGATTTTGTAGAAAGATAACTTGTAATTTGTTTAAAGCCCTTCAAAGTATGCAAACTTTATTTCCTTAGGTTATAATGTACTAAAATGAAGCCATTGCAAGTCTGCCATAGACTATAGACTCAACATAGATCAATAAAATGTTGAGTTAAGTTCTATATAAAATATATGCTTGACCAAAATTATGGTTTTCATATAACATAGCCTACTTTAAAGGGCATCAAACATGATCAATTTTGTATGTATAAACGAAGTATTAGATAATTGTACACAAATTCTTAAATCTTGATTGATTTTTAATGTAGTAAGCTCAATAAAGGAATATTTGAAAAAAGAAAACTGTCAGCAACTAAAGGCCACTTGACAAGATGCCAAAAACAGCGAGAAATTTGTATGTGGTTGGTGGAAAAGACGAGAGCTGAGGTCTCAAAGGGGGGAAACAGTGGCAAGCGGAGGGCTGTGACAAGGTGTGGCAACTGTTGCGGCCTGGCTGAGGACTGCCAAAGTGATGGGTGAGCGGTGGGGCGGCTGTTACTTCTATGCCATGATTTAAATAGCAGAAAAACTTTGCAAATGCAAAGGCTCACAGCTTGAATGAGCCGACGTGTGAGTGTGTGTTGCTGTGTTGTGACATTTTCCAGCATGGCAACTGTCATCTTGCGCTCCTGCATTGTGACATTGGTTCACTCCTGCCGTTCTCTTCCTCTCTCTATTCCTCACTCTTATCTAGTTGCTGTTGTTGATTGAATAAACAGGCAACCCAAAGAGTGTGCGTGTGTGTGTGTGTGCACAATGCAAACTTTTTTGACATGGGCCCAGAGACAGACGCTGTGAGTGTGCGGTTACGGGTGTGCGTGTGTACCACATGGGTAAAGTATAAAAATAATATTTACATGCCAACCAAAATAGTCAAAAAGCCTTTTTGGTTAACTTACCCCATGTCCCTGTGCTGGCAGGTCAAGCGCCTGTCAGAGTTGAGCAGAGTTTTAAGTATGTTATAAATAATTAAAAATTAATAACTGTTCCAGCCACAACACTTTTCTTTTCATTGGAACTCTGATTCTGATTCATACATGCAAAATAATGGAACACGAGAAACAAGAATGAGAGAAATATGTAGACATCAAATTTCTCTTATTTTCCTTGTTCTTTCCTTTATTCGATTTTGGAATCATGGCATGGCCATTGAGCTTTTGCTTTGTGAAGGAAATTGAAAGCATATCGAAAACTCAGCCACGCGACCAATGCGGCCAGCGGGGCAAACAAAAGTTTTCCATGTGTGGCTCTCTGTCTGTGTGTGTGTGTGTGTGAGTGTACGTGTGAGGCCATAAAATAGAAATTAGTTGCAATTGGAGTTCGGGTTTTGCTTTTGCGTTTTCGGTTTTGTTGCGGTTGGTTTGGTTTGGTCGTCCGCTGCTTCCTCCTGCCAGCTGGCCAGTTTTTGCGTTTCCGGCTTAGATTGCCAAAGGGCAAACTATCTGAAATTTCACATACTAATTTACAGTTTTTGTGTGGCAAAAAAAAACGCACACACACACCCAGTGGACAGTTGAAATGCCGCTTAAATATGCAAACCGGAAATGCGTGTTAATAGAACGGAAAAGGAAGCTCTGCATAACGTTTTATATGCGAATGCAATTTTCAGTGGCATAATTGGAATGTATTTATATCGATTTCGTGAAATTAAGTGAAATTAATGCAACGTTTTCAATTAATCAACATTTCCCGAAATTCCATTCAAATTCAATTTGTATCTAGATAAAATCAGTAATTGGTTTACATTCGGCTGGGGGCCGGCCATTCCGGTTCGATTTGAACTAATTAGGAAAATTGAGAGCCAGACTAATCCCCTTAACAATATTGTAGTTGTTGTTGTTGGCAAATAAATCACTAAAATGCAAACCTTGATTGTTTGACGACGATTTTTTGCGGACCGCAAAATAAATAAAGCTAGCGCACACACACAAACACTTTTTACGCCATTGCCAATTGACACAATCAACAAATCAAAAATGGTGTCCATCAATATGATATTTACTATGTTTTTGCCCATTTTTGACACTCGACCAGAAAACCGAAAACCGTAAAAAAAGAGAGCATAAATAAGCCGGGCAAGTGCACTCTTGACTGCGCCCCAAAAAGTATGCTTTACTTTTTGTTGTCGTCCATTTGCCTTTGCCCTGATTTGTGTGTGCGCAGCAGAAAAACGTTTTTAAAATATCTATATACTTTTTCGGCTTATGTTAAAATGCACCTGTGCTCACTTTTGGCCATATTTTCGTTATTTATTTATAGGCTAGGAAAAAATGTTAAAATTTGGTTTGGCATTTTATGAGTCGACAAGCGGCAGGTGGACCAATTAGTTTTTTAAGTTTTCGCAGGCGCACGATTTTGATTTATTTGCGCCTTAATTGGAGCAATTTATTTAAATAGAAGAATTGATTTAATCCGTTTTTAAGCACTTTGTGGCCAGCGCATAAATATGAAAATATGATTCTGCGGGCCTAGTTGGTTGGTTGGTTGTGGATGGGCAGCCGCTTATCTGGTTTTGTGACCATTCAATTCCATGCGGAAATCAGCTTAAAATATTAGCAATTGCCCAGGCTCGCATTCAATATGCATTAAAAAAGCAAAAAAAAGAGTGAAACAAACAACTGGCGACAACAACATTTTATGTAAATAAATAAAAGTGCGCTTAAGAGCTTAGCGTTTTAACTGCAGACCAAAGCAATATTTTGCCTCACACAAAATGGGTGAAAATAAACCGCGGCAAGCTTTGCTGAAATGTGAAATAACCAGGTGGCAGCGGCTGCATTTGTTAAGCCTTTTGAAACAGATAAAGTTGTTTGCTTTTTAAACGTTTTACTGGGTTAAGCAATTTAATGTAGTAATATGCTAAAAATCTGTGTCATCCATAATCATCGTAACTGTGTATCAAATCCGATTTTCAGGGCAATCCGCTTATAATTCATGAATTATAGTGCAGTTTCCTGCAGGGGATTTGAATCGGTTGGTTGGGTATGTGTGATCGAAGTCCAGCTTAAGAGATTTGTATTTATTGCTTGCCGGGAATTGATAAAGGTAGCTCATAAGACTTTTCGCTGCAAAGATAAAGGAGTCGATTTACTAAGCCTGCATTGCATTCTTAGCTTCCTTTGGAAAAAGTGTGCACTTCAGGGCGGTAAAGTAGCAATACTTCCGGAAGCTAGGAAAGCCATTCTTCTGTAAGATGGCTAAAGTCTCTTCTGACAGATTAGTAAGCGATTCTTTCTGGGTATGATAAAGGGTTTCTCGCCCAAGAGATAAGAAAGTGATTCTTCCTGGAGATAAAAAGTTTCTGTTCCGGAATATATAAGAATGTCTCTCTTCTGTTGGATCTAAAGGCATTTCTTACTGGATATACGAAATCATTTACTCCTTAATTTAGGTAAATTGTAAAAATTTCAAACTAAAAGCAATACAATACAACTTGAATGATGTCTCAGCCAGATGCTTCATCGCATTTCTGTATTGCTACACTGCTTCAAGTGTGATTTTCTGGCAACTTTCTTTTTGGCAACACTGTTTTTGGCAGCTCAGCTGTTTTCGTGTCACATGTTACTGTCAAACATGTTCAGTTTGGTCTATAATTTAACCACGAATCGACTTTCAAATAAACAAGAATTGAAGATTATTGAATTTTATTATTAAAATTCCACTTTTGTATCCACTTTTCGTATCGGAAGTGTAGGCACAGTAAGAATTTTGATGCAGCTGTAATCGCAGCGCTGCTACAGTGAACATTCTTTTGCTCACAACTCGACAGCCACTCATTCGATTTGTAACATTCCTTTGACAATTTGGTAAATATGACCGGAAGGTAAGAACCCTCTATGACAGAGATTTCAACTCGGCTGTTGATGCTGATCAGAAATATATATAAGTTCGCATATAATTCCCTCTGGCTGTTGCCTCCTTTTGTACAAACTTAATAAACTCTGCCTGTATAAAAACACTTTTCAGAGCATTTTATACCCCTTTTTTTGGTACAATGTCCAATCAACTAACATTATAAAGACCTCCCCCACACATTTCTTACACCCAATTGTGCAATTGGAAGGGACAAAATCCCTGCGAAAACACTTCCTTGAGAGTTTTTATAAGCCAAGTCAGTTAATTGTTAAAATGCAAAGCAGATTGGGATTTTGCCGTTTTTTTTTTGCTTTCTATCCTGCCACTGATTTATGAAATAACTTTTTGTTTTCGGGCCTTGTTCAGTATTTTATGCGTATATATATGTATGTATTTATAGATGAAGATGTTGAGATTGAAAGATATCAAGTTAAGTGCTTAAATGTTGCTTTATAACATTTTAATGGCCGGCTTCTCTGCCTGCAGCCGGGCTTCAAGTTGGAGAATGTCATAAAATTTTCAACCAGTCCTTTAACTTTTTTGTGCCGAGGCAGCAGCCATCCCAGTGCATGGCGATAAGCGCCAAAGCACTTAAAATGCTTTATTTCCACTTCAGCTACAAAGCAATTTTATTAGCTTTAGAAAATTACAACAAAGTCGTCGGCAGCTGCAACAACAAAAAATTATGATGACTTTTTAATTAAGCAACGACGAAATTGTCGCCAAGTGAAAAGCCAAATTGTGCAGCATCGGGGAATGAGTTGATAATGATGATGATGGGAAATGAGGATGCGGCAGCAGGCAGATGGCATTTGCTCATTGTTTTGTCAGCGCCACGTGATGCGCAAATCCACAAACAACAGCCAGAGCACAAGCTGGCCACCACCAGAAAGAGCTGGAGAGCGGGAGAGAGGAACCAACAGAGCGGCAGTCAAGCAGTTCCAAGTCAGAGGCAAACAATCGAGGCACAGATACAAAATGCAGTCCCAAAGTCTGGCACTAGATAATGTTGCCTTGTCCTTGCCCATAATCCTGGCCATAGTTGCAGGCTTAAACAACAATCATTGTCAGCCGAATTACGAAACTTCACTCCTCTCTATAAAGTCAAACAATGGCGTTCTCTTCAGTGGCCCCGCAGCTGGATTTGTATCTCTGACAGATTCAACATTTTGTTTTGGACCCAAATGAGTTGCCAACTTTCTCGTCCTCTCGTTAATTTTGTGGATTTCTGTTCAGTCAAAAAAGTTGTACAGCACAATGCATGGAAACCTCAGGAGTTGAGCCAAAATGGAATGGAAATTGCATAAAATTAATTAGTTTTTCCCTTCATGTATGTTTCATAGCTCCATTTGTAACCAAATATTGTGATTTATTTTGCACCAAAGGTTCGACGTATTAAAATTTCAAATATTTTCCCATTTTTACCACTCAAAATGCATTTTTGCTGCCCACCTGGCGTATGCGCAATTTCAAAGCCCCACCGAATACATGCAAATTATGTTTCAGTTTTATCAACCAGGCGTCACAGAGCGCATCCTAAACGCATCGCAGCGTTGATAAACTGTGCGCATAATTTTCCATATCAAAAGAAAAGGCATCAGCAATTAAGTGAGCATGCAAGAGGCATACAACACGCTATTATACAATTGTGTTTGATAGATAATTACTGGAATTTTATGGTTGTGTGCAGCAACACACAAAGCCCAGATAGCCCATCATTTGCGGCTCTACGTTTGTCTGCCTGTGTGTGTGTGTGTGTGTGTGTGCATGTGTGTGTAAATGTGTTAGAGAGAGAGTAGATCCTGCATTATGTAAAACACAAAATGCGCCACACTCTGTTAATTTTCATCAAATTAAAGGCACCCATGGTGCGAGGGTTGGATTGAAAGGTTTGCCAGTACTTTGGTGGATTTTTATTCCATCTATGAACTTGAATAAGTCAAGTTCTACCTTCTTAAACCCAAAGACGAGGCACTGTTGGAAGCCTTCTTGGGCGCTTTGAATGTTGATCCTTCGACCACGGATTGACAATTTCCTTAGCGTGATTATGTAGACAAAAATATGACTACATTTTGAGCTAAAATCGGGGCAACTATTTAACATTCCCTGATGAGACGGCAACTTGGATTCACTGTTCCCTCCATCAATGATCTTCCCTCTGTCTTGGCTCACTCTCGGGTGCTTATGTATGCCGATGATGGCATGGAGATACGAAAAGTGTGCGAAGTCTCTGAACTTTATTCCATCGACAACAAGTGCGAAATTGTTTTGTTAACAAATTTAACTTGGTGGTGGGAAATTTCAAGTTCATCAACAATGTTTTGGTGGTCTCCAATGTTGCAACAGGTGCTACAACAGTTGCAAGAAGCAGCTGTGAAGGCAGAATCAGGTTAGCCCTTACTTTGTACTAAAGATACAAGGTTTTTAGGTCCTTTGTGACCTTTATTTTGATCTCTTTAAAACTTTGCTCCAATAGGCAAATGGTGCTCAATAAAGATTCCCAGATTGTCAGTCTCTGATGTAAACTATAAGCGCTTCAATACACAATCTAGGCCCATATCAAAATTAATTGTAGTCAAAAATATTGTAGGTCACTTTAAATCGAAACATAAGGCCCACAGTTCTTCGGACTTTTCGCCCAGTTTAGTGAAAATCCATTAGTTATAGACTAACTTAAGATGTCGCTTGAATATGACTTCCTGCTGGGTGCAAATCGAAATAGCTGCCTCTTACTTGTGAAAAAAATTAGGATGGTGAAGAATGGGAAGACTTTTAAAGAGAATACTTATGTCACTGGCTAGGCTGTACCAAAATAGCCATGAGAGGTCATGGGCTGGATCGATATAAGTGCTGGTCCATTCCTAGAGTGCGAAAATTGAAAGCACAAGCCAAGAGATTGAAAAGAAATTCGCTCGGCTTGATGGCTGTCCCATAATCGCCTGCCTTACGGCTTCCATTTCAAGTATAGTGTCTGGTATAGTTGTGCCGATCTGTACAATAGTTAGCCCTAACTGGCCGTCATGTGGTTAATAGAGAAGGGCCAGGCCAATGGTTGTCATAAAACTTTCTGGCGTATACTGTATGGGCAATCTTCTAGGATGATGGTGACTGCCGGTTGATTAACAATATTTGCATAAGCCTCAAGGACTACTGTGCCCAGCCGGTTAACTCTGTAGAAAAACTGGGTGCTGAGTCTGTAGGTTACATTAATTACATATATAATATTTCACAGCTTCGAAATCAGAACTAATCGATAGACAGACGCGTGACTCGTTGTGCATCGATTGGCAGCGCTGTGCTATCGATAAGTTATTTAGCAAGTGAACTGTAAATATACTTATGAAAAGGCAAGCGGCGAAATTCGTTCGATATTTTTATGATTATATGAGTTAAGGCTAGAAATTATCATTCCTGCAAACTTCAATTACCCCCCTCGACTTTCGCATCGGGCTTTGCTGTTTATATATGCGGCACAATTTTCCACACATGAAATAATTATAATTTTGCGCGTGCTTTGATTTTGCGCCTCTTGACAATTTTCTATAGAGTTTCCTGTAAATACCAAATTGCACACAGGGCTTTGATTGTTGTTATTATTATTGCAGCTGCTGTGATGCCCAACATTAATTTGAAACGCTTCTGCCTGGGGGGTATTATCACCAGGAGCAACAGTTCATAAATGGAATTATTTTTCAAATTATTATTTTTTTTGGTTTACAACGAGATAACTTTGATTACAGAGTAATTTATTGAGAATGGGTAATTTATTTGTGTGAAGAAGAATTTTAAAGACTTAAGCAAAAAGCAGGAGAACAATTTGATTTAGGTTGAAATGAAGGGAAATCAAAATCGTAAAAGCATTTCAACCAACACAAATTGGTGTTCAGGGACCTAGATTGATACAATAATGCAGCTGCACCAGTACAATTACTTCAGCTCATTAAAACTTAAACATTTTGGTTAATTATTTAGCTTTGGCTAATTATGATAAGTTGAACTTTGTGTTTTTTCTTCCTTCTTTTCCCTATGCCCTTTTAATAAGCTCTTCTTTATTATGCCAAGCATGTTCTGCTCGTGTGTGCATGTTTATTTTTCATGTACTTGCGTATTAAAAATTCATTTTCTTCCAAATCCAATTAAATTTCTAATTAATATGCGTCGCATAGGTGATGTACGACGACACGACAGCGATGGAAACGAAGTAGAACAGCAGTAACTAAACTGTAGATAAGAAAAGTTTGACTTTGATCTACAGATACGGCAAAGGTAGGGGATTGACGTCACTTGCACTTGACCTTTCGGTAGATGGGAGCAACCCCACCAGCCAGCCAATTTTGTGGCACATTCATTAAAAACTGCTTAGTGAACAAAACACAAAAAAATTAAGGGAGCGAACAGGAGCCAACTGCCATCATGTGGGTGGTTGACATAAAAATTACGCGCATGAAAGTCAACATGGAAAATGAGTTAAGTACACTTCATAAGCGGACATGGTTTGTGTGTGTGTGTGCGTAAAGTGGTGGGAAAGTGGGACGACAGGACGAAAAAAAAAAGAAAAAATACTGCAAAATTAAATTAGTTGTATTAAAAAACTTGTTGGAGGGGTGTAGCATGTGGCTCTAAAGCTATTTTACCTAAATAAAAGTCAGGGTTTGATGTATACCTCAGGATATACCTCAGTCTTCACTTTCAGTTGCCTTCTCTTGCCATTTCCCCAAGTAAATTATTGACTTCAATTGAGTGAAAACAAACAAAGTAAACAATTTGCAATTGAAACTGTGTATTTAGTGAGTTAATGGGCGTAAGGGATATTAAGGTAACAAAACACTTGTTGTTTAGGTAAGAGCTGCTTAAATATTCCATTGAGTGTATGGTTTAGTCAGCTGAAGTGAAATTATAATAATAATTTATAGACTCGACTAAATTTGGCATTTATATGTATGTGTGGTTCATTGAACATATCTGAACAGTATTTTAAATGCATTGTCAGTTGCAATTATGAGCACACAGAATGACAGAAAGGTACATCAACAAATTATTCAGAATTTACTTGTATACTTTAGCTTTAGCTTGGAAAAAACTTGCATATTTTAGGCTTGCCTTACCTTTAAAGAAACTGGCCGACAACACTCTCTCTTTAAGTAAGTTAAAGTCACTTTCGTAGCGACCTTAACTGATTTCAGGCCTAACTTTAAATGGCAACTACTGCAACTTTGCCTGAATTCAGGCTTGTATTCACTCCAGGGAACCTACCTAGCGCCCTTCTTTCACACTAACTCCCGCATAAATCGAAATTCCAAGTCCTTCCCATTGGCACACACTTAACCAACAACTTTTTATTTGTCCACTCAATCCAAACAGACTGTCCAATCAAATGAAAATGTTGAAAAGTGGAACAGAAGCAAAGCAACAAGTAACTGAGCGCTGTAAAATTTTTACGGAAAATTAAACAACTTATTGGCATTTTGTGTCTCCCGCTAGCTGCTGTCTTGGCGTTGTTTAATTTATGCAAATTTTATGCTACGCGTGACCCACCTTCTCTTCTTTGTCGTTGTCGACGCTCAACATGTGGCCAAAGGCAGTTTCCATGTGAACGGCGACCGTGCGGACAGCATGCCAAATGTCTTTGGAATGGTCTCACCCGCCCGCAATTTGTTGCAGTTTCAAATTAGCTGAAATTGAGTTTTCTGTTTTCTTTTTTTTTGGTTTTTGTTTAAGCTTTATTATTATTTCCTTTTTTTTAATGTTTGTGCGAAGAAAGTTTTGCAAGTGGAAATTATGCAAAAATTCGTTGGCAGCTGCAGGAATCTGGGTATACGGGTGAGCGCTTACATGTTGCATACCTGCAGGCGCCACTGCATGTGGCACAAAAGTTTCCCCTTATTCTGCGGTTGTGGCTTCTTCACTCAGTAATAACTTCAATTAAATTTCGTTGCACATTTTTCGTGAAATGGGTGAAAATTACTTATGAAGGGAAAAGAACATATTTTCAGGTGACGGAGGAGGTAAAGTTTTTGGCATACTTTGAGTTTAATTTGGCAACCAATTGGTGGCAGTGGCAGGGAACGTGTTTTCATTAGCTATATCAAACTTAGTAGTGTTTCTGTTATATTAATTCTCAGCTCAATTTATTACCCTCACCCGCTCTCATAACTCATATGGCTGTAGCCGCCGCCGCCGCTGCATCCAGCCAAGTCATATTTCAATAATAAACTACAAACATCAGTGGAGGACATAAAACATGGCAAATGAAGTACCAACTCACATTAATTAGACACTAAAAGGAGCAATTGCTCTCCTTCTCGTCCTTCTTCCGTTACGCTCGTCGTCGTCGTCGTCGTCGCAGTGCGTCAGTAAACGGGCGATTAAGCGAATGACGCAAAGCTGCAGCGGCTGTGGCTGCCACACTCGGCGTATAATTAATTTTAAATGAGCATGAGACTGCTGCCCCAGCCTGTCACATTCACATTCATTTGCCTCATGTGTTTTGCTCGCTGACAGTTTTATAAATTTTTCAGTATTTTTTTTATTTGCTGTTTTTTTTTTCTTTAATTTACCATCGCTTGGTTGCGCTTGGGCCATATATTTGTTGTTTAATTACAAAGGCAAGTTTAACATTAATTCCCAAACAAATAGCCAGTCAAGGAATTAAAGCGGAATAAATTAACTGCAACAGTCAAATGGTTAATTGTATCATTGAAATTCAATTATGGCATAAAAACTTCAACTTGACGGTGGAAGGGAAGGTAAAATCTGTTCAAAAAGGATGCAGAATAATGCTGAAGGTTTGAGGGATAGATAGATAGAAGCCTCGCATAAAAAATTCCTCATTTAGTATTCTTCTCCTCTATATTAAAGCACTCTGAATATAATCTAACCATGGCTCAACTTAAAACCGTGAAGATTCCTCTAACTCAAGCACTTCCTTCTTATAACATTGACTTCAAATCTTGTGTAGAATAGAGCATCCTCCGATATAATCTAGAGGTTTGTAATTTTTCAACAAAGTTGTAAAGTTGTAAAAATAATAAAGAATATTTATCCTAATCTAGCCTCCGTCAAAAAAGTATTTTTAACAAGTTTCTCTGACTCACATCAAGTGAGCCATTCAAGTTTTATTTTGCCTCCCTTAGGTTTCGTTGACTATGTTTAAACACACCCCATTATTCGTGATTAATGCCCCTCAAAGTATGCAAAATTGAATTTCTTAAGTAATTATCTATTAGAATAAAGCCATTGCCAGTTATGGCCGCGTTATAGATAATCGACATTGCATATTCACCCAGATAGTTGAATAAGTTACGGGTATACAACAAAATGTTGAGTCAAGACAAGTAGCAAATAAATACTTAGCTACAAGGATTATTTTCATATAGCGTAGCATACTTTAAAGGGCCTTAAGCAAGATATATTTGGTGTGTATATTTGATAATGTTTCAGCTAGGTTTTTTTTTCTATTCTCTTATCCAGCATCTCATTCGCTCATAAACTGCTCATCGAATATCTCAAGATGTCCCCCCACACAAGCATCCTCTCCAAATCTCACATACTCTTTAAAAACTTTATCTCTATTTGTGTACAGTGTACACTTTAAGAGAAGCCAGAACAGCCGCAAAATGTTTCTGCTTTTGTATTTTTGGCACACTTTTGTGCGTTCTGCTGCTTTTTTGCACACTATGCTTGAAATAATATTTAAAAAAGCAACAGAAAAACTCAAATGAGCAGTAGCAAGTCTTTGAAACCAGGGGGTAAAAATGGCAGAGGCAAGCAAAAAATGTAGTTTTGTGCAAATGAGATTCTTAACTGAGATTTGATTGCTTCATTGTGTGGCTCCAAGATGTGAGGAAAGAAAATCGATCCGATACACTTATATTTTGATGCCAAACATAGCGAAACTTAACGTTTTAGCAGCTTTCGCTTTTGATACAACAAAAAAATACATAAAATTTAGAAAAATGTATGAAAGCTTTCGGCGATATGTTACGAATAAACTCTTCAGTATTGGATGGCGGTGCCTCAGCTGTTGCTTGCTTATGGCTATAGACATGAGCCTTAACACAGACCCACAAAAAATAGTTTAGCACCGAACTCGCTGGGCCATCGCTTCGAGTGCTGTGTGGCATATGGCACCGTCTTGTTGCAAACACATGTTGGCCAAGTCCAGCTCTTCCATTTTGGGCAAAAAAAGTTTGTAATCATCGTGCATTTTTCATTTGTTCACGTATCTATTCAACCAGAAATTAGCTTGACCCAATTTTCCATAAAAAAAAAATGTCACATGAATTATTAAGTCTATAAAAAAAGCATTCATAAAGAAACTTTTACGAACAGCTCATGAACATCAAAGCAAAGCCAAAGTATTCATATGTTAATGCATTTTGGTTTAATCTTTGGACAAAAAGTACACCAAAACTGGAATTATGCCTAGTTCAACCTGAGAACTCGCCACTGGCAACAGAGAAATAGAATATAGGGAATACTCTTTCGAAGCACCTGCAAAGAACAGAGAGCCTCTACACTTTCAAGGCTTTTCTCAGCCATCGTCAACCCGCGTCGCATTGCCGTTTCCTGCTTCATACCTTGAGTTCAGCAAAGACGAAAGCGGAAAATATTTCTAAATTGTGTTTTGTGTGCATTTGCATCCCAAACCAGTGCACACTTTGGCTGAAACGTTTTCCACAAGCAAGCAGCCTCGATGTGTGAAATAAGATAACTTAAATGAGTTGCACTCAACATACAATACATTTTTTTTCCTGGAAGTAGAAAAGTTTATCCATTTGACAACTTGCCTGGAACTGGCTACGCTTACCGAATAATCCTCTGGCATGTATCTGGCTGAAAGGAGGCAGCTTTCAGCAAATACGTGAACAAATGCCGCGCTAGCTGCTATGCCAGACAAGTTGAACGGATAGTTTTTTTTTATATTTTGTGTTGGCTTCTCTGATTCGCACACTTGTCGCTCATAACTTCATGGCAATGCAATTTGCGTGGCAAGGTGAAAAAGTGGCCAAAAAAAATAAAAGAAACAGGCCAGCCAAAGGAGTAGAGAAATAGAAAACACTCCGCACTTACTCGTGGCACTTCTATTTTTTGTGGGTCAAATGCAATTTGAACGGTGAAATTTTCTGATATATTTTTTGTTGGTGCTAAAACGTAGGCGACGAATGGAAAAAGAAAAACGGAACCGCATTTGAGCCCTTTTTATCGAGCAGAAAGTAGCGACAGAGAGTGGGGGAGATGCAGGGGGAGGATGAGAAACTGAGTCTGGAAGTAAAGTAAAATTTATATAGCCGGAGAGATAGAGGCATGAAGACGGCCGCTGCTGGGGCGATGCAGTTTTTCGGCTGTCGTTGCCTTTGTACAAAGTGGAAAATGTGGTTAAAAACCGCAATACGAAATAAATTACTTTTTCTGCTTTGAGTTGCCTGGGCCTTTCTTCATTGCAGCTTGAAATTGAAAGCTTCCGTTGGATGGCCATTTATCCTCCGCCATCGGCTGCTGCTGCTCCCCCTCCACCGCCGCCGCCGCCGCACTTGGAGCATTAGGCCGCACTTGGTCAATGCTTCGCTACCCGTTTCCGCCAGGCCCAGGCCTATTCATTGTCTCCAGCTGACGGACCACGACCCAGTTTTGGTCAACTTTAATGCTCGCTTAAAGGCAACATCATTTTCGCCCTATTTGCCAGAGTTGGCGACTGTTGAGCTGTTGAACTGTTGACTAATTTGAATTAGGGTCATCAAAAAGTTAGTCAACTTTTGCTGGCCAAATGCCCGGGGCGTCTTCAAACTTGAAAGGCATATGGCTGACTATCTTGGCAGGGAATGCATGGACTTTTATTTAAATTTCCGCCGCGCTTCGGAATGTCGTTCAGTTTAATTGTACTTTAAATGGCACTGCCATTGTTCAGGTTAAACAATGCCCGAAAAATTGTTCCTGGATGGCAAGAAAATCGTAAGCATTTATGCCACACAAAAGGCAAATGGCCTTTAAGTAAAATAGCATAAAGTGCGCAACTACAATTACAATTACAATTTTCCGGGGCTGACTTCCTCGGACTGCTTTTCTATGACAATTGTTGGCCTGGTCAACAGCCATTTATTTGCCGTTTGCATTCAACGAGCGCCTGATGAATGGCCATTTGAAGTAAGCGCCCGACGCTCCACGAGATTACCTTAAGTACGCCGCAATTGCACAAGCAGCAGCTTCTCGTTTTTGCCTTCTTCGTTTTATAAAATAAAGTGCGCCTCACGCACCCGGAGCCATAAATTTATGCACCACTCGGAGTAACAATTTATGGGCCACAAACAAAAGACAGCTGCCGGGCATTGGGGAAAAACTATGCTCCAAAATAAACGGAAATTGATGATGCGTGAAAAAGTCACACTGACAATTTTAGAACTGTATCGGCAGAGTTTAAGTTTCCCATTCACACACACACACACTGCCACACACACATTTATCATAATCGAAAATTGAAATTGGTGCGGGGACATCCATTTGTTTCCATTTTGTGTTAACGTCAGCTGAACCAGTGCATTGGAACAATGGAGATGAAGACAGAATCTGGATCAGCATCAGGCGGCAGCAGGCAAAGTTCGGGCAACACATAAAAGTAGGCAACGGAAGTGCAAGTGCCGCTGCATTGACATTTCCGCTTCACAGCGCTTTTTGGCCACCAAAGTCATTGCGGGAGTGTGAGGGAGAAGGAGAGAGAGAGAGGGAGAGAGGGAAAGGAAGAGGCAACTTGCTTAACTTTTACGCCAGTTGGCAGTTTTTCTGTCACCCAAGGGATTTGATTCTACAGCTTGGGGGCGGAGGCATGTGACTTATATATATATATATATATTTTATGTACATACTTTCATTGGGGCAACTTTTGTTAAAGTCATATTGTTGGGTCGGGTGAAGCCTGCTGAACCAGTGGCAGGAAAATGCCAGTCAAGGTCATTCTCTGTGGTATGTTCCAGGTGTTAGCACCTTTGAACTGTAGAAACCAACTGTGTTGTCCTTGTAGTTAAGGGTACTCGTCAAGCATTTCACAAATATAATTTGTGAAGAGCCCTACCACATTTAGCTTAGACTTGCTAAGGCTGCCACTTGGTGCACCCTGTAAAGCCTTCAAAATTGATCTTTGGGTAGGGTAACAAAACTTAAGGCCATGTTTTTCATAAGTTGATATAGAATAGCAATTATTGTGCTAAATACTTACAATGTTCTAGCCTGTTTTCGTTGTCGATTTCGATAAAGTTAGGCGGAATCGTAATTGTTAAATGATTTACATTCAAATTTAAATTGTATCTCCACTCGATTGTCCAGACGCCAAAGTTTGAAAACCCGAATTCTATGATTGGTTCTTATAAATCAAAGCTTTAAGGCCAGCTTTTTAAAATTAAAAGCTTATAAATGAATTCATAAGACAAATGCTTAGTAATTGAGCGACTATTGCTATTACTTATATCTTCTTGTCTTACTTTTAGTCCAAAACTTAACAATGTTCCGACTCAGACGGTCCTATAGCAATGCCACCGAAGGCTTTTCTGCAAATTCCAAGTCTCTGTAGTGCAATATCGATCAGACATTACAAACTTTTTAGGCAGTTTGTCAAATCTTAGAACGTCTGAAATTTATGTTAAGCCGAACCGAATTTTTAGCATAGGAACAGGCTTAGGTTCAGTTTTTTCTGCAGACTTGTTTGGGATCAAGGTTTGGTTCACAGTTTGAAAGAGTTGGAAATATGGGTTCAAGCTGGTTTGGTTCAAAACCTAGGCTATGGCTTGCTCTATTCAACACCCACATATTGATTCTTTAAAGCGAATAAAAAGAAGAAAAACGTTTTGAAAAATATTCATTCGATTTTAATTTATGACTAAAAAACCGCGTAGAAAAACAACTAGTTGAAAGTCGTCGCATCTCGTTGGATTGAGAATGAAGCGCTGATATGCGGCCCTGAAAGTGCCTTCTTTGTAAGGACTCTCTGTGGGCTACCCACTTAAATTGTTTTAAGATTTAAAAAATTCCGATTTTTTCCCACTTTTACAATGCTCTCAACCTTGGAAAATGTTTTGATAAGCGGTAAAATGGCAACTGTAAATAACACATCAGTTAATATTATGTTTGTAAATTGAGTATTTTTAGTTAAAACATTATTAATGGCATAATTCCGTCATCGAAATATGCTTGCTTCGACAAGCACAACGCATCCACTTAAATTATATTCCCCAATGTCATAATCTTCATAAGCAAGAAAATCCCTACCTACCACAGAAGCTCCAATCAATTGTGCGGTCACTTGTAAAGAGAAACAATTGAAAGCAAAACAAACAAATATTATTTCCTCCGATAATTACACTTGCTCCATGTATGAGGCAACAACAAGGAAAACCTCAAAAAGAAAACAGAATGAGAAAAAAAAGCGGAATTGTGAGAAGAACAAAAATTGAATTCACAAGAGGGTTTTTCCAGCTGCTGCTGCGGCGGCTGCTGGCTGACTTGGAGATTTACAACACAAGCAGTTTAATGTGCAGTTAGCACCAAAGTGGAAACCTCGAACAGCTTCAAATCGCAGAACTGGGACAGAGTATAAAAGCAAATTCAATTGCCAACGAGGATGGTACACCCACCCACTTAGGTGATCGATTTCACGCTTCGAACGGACCGCCAAAATGCCAGATGTAGTTGTAGTTGCTGCCGCCGATGATGACTTGACTTTCAAACATGACCCAAAGAGAGGCGGACACGAACTGCTCAAGTGCATTAAGTTTTCTAATGCACTTTGTGTGCAACATTTCGCTCAACTTTGTTGCTCGATTAGCAACACCTTTTCAGTGTATAGCGTATACGCCCCATTTGCTGCTTGCTGCCTGCCGTTTGCCCTCAATTGGGTCACACAGGTATGCCGAGTGCCATTTGCTTTGCAAGTCTGTGTGTTTGTGCACTGCTTTGATTTGTTTAAGGAAATACAATTTGTCTTTGCATGCTCTGAAAGGAACTAAATATTTGACTCAATTTAAAATAAATGTTTGCAGCGGAATGAACAGCATCTGGCCTTATCCTAATTCAAAATATAAAAACAATAAAAAACCATAAAGAAATATTGTTTTTGTCCAGTGTCCTAGCGGGCAGTGCGTCTCCTCACTTGGAGATGCTAAATTGGTCTGAAATAATGAAAGAAAACATGAAACGAAAAGGTGCACAGCACTAAAGCCATTCAATTTACACTCCCACTCACAACACGCAGCACACACAAACGCACTAGGCAAAAAGTTCAAAAGTCCACGTGCGAAAAGGTTACAATTTACAAAAGGATGTCGTGCCAGATAGGAATACAGCAACAGGAATATAACATAAAACACACAGGAGACAAGAAAAACAAAAGAAAATAACATATGAAAAACAAGTAAGAAAGTCGGTCAAGCCCGACTGTAAGATACTCCGCATCAACGAAAGTGTATGCTCACAGTATAGAAGTTTCTTTCGCTCATAACTTGACTGTAGCTTTTTTGATGTGCACCAATCCTTTGGAGGATCGTTAGATAATCCTCAGTACTAAACTGTGGAAGAGATGACATTTTTTCCAAATTGTGCGGACTGGAGAAGGCGTGGCACGAATTTAAAATTCACTTGATCTGCCTGTAAGTATAAGGGGCTTATGAACCCTACGTATCAAACCTCTATCTCTTACCATCTCTGAGTTCTGTTTGTGACTACGCACGGACACAGGGAAGGACAGATGGATGTGGCTTTATCGACTCGGCTTTTGAAGCTGATCAAGAATATATATATTTTATGGGGTCGAAAATGCTTCCTTCTATGACTTACGCAATATCGAAAGAATAAGTCTTTAATAAGTTTTATTAACAGAGCGTTAACATTAATGTTGTCATACTTAGATTATGTAAGCGAACAGTGCATGTTCTGTGGCATTTGTTATCTGATTTTGAGAACTTTAGACATTATAAATATTGGGCTAGCGCAGGTCAAAATTTGAGCTCGATGTGTTAAAATTTGTAGTAGCTATTCAAAAATAAAATGATTGATCTTAAATAAACTACCCATATCCCATTTTCCAGCTAAGGCTTAGAAGAGAATAAAAACTGAGATAAGTTTTTTGTTTCACCAGTTTTTGGTTCAAAATTTGTACATACCTAAGTTCGAATTCAGCTCAACAAGAATCACTGTACTGAATCCTCTCAAATTGTGACTCCCGACGAATCCCATCTCTAATGCAAATGTGTTGACTGTGTTTACTTTTGCACATATATATGTAGATTTTTTTTGTTCTGCTCTCTTTTTTCTATTTGTTTGCTGTTGTATGTAAATGTTTGAACTGTCTGCACGAGTGCCACATGAAAGATGAACAGCCACAACAACAGCAAGAGCAGCTATGACAAAAGGGGTCAGAGGCTTGCGCAAATTTAACCACACACAGACACACCTGGACACCAGCTGCATTAATATGCAAATATATGTGAGACCATTTTGGACTTGGGTAAGAACCCTCCTGCATGCTATCTGCTTGATAAGATGGACTCGTTTTATGTGTACCCTTAGCTTTTTGCGGTTTTTTTTTTGTGAAATAAAATAGATATTTTCCAAATGAGAGATATTCTTTTGTCAGCGTTGATTTGTGGTCAGTTATGTTACTTAGATAAGCCAGGATGCAGACATTAGTTAATGCAATTTGCTTATGAAGATAAGCTGGGACACAAACTGTGGGTACTGGAAAATGGAGATGAATTTTGTTGATTTGCTATGGATTAATACACATCTTTTGATACTTCTTATATGTATGATAATGCCTAAGAAGTGAAATGTCAATAAAGCTTTAGCTATAAAACTATAGAAAATAAGATTTGGAGAGAAACACGGAACAGATTCAGAACTGATATAAAACTTTTGGTCTTGCCTGGAAACGGGACCAATAAATTGCAAAACTAGAGGCAACAGGTAGCAACACCTCATAGATTATAATCTATTGTCTTTATTTAAGAAGAAAAAGCTAAGTAAAGGTTTAAAATGTTATGTTTTAAAGGGCGCGAAGAGGCTCCAAAGTTATTTATATTACTCATACGCAGAGTTTTCTTTGATGTATATGTACATTTTGGTAGCTCTGGATTTTTGGATAAGCGCTTTCATTTTAGTTTTAAATGCTTTATCTTTCTATGTAAAGGGATCAGTAAGTCAACGGTTGCTGGATCAAATGTTGACTGTTAAACGTTTTGGAACATGTCGGTTTCAATTCGCAGAACTGTTTTCATTATATGAAGAGAAGCCAAGCATTTTTCTGTCACTTGCCATATAAATGCAAGCAGTTTTAGTTTGAAATGCTAGAGATTTCGTGGGGCATAGAAAAGAATACTCTGATTTGAACTGTAGTTTGCAAAGCAAAAGGGAATACACTGATTTCTACTCACTCTTAAGTCTTTAAATTGACACATTGTTTTATAATGCTCAAGGTTCCTGTATCAATTGAACACACAATTCAAAAAATAGATTCTAAAACCTTTTGTTTATCTTTAGCGAGGCATTTAGTTTAGTCCAGGTGAAAACCAGAGTTGAAGCTGAAATCTTTAAGATTTATTCTGCCAACTCCAACTCTTTTATGATCAACTTAAATAAAACATTTGCAGATTTCTGCTCAATAATTTTACTACTCCTTGGGCAATATTTATAGAACAAACAAACTTTATGAGAAAAAACAAGAAGCATACATACATAAAAAATGAAATAAAAAACTATATCAATGCTGAGTTTTGGCCTTTGGCAAATATGCAAACTATGGCAAAATCCCCAGACGGAAAATGCTTGCCTATGCAAATCATATTCAAGCATGGAATGGTTAACAATTGAAAGTAGAATTTAGTTTAGTTTAGCCTCCACTCCCCACTCGCAAAAAGGTAAAAATCGACAAGAGCAGAAAATAAAATAGCAGGTAAAGTGCCATCATAAAAGTCAACTAATTAAAATGAAATGAATTTGAAAAGTTCCCCGGCATTCGGGGGGCCATAACTCAGCATTAAGGTAGGAAAAACCTGAATTCACTTTCCACTTGCATTTTTCCCGCTGGTTGGTTTGATTGTTTTGTGGAATTTATGACCGCAATAAAAGTCATTGACAATAATTCTAAATTGCATGCCGTTTAAGTGATAAAACGAACAGCATAATATTGTGTTAAATTATGGTAATGTCCATCCAGTGTCAACGCACAATGGCCCCATAAATTCCAGTTGAATTTTCAATAAACTTGTTTTTTCTCCCTTCGTTTTGTTGGCAATCAATTGGTGAACGTGTGCGGCCTTTCAGGTGTATGACACATTTTCATTTGGCTTTTAGATAAATATTTTATGGCATATTTTTGGCCATTTGTATTTGTATTATTTAGTGGCAATTAGAGCTGGCCGAGTTGGTGCTGAATTTAAGTCTAAAGAAATTTAAGCCTAAGCTGGCTGCTGCCACCGCTGATGATGATACTGGCATGTTATACACTTGTTTGGTCGTTGGCCTTAAGACAGCTCTTGTAGCTTGTAATCCACATATTTAGTAAGCATTTAACTTCAGTGCCAGAGCTCTGGCGAGAGCACATTATGAAAGTTAATTCATTTTTATAAGTAGAAGCCAAAACAGAGCAACAGCCTGTTGTGTTGTTGATCCAAATTAATGCCCTGCGGTTGCAAAATTCTGATAGCACAATTTTACGTAATTCATTTAGCCATGAAGCTGCATATATATATTGTACATACAAACTGATGCGTGTATGTGTGCCTGTATCTGCCTTAAGCAATTAATATAAGTTATGTTGATGGCTCACAGGCAAAGTGCAAACGCAAACACACGCAGCGCCAGTTCAAGGATGAAAGAGGTCAGGTCTTCAGGATTAAATGCATATATTTTAGTTAACCAATCATTTTAATGGCAAAATCTAAATTGATATTCATTTTCTTAAACAAAGCTCAAATACAGTTTACAGACAAACTTATTGCAAGTCAGAGAATTCGATTTTGGAAATTTAACTCAACCTGAGTCGAAGTACAAAAGGAACATTGTGGTTTGGTTAAAATCAAAATGTATGCTTACCTTTTTGGATAATGCAACCCATACAAGTTATTCATGAAAATCTGTTTAAGCGAGGGATTCTGCATCTGGATTTGAGCGGTATGCCTGACTGTTGTTGTTGCTGCCGTAATCCTACTGAAGTTGGCTTGTTGTGCTGCGGTTGTCATCTGACCAGCACAGTATGCAGTTTGCAGCAGTTGGCTATGCATTGCTTCGGTTTTTAGACTTTTCGAGCTGCTTACAGTGTTTAATGCTTCACCTAGCAGCTGGTCACTAGTTCGGAGTTAGTTCGGTACATGAAAAGTGGTCCAACAGGCACCTGGCAGTACGAGTAAACTTACAACTTCTTAGGTCTCTCTCTTTAGGTAACTTTTCGGTTTTGAAAATGGCAAACAACTTAGCCTGGTATACGATTAGCGGTTGACGAGTACAGGTCAGAGCTAGTTTGCGTGGTTTTATTGTCGCACACTAATACACTCTCACTTTTTGGCCTTGCTCTTCTTGACAAACCCTCGTTTAGAATAACTCTTGATTTTTGTGAATGCATTCATGCATCCGATGGTGTTAAAGGGCTGCAGCCAGACAAGACCACAAGGCTGATCTCATAGGCTTATGCACTGAAAGGCATACGACGCAGTAAGCCTGGGTGGTAACCGTAGTCCTCTGGTACTAACTTGAAAAACATTCTTAATGGGTGTGACAATTCCCTCTTGTTGAGGGTCGGAGTCATAATAAAACCTTTGCTGATCTCTCGGTCACATCACCGGATACTTCTCTAATCTCTGGATCCTTCTTTTTCTGAATTCTTAGGGAACTTTCGGTGGGCTTCTCCCTTTTTGGCCCTGTCAGGCTTTTATTGAGGTGACAACCAACAATGGTCTGCGGGGTATACACAGTATGCATGCCCCTTGCGGGATAGGTGCACAACAGATGGAGACCATAGTTCTTTCTAAACATCTTTCTACAGCAGTAATAGCTTATTTAAACGGTTTCCAATCTTTTGACAGCTTAGCTTAGATTAGATTGAAGGTCTTTCTCTTACAGGGCTAAGCTCCTCAATTCACCAATTACAGAAAGTTGCAGCACTTTATTAAAAACGCAATAAATGAAAGGACTTCTCAGTAAAATCTCTCAGCATTTCAGCCACTACTACCTGCTGCCTACAGAAGGACTGATATGAAGAATGTATATTAAATTTTGCGAAAGCTTTTTGAGGTCTGATGAAATATTTATTAAATCATTTTTGCCTGAATTTTACTCCCGTTGACTTTTCCCTTTACTCTGTTGCACCATTTGCCACAACATTCAGACTAATCCAGCAAAACCAAGTGAACTGGCACTTTCCAAGTGCCACAGCCTCTCATCCTTATTGTCCTTATTGCAGGCAACCAAAAAAGATGACAGTTTGGATAGCCAAACGTATATCACAAAAGCTTGGAGCAGCCACAGAAAAAGTGCAAGTAGATGGGCAGAGAGAGAAAAAGAGGCGAAAGAACGAAATAGAACTGAAAACAACTGCAGAGAGTGTGATAAAGTGTGACAGTGTTTCTTGGGTTCATCGGGTGGGTCGTTTTTGTTCTTGTGCTTCCATTTTTTTATTTCTGGAGTGGACGATTGCTGAGAATTTGTCAAGCGGTGGAATTGCTTTTGTTGTCAGTTTATGTACAAGTATGTATGTTGCAGGCACATCTATGGCAATGAAATGCATAAAATTAAATGATTCTCTTACCTTTTTCCTTAATTTGTCCCTTAAATTATGTTTATAATCTTTATGGTTGACTCAAATCGAACAATATCGACCATATGAATTCCTTTGAATCTTTCTGGTACTTCTACAAAAGAAACGGCACTTGAGGTATCTTTTGGCATCTTCAGAAACGGTTCTCATTCAAAAGCTTGTGTAGTTGCATAAACCTAGTTCAACAGTTGCAGAAAACGCCAGATTGTTAAAAAGAAACATCAAAATTCGCAATGTTTTATTAAAAAAACTTTACTTTAGACCAGAATTCAACTTCTTTGGTAAGAAAATAATACCGTTCATATTTTGATGTAATATTGTCAGCCATACTTCGCAGACAAAGTTTAGAATTCACCGAGTCTCGGCGGCAAGCTTACGTTGATGTGCTTGCCTTGAAGCGCGGAATGCGGTTGAGGTAATTTATTTGCACTTTAGCAAAAAGTTGCCTTAGTAAATCTGTTTGGATGTCTTGCCACATTTGTAGAAACCATAAAGATCGATACAAACCAGATACTATATATATTTTCAAAGGTATCTTAAGCTCGGGCTTGACTGGATCTTCTGCATCTAAGGGGATTGGTCTGCCTCTTATACAAAACACCTTTTTCTAAGTCCAAGTAAACTAAGCACTAGTCATTGCCATGCCCAAGCACTTGTTTCTCAACACCTTCGAAGTGTGAAGTTAAAAACACCAAATTAAATGCAATTCTACCATTTAATAAATTTTCTGTTGACCTGACCTCGCCTGACCCAATGCACTCTAGCACCTAGTTGACTCCGCTCTCGGCTCCAGTCGAAATGGTATGCAGTGTGTGCATGCAATTTAGGCAGTGCCCCCTGACTGAAATGGGGTTGAATATATTATGGAATATATATTGTGGCATATGTATGCACCACCACATATATTGCGTGCTTCAAGCGGCCAGTCTTGCTGTGCGGCCAATGCAGTTGTTTGCTTTATGGTGATCACTCAATTTGAATTAATTTGTGGCTGTCATGGCCAAACCTGAAATTAGTTTAGGCTGATTTGCATAAGCAACAAGGAATACTCTGTCGTGAAACTGGACAGCAGCTGGGGCACATTATACAATAATTTTTTAAAAATAATTTTTATGTTGTTGTTAAAATGTCACCACCCATTTGGTGGTGAGCTGCATGGGACAGTTGAGACGGTCAAGTGAGCAGCAGCAGCTGCCGGAAAGCTTTATCCCTTGAGGTTTTTGTGGCTTTTGGTCATTCTGCAGATGGAAAAAAAAGAGGGAACGAAATGGCTTGCCACTTTGCTTTTCACGACTAATTCGGTTTTTGTTTATCTGCACACACACACACACACACTCATATAGAAGTCATGTTGGCAGATATTTAGGTTTTTTTTTTTGCCAGAAGCTTTGCCTTTTGTGACAGGCTGCAATTTGGTCGCTTGAAGATTTCCTTTTCACAGCTGTGCCTCAAACGCTTTGTGAGCATGAACAAGGATTAACAGACCCCAAGTGACTTGGGCATTTTTAGTTGCAGCTGCTGCATATGTCTAAACAGAGTATAGAATTTTGCAAAGACTGGGTTCAAGACCCAGAGTTGTCCAAATACTTGCTTTTTATTCGACTATATTATAATTTAAGGGTAAGAAGCCAACTTTAGTTTACTGTGGTACAGTCTCGACCTTCTCTATTATGGACTTCTGCACAACAAAGTTTTTTGTAGACCGAATTAGTTTCCAGAACCCTGCAGTTTCGTTCAATATTCAAACAATTCTATTTGACGAACATTCTATATGACAATGTCCCCTTTATATTCGCTATATAGAAATTCCAATGTACACATACATCCCTTCTAAAGCTGTAGACTCTAATGGTAATTACCATTACTTTTACCATTTTTAAAAAGTCATAAACCTTTCCTGACTGCCATTTTTTAGTCATAGCAAATTGTAACTTGGTGTTATTCTGTGATTATTTTCAATTATAAATTCTCTTATATTCAAAATGTAATTACTTTTAGAATTACTTAGAATAGTTCACCTATAAAATGGGAATTTTTAAGAATTTTGCTGGAAATGTTGAGTTATTCATGTATTTGAAGGGTAAACTGCACTTATTTACTAGTCAATTTGGTGTTTTCCAAACATGCTTGCTAAAAAATCATCATTATCAGCTATAATTACTAGCATAATGTCCAATTAGTTCCCCTTTACAGGTGCAATTATTCAAATAATTATAAAAGAACTTACACTTTTAAATATTCGTTGAATAATCGTAAGTCCAAGCTATAATTACTTTTAATTGCCTTGTCATTATTTGAAAATTCGTGATTATTGTAATGAAAAGTAATTCAAATCGGGGAGAAATTACTGCTCTACAGCCCTTGCCTTAGATCAAAATGTCTACAGCGAATTCTTCAATCTACTATAATTTGGCATAGAAATTTTAAAAGATATCTTTGACGACTAGGAAAAGTATACAAATTCTTGATCAAATTCATATCATTCTTGATAAGTCGAGCCAAGTCGATTGAGCTTTGTACGTCTATCCGTCTGTCTGCCTGTTTCTGCGAAAGATAGTTCCTCAGTTTTGAAGCTAATTAATTTTCTTTTGACTGCACACTGCCAATATGTCAGATCATTCCAGATTGGATGACTATTTCTTGTGGCTGTCATCGAACGGCACAGGCGAAGTTATTATGGTTAGCCTATTGGTTCCAAGTCTTAAATCAGGTTTTATTAGAATAAAGCCCACACTGCGTATGCGTCATATTATAACCATTTAGCATCTTGCGGTCAGACAATGCCCGCTATCTATGAATGTCAGCTGGTATAATAGATATTTTGGTTAATTAATTGCATTCCGTTCCGGTTGTTATTCAATTGTTGGTCAACTTGAGTGCACGGCTTATAATTATTTAATAAGCTGACAGCTGATTGAAACTCAACGACGCGTTAGTGCGCCGCAATTGTCAGCGGGAATTAGTTGGGGCCGGGGAGAATTCCATGCCCTGTGTCAGGTGTATGGTCTAAGCTGCACACACACACACACACACACACACACACCTAGGCAAGGAGCCAGGGAAATGCCATGTAAATGACGCTAATTGTATTACAATTTGCTTGAATGCCTAAAAGCAGGCAATGGCAAATTACAAACCGCTTAGTTTGGGTATTATATGACCAAGTGAGCGGTTGTCGAGGGTGGAGACGACGGCGATGGCGCCGGGGGGGCGGTTGACGGGTGCCGTTGTGCATTTCAACTCAATGAAAATCCTTTACTCCACTTGCCGCACATGAAATTTTAATCATGTGAAATGCAACAGTTCACTGCAGCTGATGAAGATGTGGTGAGAAGCGGCAATGGGAGAAGGCAGCAAGATGCCGTCTGATGAATTATGCTTTTCATTTGAACCAAGTATGCATCGGTGGTTGGGCAGAAGAATGCTGACTATTCCCAGAGAAGCATAACTACATAAAATTGAATCTTAAGTTTACTTGTTGCTTAAACAGCTTGCAATTCGGGAGTTAACAAGTCTAGGTGTAAAATAATATTAGCTTAATATTGATTAACTTATGAACGATGTGAACTTTCAAATTTTTATAAGGACTAGGCTGCCAATTCGATTTTGAGAGGAAGAAAGTTATATTACGACTGACTATAGCAACTATTTCGCTGTAAACATTTTTCTTAATCTCGACGTTAGGAACACTCCACCATTAGCTTTGTGTAATTAGTTAAGGTTTAGTCCAAACATATAAAAGTTCCACGTCGAATTGACTTCAACTACAGTTGTTCAAAAAATGGCCAAGTTATTCAATGAAATCCTCATCGTATTTGTGGCTCTGCTGAGCTTTAATTTGTCTGAGGCCAACTCATTTTTTTGTTGTCGTTTAGCGGCTCTGGCTGATCTAAAGGATAAATAAATTTGTGTTAACTATTGCAATTTCCAATTTGAAATACAAGCTGCATATTCCTTGTTTAGTTAAGTAGTAACAAAACTTTTTACCAATATGTCAACTGCAGTTAACTATTGATGTTGGCCCACAATTGACCAGGCCATTCATACGACCGGACTTACAGGTCAAACTTGTGTCACGCACACAGTCTGCAGTTGGCCACCTTGAAGATGTCAAAAGCAGCAGCACGATAATCAGTCAAACTATTGAATGTCCTCTCAATGACTTTTGTCATACGGCAGTCGCCAGGCTGTGGAAGTCCTGTCACGTAGACAAAGACGCAGCCATTTTTGTTTGATTTATTTACCCAGACGCTGGCGGGCCTCACAGAGCCGTGGCCAGTAACTGTTAACTGTCATCGCTAAGCCGGCTAGATGAGGACGATGATGATGTTGCCTTGTGTGTGTGTGAGAGGATTTGGATAACAGCAGCAGCAGCAGCTGTGACCAAAAAAAAAAAAGTATATCTCACACCAGGTGAGCGCTTGATTTCTGTGCTGTCCACTGTCTTGGTTATCAACTGTCATCCATGTGGATTTTTGTGGCTTTTTTTGTTGTACGCGTGTCGTCTATTTGTTATGCCGGGCTTGCAGCGGCACAAATTCAATTTGCGCCACCGACCTCACTTGCCCCACTGCTGTTGGTTTGTTTATTCACAGACTACACACTCAATAAGGTTATGTGTGCCGGTTAATCTACAACGGACACATTTTTTAATGCACTTTGCAGTTGACAGGCAACCGTTTGGAAAATTTATTTAGAATTCTTTTGGATGAACATGAAACTGAAATAATAAAAATATTTTAGGGAAATTTGTAAAGAAACTGCACGACTACGTATTGGAACAACTTGGTACCCCTGAAACAACTTGGAACTCCGTGAATAAAACGAGTTGTTTCTACTGTGATATTAAGACCTGAGTTTGTTGATTTGATAACGCCATCACCTGCCTCAATGATTCTGTGCTTTCTTCTGGCTTCTTCCACTATTTCGTCCATGCCACATTCCAAACTCTTGCAGACACTACTTAGCTCAAAGCCTAAAAAATGAAGGTTCTTTCAAAATAATGTCTACAGAATAATTATTTAAAAAAACGCAATTAATCCAATCTGAAGACATTATAAATCCTGAAATAAAGGCAAACACGAGCAGTTTGACCAGACTTAGTGAAGGCTTTGATACGATAAAGCCCAGTTTACCCCTCTGTATAAAGCCAGCTGCAAATTATTGACCATTCCAGCAACCAGTGCTTAAAGAAAGAGCCCTTTCTCAAGCCGACAAACACAAATCAGAAAAACTATCATTCAAAGATGATATGGTCAAAGACTGCTTATCGCATTTTATTTGTGTCAGCTTAGGTTGATCTGATGACGCTTCTTGAGCCCGTTACGTATCTTTTTTGTGGCGAACTAATTGTCAACTTGTGTGGTTCAGCGAAAGCTCTATTTATCTGCTGCTAGAATGCCAAGGTTGAGGTAGAGATACCAAGGAGCACCAGTAGCATTTTGCACAATGTGTTGTTCGGTTTTAATAAAGATATCACAAGCAATACTCCAGAAGCAGATTTCGCAATATACACTGTGTACAGTATTGGCCCAATTATACTTGCTAAGCCGCTCCAGCTCGGCAGATGTTGTCCCTCAGCAGAGTCCTTCGAAAAAAGAAGCGAAGCTTAGTGAATTGTCACAAATTTCTCGCATTGACTTATTTTTTTAACCATTGCTCCTTAAACTGCTTAGAGTCCACAATAAGAGCTGACTATCTCGAATCAAAACATATTCAGACTTGATTTACTTGAACCTTTTTCTTAAAATTATGAATCAAAGGGCACTTTAACTGCAATCATGCAGGATCCCAGTATCTATACCTCGTTCGTTTTCAGTGGCAGTCAAAACTGGAAATACCATCAAATATTAGAGAAAAAGTACTCGAAAATTTAATCGCTTAACCATATGTTATCGAAATGATATAGCCTCCCAATGCAAGTCAAATTTCAAGTTTCAATCTTTAGTTCAAAATTTGAAAACGACATCTTTTCATTTACAAATGTCCTTCAGTTCTCAGATGTTATTACCTTACTCTTCTTTAACAGCTGCTGTTAGATCAAAACAAAGCTGAAATCTCAATCTAGTAAGTCTCTCCTCCAAGTTTTTCTCGTATCTTCTTGGGTATTCAAAAAATATTAATCGTGTCGCCTGCATAATGCGCTTGAAAATTAAGTGTACGCCATGTGTTGCCAGCTTCGTTCTCAATGGAAGCTTTGATGGCCAGTTTGGGCTATTTGCATGCCATCAGCAGCAACAGCAGCAGCAGCAGTGTTTGTCCTACGCTGATTGCAGGCAACAAATTGCAAAGTTATTACGTTTATTAAAAACAACACAACACCAACAACAAAGACACCGCCACGAAGCAAGAGTGGCAGAGTGTGACAGAGTGAGGGGGCGGGGCGGAGTGGAGTGGAAGACGAGTGGAAAGCCAACGTAAATTCCATTTTGTTGGGCGCTTAACTTTTGCTTTTTGCCTCGACTTCTGCTGCTGCTGCTGCAGCAATTCTGCATAATTTACTTGAAGCATTTGGCAAACAATGCAATGCTCGGCAAGTTGCAAGTTTTTCGCTGATGCTCGTTAATGTTTGGCCGGCTTTTAGTTGTTGCTCCCTACTCTCTGCCCCCCACTCATTGTCACTTTCGACCATGTTTAAGGCATTTCATTTGTCTTGTTATAAGTTTTGCACACTATTTGTTGCTACTTATTAGCCGGCGGGCACTCGCTTGGTCAGCGGCGCATCCCTCGGGCACCAAAGGGGATTTTAAGTATAAAACTTATGCCTTATTTCCATGTGTAAGCTTACAGGCAGAAACTTACTTGTGAAACATTTTTTTGGGGCATGCTTCTGCTGAGCTTGTTATTGTAAGAATTCCCCTAACTGTTGAACAAAGCAAACTTTTTATTTTTAATTATTTTTAATGACTGCAAATGTATTTCCATTTGTTGTGTAATTGTTGAAAATGGTTGGCTGAAAGTTAAGGTTGTCTGTTACATGTTAGTTTGGTGCACTGGCAAAATGCCTTATTGCTCTAATAGAATTGGACATGGAAATTGGAAAAAATTGTGGCAATTTAACAACTGCAAAAATATAATTTTTATGGCAAGTTTCCCTTTTGTTAACTGCACGAAACCTTACGATGCAATTTATACCAACTACCAGCTAACAGCCGCTTCCTGTACGACTATGCGAGCGTAAGTTTCAAAGGTAAATTTCTGCGCACATTTTCTACATTAGTCAACATTAAAAATTTATTTGCTTTGAGTAGATTACACGCGCCCGGCGCAACAAAAACAAAAAAACCGAAGGCAATACGAACTTTTCCTTTTGCATATTCCCGTATACTTATAACCACACAGCGGAAGATAAAGATGAAGTTATAAAAATAAGGCACCAAAGAAAGTAGGGAAAAAGAAACATTTTTTTAGTGTGGGCCAAGCCTTTGCTGTGGCTGCCGGAGGGCGGGGGCTTAACAAATGAGCTGGTTGCAAATTAAGTGCAGCTGCCAGTTTCATTCTGCCTTTGCCACCAGTTTGAACCGACTTTAATTCAGCTTTAAGTTCCGCTTCAGGACGAAGACTTTCTCTTAATGATGCCCGCCAGTTAATCACCAGCGGCCATGGTATGGTACAAGAGTAGCAGCCGGCCCCCCCTTCCCCCAAAAGGTGTGCAGGCACAGAAAAAAAGAAAGAGTTATGGCTTCCAGTCGAATGCAGGTCATTCGGAAATGTGTTAAGTTCGGTGTGAACATATTTGCAGTTGGCTGGTTGGTGCAAAAATGTGCAGAAAGACAGAAAAAATGTGGGTGGAAATACGAAAGTTGATTTAAGTTTCATGTTTTACTTACGGCTCACATTGAATGTTGGTACGAGAGTTGTCATTTCAAGGCGGACATACGTGTATTTCATGATACAAATAAAAAAGCGCAATTTTTAGCGCCTGTTTGAGAATTTATCGAGCACAGAAAAACCAGGGCCGCACAGTTGTTGTACACATTTTTGACAGCTTTCGATAGAAGTTACTCTCTATTGAAATTGAATGTGGCCATGTCAGTTTTATATACCAGAATACATCTTTGAATCATCGAATCATACCAATCATTTCATTATTTTGAAATTAAGTCTGCAACAGCAGCTTTTGAACCGCCTCTGGCTGCTCCTTCAGACCAAATTCTGTCATTTGGCTTGTTAACAACAATTTATCAATAAATTGTGGATCTTCATTTAACTTTTCTAAGGCCCGTTTAGCATCCAAGCGACTTTGTGACACCTGCTGTGTTTTGTATGGGTTTTCTTACTGAGGTGCTTAAGAAAAATCTTCCAGATGGTAGAATAATTTTATTTTTATTTTTTTATTTTATTTTATTTATTTATTGAGGTAAGTTGAACAATGTTCAGTCAAACATAATATGCAAAATTACAATTGTAAAATGAGAACCCAGATATAACGGTCTCTGACCCGGTGGGACTAATTTATTGGCAGAAGCCAGCTAGCCCATTTATTGAAAACGGCGATGAATTGACAAATCACGACCTTCATTGATACTACACTTCATTGACCGATACAAAAGTAACATTCTCCTTTGAAATGGCAAGTCTTACGGAGCATTTTTTTTGTAAAAACTAACACTGAAAAACCAAATAGCAGAAAAATCACGTTATAGAAGCTTTAAGTTAGCGGAGTGCACAGAATCTGATGTTACTATTAGATAAGGTAATAAAAACTTAGAAACTTGGAAGGGGACTGTCGGAAGAGAGGCCAAAAGCATCAGAAAAAGTTGGGGAGCTGGCGGAACAGAGTCCGCTGGAGAAGATTAGCTGATGCCCAATGTTCCATCTAGGGATTGGAATAGAAGTAGTAGAAGAAGGTTATAAAAAAAGAAAAAAAGGATATTAAAAAATATCCACAAGATGATTTCCGTTATCCATTTGGAAGGGATGTGTCTTAAACATGCTCTAAATCATCCAAAGAATATGAAAAAAGATGATCATTTGGATGATTTTGCAGATTAAAAGGATATTTAAGACATTTCCCTTCCAAATGTATATTTTTTGTATCTTTTCTTGTACTGCGTTTGCTGCATTCCTCTATTAGTTACAAACAAGCCATAGAACAAACTCATTCGACAATCAACAAATTGGTCAAATCGTTTATAATATGCAGATTACTCTATTTTAGCGAAGTGCATTCGAGCTCGTCGCCTGGCGTATAATTCCTCTCAAAATGCAATTAAATGCAAACAACGGCGCAACAGATGACCAGATGAAAACTAAATGAACACACAAAAAAAAAGAATAGACTGCTGCTGTTTTGGGAGCCCACTGCGCTACTCAATATATTCATAATTTATGGAATGCATCAATAAAATTGTGTGAGAAATAGTTTTGCTATCTTTCAATTGGCATGCTGCAAACTTCTAAGTTTTATTTTGTTCAATTTCATTTCCCATGTGTTTTTCCCAAAGCATACTTTTCCAATCTTCAATAACCTCACCGCATATGACATATTGAATCATTAATTTTATTTCTGATCCGCCCACACACCGCACACATCACTTACAATTTTACTTTGTGATTTGATTTAATGTCAAGTCAATAAGCCACAAGACAAATAACCAAACCACAAGAAATGAACTGTCATAGTCGAGTTGTATCTGTGATTAGCAAAGTGCAGGGAAAGTTTTCAAGTTCTTTGCGTTTGGGTCCTTGTCTTGTTTGATTTTGGTTTTTGGGCTGCAGAGCTTGGCTTTTGTTTTATAATGCTATTTGCATTGCACTCAACTGCTTTGCAGATTTGCTCGAATTGCATTTGTTGGCATATTTAATTAGCAGACACACAAATTGCCCGCCAGCTGACAAATTATGCCCTTGTGGGTGTGTGTCTGTGTGTGTGTGTGTGCGCTTTTGGCTGTGTGAGTGCTCTAATGCACTCGGCCTAAATAATTTAGGCGGCATTGAGTGTGGGCGTCTGTCTCTGTTTTCAACGAGTTTTAAGTGCTTGAATAAAACACATTGGGTGCCCCCCCGCCCACCTTGCGTATACGCAATTTAACATCAATTTCAATTGAATTTCCAAACTTTTGCTGCCAACTAAACACTGCCATTAGTCGATATAAATGGAGCACAGCTTGCAAAAATCCAAGGCAAATTTAATTATTACCTAAGCCGCCCGCATGCAGCCGACAAAATGCATCTTGTAGTGTCAAATTCCACTCAATTGCATTTCCCCCAGAAACCAAACACCTGTCACTGATTGCAAATGTAAGTGGCTGGGACCGACACTCAGGCGCCACATATGGAAATATCTTGTTTGGTTTAATTAAAATGCAAACCTAAATGTAAAATAAATAAATAAATGCAATGCATTTACGGCGCCAGCAGCCATGCCCGGGCATTAGAAACAAACTTTGTATGTAAGCACATAATTGACTTAATTCTGCATGTTACTGAAGTTGTCGACCAGGTGCAAATTGAATCCAGTTAAACGCACAATTTATGACACTTGGTTACGGCAGTTTGCCAAATTTTTCATCATTCTTCGCTTTGACAACTTAAAATGCTTGAACAATTTATGGTCAAGGATTTCCAAAATCTTGATAAATAAAATGTGGACCCAGCCAGCACCTGAACCGAAAAAGTTGAAATTAGACAAAAAAAATAGTTGAAAATTTAAAATAAGTTCAACAAAGAATCCCAAGGAAATGTTGAAAGAAGCTTTTAAAGCATACCTAGGCAACACTTAGTAGTAGGAATACAAAAATACTTTATTTTTTGACGATTAGAATACAACCAAAGGCAACTGCTAAGGGGCTGGGAATATGACCATAAAATATGCCTACTATGCAGGTTCGTACTCCTCATACACTTAAACAGGTCTTCCATTAAGTCTATTTAGTTTAACTTCTAGGCAAGACTATATAATCTCTACCAAAGTTACACAGAGAAAACAAAATCACTACACGCCACATGTAGAAACGGTAATCCTCAACGAAACGTAGTTCACCCAGTAAAATTTTACACGAAAAATGTAGAAAACTAAAAACTAGACGTAGCATGTAAAAAACTACATGCTACGTAGAGATAGATGTAGATGTAGAGATATAGAATAAAAAAAAATTTACGAGGCATTTTGAAAAGTTAAATGCTGCGTGGACAAATGCAAAGGATACAAAATATAAAAAAATTTGAATATTTCCAAATGGCTGCTACATTTTCCATACAGCAATCGGAATACCACAAGAAAATTTGGGTTTTCTACATAAGCGTTGAGATATTGAAAACCCACACGAGCGAGTGTAAATTCTAAACGACAACTGTAGCTCAAAACCGGTACTGAGTAGCTATGTGTTTTATAAAGTTGTTATTGACAAGCTACATGTAGGATTTCTAAATAAAAGTTAAGGTTTTTAAATGCTGCATGCAACTTAAAGAAAATCTACTCGAAACGAGTTGTTGATCCATTAGCTCATCCTCGCTTGTCACTTCCCTTTATAAACATGATTTTCGGCAATGTCGCGCGAGTGCTTGGTTGTCGTATGGGCTGAGATGCCGGCATTTGTTTAATGTTTAAATTACATCTATATGTAAATTATTAAATGCCAAATTTTCGATTTACTTTTCTTTGAAACAGCAAAGCTCGTTCTTTTTTCTTTTACCAAAACACGAAACAATTCCACTTTCGGAGTATTTTTGTGGAAGTGGAATTGAGAATAAGGTTGATAGTCTTTCTTACTTGTTTTCCAATATAAATTCCAAATAAATGTGGTTTTCAATTTACCCATAAATAAATAATTATTCGCATAATTATCCAAAAGCAACAATGGTATGGAAGTGGAATACATTTTTGTTTGCCAACATCCAAAAAAAAGAGTATGGAAATTGTTTGAATATTTTGACATATTTGTGTATGCTGATGTCAGGTTTGTTGGGAAATATTAATTAATCAGAAATGCCAAATGCTTTTGCTGTTTAAAACAAATTGCTGAACGACAAAAAAATCTGTATAACTGACAACTTCACCATCCCATGTGTCCCGCACACACACAAACACACTCATGAGAATTGCGATTGGGTTTTGTTGCCGTCAAAATAGACATAAATAATTCAATTAATTGACAAGGGCATCGCCAGGTTTCCTTTTGGGAAAATGCAGGGAGAATAATTGGCTTACGGCCAAAGGTAACAACTGAGCGGCATGGTTTGAAGTTTCAATTTCAGCTGGCAGATGCCGCGACTCGCACATAAAATGGCTAATTGGTTTTTGCAAGGAAAAGGCAACATAATTGGGTATGTCGCCTAACGAGCAGTCAGTCAGTCTTCGGCGTATCTAGAAAATGGCTTTAATTCCAGTGAAGGGATTACATGCATGGCACAATTTATTCCACTTTATTGACCAAGCCAGCGAACCGTTTAATTTGAGTTCATAATTAACTGGATAAATATGTGTGTACTTGGCCCAAAGAATAATATTTTTGTATTTTTAATACATAATTAGTGCGCCGCGCTCTTCTGCTCGTAATGCATTTTAATAAACCGCATTTCTTTTGGTCCAAATTTATGTTTATTTTATTAAAATTATTACGCCACGCAGACAGACATAAATATAAATATGGGTCATGAAAATTGCATTTTTTAGTTGGTTAAAAACACAAAAACACACAAACAAAAGCTTATCGTGGCGAGAGTATGCAATGTAAACCAAAATGTGAAAATGCATTCATTCGCCATGTGGAAATTTATGCAACTGAACTGTGAAACAATAAAGATTACACACGCAGGAGATGAGAAGGCCATGTCGGACTGTGTTTCGGTTTCATATTTAAATATTGGTTGACGTGACTTTGCTGCAAAAAACAAAGATAAACAACAACAACAAATGAAAATGTGGAAAATTGTGTTGGCTTGTGTTCTCAGCAGCTGTACGTTTCAATTAGCCAATGCGATTCTGCAAAGGACTTGGGCTCGCTTCACGGAATCCAAATCTGTTCGGGTTTTTCGAACACAAATCAAGGCAATTAAGTGCCCAGGCAGCTTTGAGAATCAATAAGTTCTTTCCACAAGTGCAAAGCTCAAGATGCAAACAATTTGCCCCGGCCAGTTCATTGAGTTATTTTGCAATCGAATACAATTCGAGCAGACAGCTACTATTGGTGCCTGCCATCTGCCCACTCGGATCCACTCCGGTGACACTAACGTCTTCTAAATGCTGGTGCACAACTTGAATTTGCATTTTTGACAACCGACGTCTTTGTGTGTTCGATAAATGTCAACAAGTTTTACAAGTTTTAATTGAAACACTTCAACGACAACAAGAAAGTTTGCATTGGGCGCATCAAAGAATATTTTCAAATATCCATTTAACAAAGATTTGCAGCCAGTGGCGAGTGCAGGACGCAACAAGGACGAAATTGTGCACAAAAGTTATGTTAGTGAAGTCTCACACGCACAAATTGTGGGCAGGTCGTTGGCCAACAATGCAATTACTTGGGGAAGTTAATTACGAGAGCTGCCTTTAAGGATTTCGACTTTAAGTTTTAACTACCAGAACCGAGATAAGCTGCACACATATTTTTTTCACTCAGCCAAGCCGCAAATAGAAGACAGCCAACTTCTGCCATAACTGAAAACTTCAATAAAGTTCAAAGACGTAGAACAGATGGGCGCAACTGGAATGAAAAGCATAAAAATCGAAGTATTAAATTTATAGAGAGGAAATCTTTAATGCCGTAAGTAGACCACTCGGAATGGAAACAATCATTTCCTTTTGGATAACCAAGAGAAAAAGCTGCCGCACGGCCATCATTCACATTCACTTGAAGGCTTTGTTGGCCACATTTGACATATTTCCGCTGACGACAGTTGCCATTTTGCTTTGCTTTGTATCTGTCCCGGGCAATCACTTTGTTTGTTCGTCCGTTCGCTCCCGCTCCCACTCCCGTTCCCCTTGTGTGCCGAGCGATAAAGGAAGGAAGTGTACTCCACATTGCCTAAAGCCCACAGGTAAATAATTTTATTTTCCATTTTGTCCACCCTCGAGCGGTTTTCTAATTATAAACTGTTTGGCGGCAAAGAAAGAATACAATTTTTACGAAATTGTTTCTGACACATTTCATTAACAGTTCGAAGTTTAGCATAATTGAAAATGCTACATTTTGTGCATTTAACTTTGAAGATATTTGTATTGGGGAGGCCTTCGGAGGCATTTGATAAAGTTGTTTAGTGTTTTGACAACTTTATAAAAACCAAAGTCGGGCCGGACCGGGCACTGTAAGTGCGCAGGGCGGTTGTAGAGTTGGATATGAATCCTTCACAGAAAAACTCTAACAATAGAAGAATGGTAGATACTACAGTACAACATTTATCCGAACTCCAACTTGAGATGGGCTGCTTAAATAATTATATTGGCGTATACTTTTGGGCAAACTGTAGATTTATTTATAAAGTTGGAAGTGTATGTAACAGGGGGAAGTAATATTTTCCAGTCAATCTCTCTTATGCTCAGAGATTAGTTCAGTGAGTTGTTTAGTTAGTTGTTCAGTGACTTGTTCACTTAGTTTAGTGACTGTTCAGCTGATATGAACTAAACTGTATCAGTTCAGCACAAAGGGACAAGCCGTGCTCCTTTTAATCTCTGAAAACTTCTCCGAGCTTTTCATGGCTAGTTACTTCAAAGCTAGCGCAAATAGTTGGTGAAGGTGACTGGGTATGCAAATTTTTCAAGAGGAAATGTTGATATTAGATGTCTCGAGGCGTTATGGAACCCACGACTCTCTTCCACAGCAGGCACACACACTACCCGCTACACCATGCCTGGCCACATTAAGAGACTTTAATTAAAAATAGAGGAAAGGATGCAAACTTCGGCATAGCCAAAGCTACTTAATCCTTGCTGTACGTATAATTTATCTTAATAAAGGCTTTAGGTAAGTATCATTCAAAAAGTTAGCTTTCACTTTAAAGAACTCTAGTTGAGGGGTTTCCCAAGCTGACTTACTATGGCCAGTTTATTGTTTGATGTATTCATCGGATTTCGATCAAATTGGCCAAAAATTGTGCCAAAGCAGATGATATTAATAGCTGAAAAGTTTAAAGACGCCAAAAATTTAAAGCAAACTTATTTTTCTCACCAAAACCTATTTTTGACCGAACTTTCCTATGACAGCTACTATATACTACTGTGAGCAAAAAGTAAGGTGTAAGGGTCAATTTAAACTTCGCGGGCCTAACAATTTTTTTTCTTTTGGGTTGGCAGGACTGTTGATGACATCTGTGCCAAATTTCATGTGAATGTCATTATCAGTAATATATTTACGCTTGTGTTTTCCAAACGACCAAGAGTGCATTTTTCGATTTTTACAATGTCTGAGCAGAGAAGTGCCATCAAATTTTGTTTGCGGAATGAAATTTCGGCTGCGGAAACGTTGAGGATGTTGCGGAAGGCCTTTGGTGATTCTACCATGTCACAAAAAAAATGTTTATAAGTGGTACAAAGACTTCAAAGAGGGTCGAGGGTCGTGTGGATGACTTGGAGCGCTTCGGACGACCATCGACGTCAACAGATGGCCAACACGTCAATGAAGTGGAGGAATTAGTGCGCAAAAATCGTCGGTTGACTGTTAGAGACCTTACTGATATGATCGGAATATCAGAAGGATCTGTGAAAACCATTTTGAAAGACCATTTGGGCCTACGAAAAGTCAAATCTCGTTTGGTACCGAAAGTTCTCAATTTCTTGCAAAAAAGTCATCAAAAATTCGACGCATATCGTTCCGCAACCACCGTATTCGCCTGATTTGGCTCCTGTGTGATGTGACTTCTGGCTATTCCCAAAACTCAAGAGACCACTTCGGGGAACGCGTTTCGAGTCGATTGAGGAGATAAAAGCAAAATCGAAGAAAGCGCTGATGGCTATACCGGAAAGGGACTATTTGGCATGTTTCGAGGATTGGAAAAAACGTTGGCATAAGTGTATTTTATCGGGAGGGGATTTCTTTGAAGGGGATGAAATTGATTTAGAAGAATAAATAAAGATTTTTCATTCTACAAACAAATTCACTTTACTTTTTGCCCACTGTAGTATATAGGTAAAGACTTCGTCCAAAGTTAAGTTGAGATAGCTTCAAAACTGACGTAGTGTTGCCAATAATGGTAGCTGCTAAGTCACAACCTGTCTTACAGTTTTAGGACTAAATTATCTACTGCTGTATCGCTGCTTATTACCCTGGATAATTATGCCCTTTCAGTGAGAAACCTTACACACTCCTCCGCAGGGCCTTTTTTGCAGCATGTGCAGTTTTAGCTATCATCATGGTCGCTGCTTTTCAGGCAGCTCCCAAACCAGCCGTGTCCACTAAGCAGCTGAGTTAGCCAGACAGCCAAGGCAATAATTTGGGAATTTGGCGATGGGAACAGCGAGACTTTGTTACCAATTCTCAATGCTCCGCTGCCTCGCATCCTGCACAGGTACAGGGTATTTGGCAATCGGGGCACTCGACTACACTTGTCTCACCTGTTACTTATTTATCTAAATTGGTTGCATGCCAATCTTCATATTAACTGAACTGTTGAGCATTCCTCAAAATTCCATAAATATATGCAAAACATTTGTCAGAACTCAAATAAATAACTTTGATGCAGTTTCCTTTCCAGCAGTGCGCCTATTTAAATTTTAAAACATCTACACTTAACAAGGATTTTAAAATTCTATAAATATTAAAAAATATCAACAGTGCAGGATATGCCAGAATAAAGTCCTTCCATATGTGTGTGTGTGTGTGTAGGTAGGTTCCGAACACATTCACACACAAATGCATTAACTTTTATTGGCAACGCTCCACTACTGACCTACTTTGTACTATGGAGCTCACACATGGCACACCTGCTGACAACTCACACACACACACACACACGAAATACAAATACAAGAACGGGTAAAAACCCGGTCACAGCACGAAAGCTTTGATCTATGGCCACAGAATTTTCAGTTTTCCGCCAACTTTTGCCAAGCAATGCCCCAGCAGGCCGAAGAGAGAGCAAAAAGTAATTTCTTCACTTTTGCACGTTAATTAAATTAACACAGCGCGAGACGTTGCGCCACACCCCCGCGAAGCAGTCCTGGCCACAAAAAACCAAACAAAACAAAACACAACCCCCTAGACCAACCGGAGGGAGGCGGTGCGGATTCAAAGTGAATTCGAACCCATCTATTCGATTAAATGCTGATAAAAAACTCTAAATCACGGTTTATGGCCGGGTCATTATTCTATATCCTTGTATATCCTTATTTAGATGTGCAAGCATATGAATACATAAAAAAGAACTCGTTCGCCATGCAGGACATAAACAATTTAAAATAATTCAAAGGACCCTTGCGGGTTAGCCGCAAACAAGCAAACTGGCAGCTGGCACATAAATGTGAGTATCTTGCAGATACATCGGCCAAACAGGCAGGCCAGGCAGACAAAGTGCGTGTAGGCAAGGAATTATCAAGTGTTGTTGGCAACACACACACATACACTCAGCCCTGGTAAGCACTACAAAGGACAACACTAACCACACTTACAGAGCTTATGTAAAGTGAAAGTGTGCGCGGGCGTGTCATAAGAAAGTGTCCATCTCTCTGCACTTCCTGCTCCTTCGCGCGCATCTTCTATGCTCGTTGTCTGGGCGACAATAAACGAACCTACACATGCGAGAAATGCGTCAGGCAAACGACCGGAAAGGCATACATAAATAAGTTTCCGGATTAAGCGCACACCTCGCCAAGCACTGTGCGGCCTTCGGGCCAAGTCGAAGCAATAAAAACCCAACTGAAACTGGGCACGAAAGTTTTGTTGGCCAAGCTCTTCGACATTTATTTATATCTAAGCACACGCACATATATATCCTGCGGTCAACAATTTGGATATAGATATATCAAAAGTAACTTGAGCTGCAAAAGAAGCGTAACTTCCAGCTCTTATTTTGGTTTTGAGAGTCCATAAAGTTAGTCAAAGCGAAAACCATCTACTGATAATGAAAACGCTTTTCTAAATCTTTTACTCCTGGCGATAAGTCGTAAATGTGAAAACAATCAACTGATGCAATGTCCCAGCAAAACTGTTGGCTTAGACAATGCTCCATTGCCAATCTCTCCGCGTTCAGTCCCTGAAATTGTTTCCCAGTCAAGGCTGACAATTAAAATTCTTAAGAGTTTCTCCCAAAGTTTCACAAATTGTTTTAATATTATCCATTTTTTAGTTACAACACTTGAAATTTGTATACCCAAACTGAACAGTGGAGTGACGTGTGTTGACAATTCCATCCTTTCGGCTCTCTAAAAACGCATCAGCCCTACAGTGATCCCACTCCTCAAGTGATCCTAGTGGCGATCATTGTAAGGCAAATGCCTCATTTAGCGAAAGCCATCAAATCATACGCTTCCAGTACTACTTATACCCCTGTCCAGGAAATAGACCTGTTGCAACTCATCATAGGGTGACGGGCTATACACGATTCCTTTATGCTGAAGTTGCGTATGCTCGAGGCTGCACTCCTGACTTGGTTGAGCACTTGATGCGGCAGTCACTTTGGCCGGCTTCCTTTGATCGAATCGTACCCTCTTTGGCCGCGTATCCGGCTTCTTTCCAACTTTCAACTCAACGCCCACATCAGCCGCACTCCTCTTTTTTGGCGGTTTCGTCCTTGCACCTTTCACAATTGGGGCATTGTAGTCGAAGACCAGATTCTTGAACACAACTCCCTCTTGTGCCAGAACGGGCAGAAATAGCTGCGGCTCCATGCCGGGATGTTCCACCAGTACCACATTCTGGCCCAACAAAAGTTTCATCGATAATTTGATCATGATTAATTTGTATTGTGATTTCTTCTGAAGGCTAAAACTAAGGTTACTCTTTATACACAAACAATTTACAATATTTTTGAGGGGTTCCTTTGATCACCGGCACCCGAAAGTGGCAGCTGCTGCTGTTGGCGTCGATTTTTCAAACGCTTGACCCTGGCTTCCACAGCAGCCGGCAATGATTTGCGCTCGTTGGTCTGACCCAAGAATTGCAGCGGATTGACGAACAGTTTGGTGGTTGGACCTGTGGCAGGCGCTTCCGTACCTCCTCCTTGACACTGCTCCATTGGTCTGCAGCTCGAGCACAGTATCAGCTCGTTGACAGTGACGCGTTTCATGGCAACGCAACGGTTACAAATGAAGGGCAAAAATATCTCCGATTCGTAGCCATTGCATTCCGCAAGAATCACGTTTCCGCTGGAGAGCAGTTTCAGATCAAAGGACGTGGGACGTTTACCAGGAGGAATCCACAAAGTGGGCGCCAGGCCTGCCGTTGCCGTTGTCAGCCTGTACGGTGTGCCAATTTTGGCTACGCTACCACGGCCATCCTGCCCCATCTGCATGATTGGCTGGCGACTTGGTATGATATTCGATAGAACAATGCGTCCCTTTCGCAGATGGGGTAAAAATATCTCCGACTCGTGACCAACCGCATCCACTAGCACCACGCACTTGTCGGCCAGCAAGTGAATGCGAAACTGCGGTGCGGTCTCAGGTTTGGGGCGCTTGAACATATTGGGTGAGTGACGGATCTCATGGATCGAACTGGTTTTGGTTTTCTTATGGGCGCTAATCAGGATTCAGAGGGTTTTCTTAATTTCAAATTTCGATTTATTTTGGCCCAAAAGCTATTTTACAGATATGTCCGAAGCTTTACATGACGCAAAGTTTTTGAGTACATTCTCAAGGAAATGAGGATATGCCTCGCCACAAGTGTTACAGTATTCCACCCTTTTTTAGACAAAGTGAATGCATTCTAAAGAAATTAGGTTAAAAACCACAGAACTGTTGGTAAGTTTTCACACAATATTTGAACAAAACGATTGACTCAATTAAAAAAGCAAGTGATACCCTATAGTGACAGTGTGGCACGACATGGCACGACGTGATCATAGACTTTATGCATCCGGCGTTTGTTGATAAAAAACGTTGCATACTTTTCAGCATTTCCTTAAGGACCACCAAATTTGTCATTTATTTGTGGTCAGATCCTTTCGTTCGGATTGCCATTGCAGCATCCAGCTTCAATCCTTCTACCAATTTCAGATAATTGTATTCTCCCGAAAAGCCCATTTAAATGTTTTGAAAGTTAAATAATTCGACCTTATCGTTGCTAGATCAACCATTCTTTCTGCTGAGCTCCTCTTGGAAAATCCTTTGGTAATCACCCAAAGCTGCTTAATACAATGACAAAAAAAAAAACACAAATTATACCTAAGCCTCTGTCCATGGAGACCACTATTGTATTTAAGTGTGTAAACAGGGAGCTAATTCTAGAGAACAAAGCACAGAGAGCTACTTAGTTTGAGCTATGGCTATACACACCTACATAATGTAGACTTAGCCAGGGGCCACACAAAGTAGATAAAGTGCATTACGGTGTCCAATGGGGGCGGAGGATCCAAAAGAGGGAAACAAGTAGCCAGGTGTACTCGATTCCATGCCATTATAAAAGCTTATAATTGAATTTTTTATAATGTGCTGACCAAAAAACTTCAGCAGAACCCAAAGTGTTGGCTCGTTTTGCTGCTTTTCATTTTCTTTTCTTCCATTTTCATTTTTTGTTTTTTTGGTGCTTTTTTTTTGCATTTTTGGGCTCATAAAATACAGCCGTTGCCTGCCGGACTCCAGGAGCTTAGACATTTAATAGTTGGGGCCATAAATTCGCCTGCCCTTTGATACAATTAGGGAAAATGTTCGGTTCGGGTATTGGTTTCTGGTTTCGGGTACATCGCTGATAGCCAAACGTGAAAGCGGAAGGAATTGCATGTAATTGCAAATTTATCGAATGGGCAGGCAGGGGCGGTGGGCGATGGCGGGTGCTGGTCAACTTTATTATCAAGAGAAGAAAAAGTTGAAATTGATTTTCCTTGTTCGACATGCATTTGATTTTTATTTCTCCTCCAAGAATTGATGTTAATTTGTGACTCCCCATCAGTCATGGGACACGTCGGCAACGCTTGCCGTCATCGCCCGGCCAAATGTGTAATTTAATCTGACAAAAGCCAAAAATAAAGTAGGCTTAATGTGCGAAGAAGTTGACAAGCGATGTGTTTGGGTGAGCGATCCTTTTCCCCAAAGGCAAAACGGAGGTTCTCTGATATAATTTTTAATATTATTCGTCTTGGCTGCTTTTTGTTTCTCTGGAGTCGCCAGCACACGAATGAGAATACAACATTTGCATAAGTAAGAAAGTGTGAAAGTGACTCGGCTTATGTGCTGGCCCATATCCTTCTCTCTCCGTGTGTGTGTGTGTGGGTGTGGGTGTGTGCGTAAGCCGTTTTTGCATGTTTTTGACAAATGACTTAAAGCCTTAAGGGCATCATGGGCTATGAAAAGGGTTAAAGTAATTTGTTGAGACTGTTGAATATTGAATGCGAAATGGGAACCATGTGCAGGGAACCAAGCAAAACAAAAGCCAAGCAGAGCACAAATAAAAAATTTGAAATATTTTTGTGAAAAACGACCACCTCAACAGGAAAACAACCAAGGCAAAAACCATGGAATATTTACAGTTGTGTGAAGCCAGACAGAAACGTATCCAAAACAGCAAATGAGATACTCAGCTTGTTATAAATCTTTAAACAAGATATTCTTGAAAAATGCAAAGCAAAAGTGAATCAAATGAATGAGAAACCAATTTTGGCCACTTTAGATTAGAACTTTGATTGAATTCACATAAACATACTTACAAAATGTTGGTTCTGAGGTTATATTGCCGTGGCTGAGAGGGAATTAGGCTATATATTATATATATTCCGTGTGAAACCCTTTTTTTACCCCAGCGGGGATCTTCAATACTGAATCATTGATCTAGATCTCTAGCACTGGTGGTCGACAAACCCAACCAATGTGAGAAATGAGCAAAATATACCACATTTTCCTCTTTCTTCTCATATACGGGTACCACTCTTGCATTTGTATTGCTTTCTTAGAGGCGAACAAAACATAATCATTACAAATCTTCACTCAACTGCAAACTTTAGGGCCGTTTCCTCATCTACTACATAGTTCTATCTGTCACATAAACTTACAAATAACTGTGTAAAATATAAGTTTATGTGACAGTGAATGCATTTCACAATTTCATTTAATAACCAATTTAAAAAGTCGCTGACAGATGGCGCCACTTAATGATGACAAGTTTTGCTGCACCGCAGTCAGCTGTGATTGTTCACAGCTTTGCAACAGGTCAGTTCTCTAACGAAATACTAGACAAAACAGGTTTGCCAACCAATTGTGCGCTAGTACGTTTGTATATCTCGGCAAAAAATAACCTGGGATTACCCCCACACCAGCCAGACATGACGTGGCCACAGATTGCCTTTGCCCCCAAACAAATTGCTTTATTCAGTTCTTCATTGAAATGAGTGCCGTGAATATCGTAGAGCTCTACGACGATTGTCTTGAGTATATATTTGCCTATCTGGCGAGAGAAGATCGCATTAATTTTGCTCATGTTTGTCAGCGATTTCATCAATTGTTTGTTGCCAAATGTGGCAAAAAGTACCGTCAGTTTACCATAGACGAAAGCAATTCAAAAAGCGATCTAATTGAGTTTTGTATTTGCCGGGAGGTGGTGCAAGACTTAACTGTCGATTTGGATCACTTTAATACAGCCAGAATATATCGTTCACATGGATGTATAGCGCCAGTAAACTGCTTTGGAATACTATGCGGGACGCTAAATGGCATGTGCAGTCTGCAGCGTTTGGAAATAAAGCAACTAGAGAAATTGGTTACGCCCATTGAAAAACCATTTGATCAGATACTGACGGAAGTGGCTAGCTTAAAGGAACTGAAAACATTAGAGATTCATGCCAGGGATGGTAAGTGAAATTATAATTCAATACTAAAGCATTATCTATTGTTCATGACTCATAACAGAGGCAACAGTTTGTAATACTATCTCAGGCATACTCATTCAATTTCTCAATTGGCTAACATTTGCCATTCTAGACTTAGGAATTTCAAAAAATTAAACTTAAAACGTTTTGCTTTTAAAAGTTGAAGATGATTTTGCTCTTATTTACAGAATTATTCAAGAATAAATCTTTAATTATAAAATATGGGTATAAGAATAGAAATAACTGGTACTAGGCAACAAGGTTAAGAATATTAGAGGGTTGATAGTGGTTATAGATGGTTTTCGTGTGCTGAAGCATTCATATATGTCATGTTCTTGTCTTTATTACAAATTATTTGAGCTTTAAGTTGCTCTTATTGCCTATTTCAACCTTTTTAGTATCATTTTGTTTAGGACCTATACATTTACTTGGACTCTTTTTAATATTATCACAAAGTTCAATTTTTCAACTACAAAATAAAGTATCCTAAACAATTTTACGATTTTATTTAAACCATTTTGAATATTTGTGCTCAATCTACATATATTGTGTACAGCCCAAAGGTATGCAATGTCTTTTGTATAGAATTCTTATGCAAACTCTTGCATACTTATGTGCAGCTCAAAATTCCCATGAACTTAAAATGGGTATATCTTCGCTTAAAAAAATCATAGAAATATTTGGGATAGTTTATTTTAAAGTTAAAGAGCAGTACTTTCCGATAATACAACACTTAGAACATTTAGCCCAAGTAACCAACCAAATTAGAATTGATGGACGATTTATGAAAACAAATTCTGGAATATACGGCTTCAATATGCTTGAAAAAGCTTGCTTAGATTGTTTTCTACTACATTGGCTTTGCATTGTAAGACTGTTATTCATCTGCACTTGTCTACAGTCGTTTTACTTGTTGAATTACAAAATTATCATTGAGATCTAATCACAACTAAATTCTTAAAATTATACAAAACAAAAAAACCAACAAATTTAAGTGAAAACCTCATAATTATATCAAAAATTAATTCTTTTGAGTCTTGCTAAACTTTGCTACGCAGACTTCATTCGTTTTCCAGTCTGTTGTGTGGAAAATCTATGTCAATTGCAACATCTACAAGAACTACAACTGCACATACCTCAATTGGCCTCCACCACTTTGGCCAAATGCTGCAAATCAAATTCCCAACTTCGAACTCTGCACCTGGGCTATGGCTGCGTTCAAAAGAATCTCCATCATATTGTGCCCCATTGCCCCAACCTGGAAGTACTTAAATTCGGTATGACAGCAGAGGCGTCGGACTATAAGCCTTTGGCCAAATTGCCCAAACTGAAGCAACTTATCCACTTTGGCATCAGAAGAAGCGGCTCATTTCAAGCCCTGCTCTCGGGCATGTCTGGGAAACCACAATTGGAATGTCTTGCCATTGACGGAGGTAGCCTAAATCTACAGGAAACCCAACAGGTGATACGTCTTCAGAGTTTGCTACAATTGAAATGTTTCTGCTTTACTGTGGAGTGTGTGGAGCTGCTGGCCCAGCTCGCCAACTTGCAAGAGCTTTGCATTTGGATGTCCAGCTCGGTGGATGTGTCCAATGCATTGCTGCATATTGTGGCTAATTGTGGCAATTTGAGATTATTACGCTTGGCAGCTGGATATGTGCGCAGCAATTTTGTGGACGAGGCCACTAAAATGCTCAAAGAGCTGGGGACCAGGATAGAGCCTCTAAAGCTAGAGATTCCGTTGGCTGGACAAACACACTGCTTTGAGATGGAGGTGAGTTGGTAATTTGTTTAAATATTTAAATCGACAACTTCCATCATTCTTGCAGAACTGCTCTAGAGGAGCAAACCAGCTGGTGGACTGGACTAGGATTTAAGCTCTCAGTAATCTTTCCTTAACAAATCCAAACATAGTTTTTATTTTATTTTTGGTTTGGGATTGATTGAAAATTTAACGGACATACAAATTTAGGCCAAAATGTCTGCAGTCGCTGCCCTGTCGCACAATCTGCTGCTGCAAGCCTTCAGCAAGTCCTCAACACGTCGCAGCTCTTCAAATGCCAAATTTGTGCCCTTCGCTCGATGTGGATGTGTCACACCTACTGAGTCGGATATACTGCAGCAGGCCTATCAACAGGACCCTGCCCGGCAGAAGATCAATCTGGCTCAGGATGTGTATCTCAATGAGCAGGGCAAACCTCAATTGTTGCAGGTGGTGAGGAAAGCTGAAATTGGGATTGCCTGTGATGATTTTGTATCGCGCGAGCCGTTGCCCAAATTGGGCAATCCAGAATTTCTACAGGCAGCCAGTCAGCTCATAATGGGAAAGTATTCGCCTGCTCAAATGCAGAATCGAGTAAGTGGGGTCCAACTAATGCCTGGTGGACCTTTCTTACACTCATCTCTTCCCCCCCTCAGTTGCTTGGCATACAGACCCGCAACAGCATCGACGCCCTTCGCCTAGCCGCCAAATTCTTGCGCAGCAAGGTGAAGTGTGATATTTGCCTGCTGGCTCGTCCCAGTAGCCCCATCTATTGGCGAATCTTCAAAAATGCTGGCTTCAGTTGTCAGAGCTATCAGTACTACAGCGAGAGTAATGGCGATTTGAATATAAATGGTCTGGTAGCCGATCTGATGAGTGCACCCGAGGGAGCGGTTGTGGTCCTGGATGTCTGCGCCCACAATCCTACTGGTCTGGATCCCAGCATTGATGAATGGAAGCTAATTGGACATATTATAAAATGTAAGAAAATGGTGCCATTGTTTCATCTGGAGGCGCAGGGTCTGGCCAGTGGGGATGCCACTGAAGATGCCTGGCCAGTGCGTCATTTTGCGGACTGCGGTTTCGATATGCTGTGTGCACAGTCGTTTGTGAAGAACTTTGGACTGTACAGTGAGTGCAAAGAAACTATTACAAAGTATTTAAGAGCAATTTATTGGAAATTCAAATCCCAGATGAGACAGTGGGGCATTTAATGCTGGTGGTGGCCAATGCGGTACATTTGGATGGAGTGCGTGGACAATTTGAGTCCATGCAGGAGGAGAACAATGAAGAATGCTCAACGATATTTGCCAGTCGAATTGTGGCCAAAATTTTGAATAACAGAACCATGCACAAGGATTGGTAAGAGATAATGAAACTATGTCTAAGCCCCACTAGCATATCAGACCTTACTGCTCAGATGGAACACTGGAAAAAAGTGGGGAATTGAAAGGGGAAACAGTATATATAAAGGACGGGTGTGGTGCAGCGGGTAGTGTGTGTAGCTTTTGTGCTAAAGGTCGTAGATTTAGTGGTTCAAGGACTTTCTGAACTGCACGTTCGGCTTATTCCCTCAATTTATTATAGTTTTGTTAAAGGTCTGCTTCCATTTTCACAGAAAATACCTATTTTCCCATTATTCCGAACTTTTTGAAGGTATGGCAGCTCGAAAAATGGCACCAGCGCAATTTGTGATTTTGTATTGGCCGAAATTGTATTAAATCTCAACTCTAAAAACCCGTCTTTATGTATGAAAGCTTAAAGAAATGCCAAAACCTAATTTGTGTTACCGAGATAGCCCTTAATTCCTCCGAATCTCATCCAGCAAAGCCTATGTATTAGCATAACATGCCTAATTATGCTTAAGTCTGTTTGGCAAGTTACTTTATACAAAGTAAGGCTAACCGATAAGTTCGAAAAATTAAATTTTTCAAGCCTTAGAATGCTTCTTAAATACAAAGTTCCGATTTGACCATAGATCTGTGCGGTATCATATGTTTTCTAATCTTTTCAAGGTAAGGAAGTCCACCAAACTCTTAAAACTCCTTTCTGTACTTGGCACGTCCCTATTTTTCTCCACTCTTAAAGCCCTTTCCCTTGAGGATATTGTAGCGACTTTTCTTTGAGTTTGCTGGAAGAGTTTGGTTTCCGGACTTTCAAAGTTGAGTTGAGATCAACAACTTCTTTCTGTTCATAGCTTATAGCTCGTAAACTAATTGAACATACATAATGTCGCTGAGCCAGGCGTTGAACAGGCGACATGCTAAGTCAACGTGACTTTGGGATCTGAGATCAGTTCCCATAAAAAATCTATATTTTCCATCATCTTGAAGACCTTTATATTTTTGAAACGCTTCGCTAACATTTTTTATAATTATTGCATAAGACAGAACAATGAAACGCAATGAGACAAATTTTTGTTACCATCTTGGCAATTCAATCAATAGCCTCTCTTCTCTTACAGGGGTCTATCGCTCAAGCAAATCCATCAGAAAACTCATCAAATACGCTTAGCTCTTAGTTCTAGACTGCTTAGTCTCAAAACCCCTGGAACTTGGAAGAATGTAAAAGATCAGAAGGGTTTGCATGTGTTTTCAAGTTTAAATGCTGCCCAATTGATGCAGCTGAAAGAGCGACATGTCTATGTACCCAAATCTGGACGCATGAACCTGGCTGTTATGCAAGCAAATGATGTGGATTTTGTGGTTCGAGCTCTTGATGAAGTTTTGAGCAACAAAAATAACGATATTTGTACAGATGGCTGTTACATAAGTGACCATGTACAGGCCTTGCATCACTACTTCAATACAGTCTAATGTAACAAGCGAAAATTTTGGTAAAAACCTGCAGTTATTTACAAAAACAAAACAGATATTTATGATTGATTTTAGAATTTGAAGTTCATAAAATAATATATTTATTTTTGATAATACAAATTTGTATTACGCACACGATAATCATTCAGAAAGTTTCAATATACCAACAAATTTAGTTAATTCCTCAGCCAGACACTTGAAAGAAATGTAATCAAACCTGTCAAAGTCTAAGTGGAAATTAACGCTCAATAAAATCTTCTACATTCTTCTTGAATTATGCATAGTTTCTTATGAAACTTTCTTTTTCCTGAAAACACGCAACATTCAACATCTTGTTGTATGAGATGCTGCATCTAACTATTCATGTTCTTTGCCAGCACTCAACGTATTATGCTCTATTCTTAAAACGTATTTCGCTCAGAGCTCAGAAGAAATTCAAAATTCTCATGTTCCTTAAATGCATTCTTGAAAACTAGCAAGCACTTTAATCGGAATGTCAAAAGTTTCTTCACATTTTACACTTGGGGCACAAGCATGATATGAGTATTTCAAAAATTTCCGTACAACTTTTGTCGCCCCACCCCGTTTTTGGGTGGAATGATGAAAAATGCACTTTGTAATTCTCATTCTCGTCATCGTCACACATTGCGCAGCCCGTCGCCCGGCACTTATAAATGTCACATTAGAGTCAGAGGAGCCGGCGGAGGAGAGGTGAAAGAGTCTTGGCAGCAGCTCGTTAAACTTGCACCCAAGTGTCTGGGCGTGGCAGTGGCAATATTTATGCTTGCAGTTGCTGGAATATGAATTTATATTTTTGTCACATATATTTTCTGGCGTTTTTTTTTTGTTTTTTTTTGTCTACTTTTTGGATGAGAAGGAACAACATGTCGTGTTTGTTCTGAAGAAATTGGCTGGGTAAGAAATGCAACAGAAGTGGGTAAGGTTCATTTATCATTCTGTTGAATGTAACTTGATTTTGGGTTACTAAAATATTTATACCAGCAAAAACAATAATCTAATTTCTTTGTAATAAAAGCGACAGGCTGTAACGTTGAAATATAATCGGGGGCGGATCATGCAAGCCTTATTATAATTATTTATAACAACAGTAAATTTTTGTCCTCATCAACGCCAAGTTTAAGCAGAATTTGTCGCACACAAATCGAACCTCTAGTTCTTACCATCTCTTAGATCAGTAACTGACAGGCAGGGCTATATCGAGTCTGCTATTGATGCAGATCAAGAATATATATTAATATACTTCTATTTGTAACACACTTTTACACAAACTTAATAAATATACCTTTGGTTCAGAATGTAATTAGTAAGTTACAGTGCTGAACCAAGCCAGCAAATGCAACTTCTCAGAATGTTTCAGTTGCTATATCTGCTTAGTCCATATCTTTATAATTGGTCCCATTATAAGAACCATGAAACTCCACTCTTGAGACCATTCTTGATTCAGGTACATCAGGCAAAAGTCACTTACAGATTTTATTGTACCTGCCTTCAACGAAGGCACCCTCAAAACTCAAACTAAGTAAGCAAAAAGTTTGCTAAAAAAAAAAAATAAGTAAGATTCAATGATTATTTTGTATTTTTTCTGATTAAGTAAATCCCAAAAGAGAGAGAAGTGCATTTAATTTGATCGAACACGTGTTGCATGGATGTGTCAGAGATTTCGGATAAAATTAATCATGCTTAACCATCAAGGACTTCCATCATGTTGGAATTAATTATACGTTTTCTTGGATTTCTGATAAGTTCGTGATATGTTCATTCATGTTCATTCATAATCTATAAAACGAATAGAAAAAAGTGTTTTTGTGATTTAGAGACCATATCTATAATTAGTGCCAAAACTGGTCGAACATTACAAAATGTTTGTAGAAGTGAAATTGAGAAGAAAGAGAGGCTGAGAGGCTTCTTTCCGTTTTCAAAGACTTAGATGACTTTGTGATTAATAAACTTAAATAAATTTCCTTAAGTAATTATCTAATAAAACAAAGCCATGGCCAGTCAGCTTTGGCTGCATCATACATAGTCAATACTGCATATTCATCCAGATTGTTGGGCATACAAGAAAATGTTGAGTTAAGATGTAGATCGTAGCATACTTTAAAGGGCATTAATCAGAAATAATTTGGTATCTATAAACGTAGTATTATATTGGTCGAGCGACTATAGATTAAAGTATATAACAGCTCGATAAATCACATCGTTTTAATTCAATTTAATTTAAATTTTTATCGACCAAAAATGAGGTTCTACAAGCTTGAGTGGCGGTTCTCGAACCTATCCTTAGACTTTAAGATGAGTATTTTAAGAGGCTTTGCGGCCTTGGAACCTTAATATTTGAAAACTTCGATAAACACCATCAACTTAATCTAATAAGTGTTTTAAATGCTCGCGAATTTAAAAATGTCTTTGCTTTTTGATGGCATCGCAATTGTTGCTACTCTTCTTTCCTTTCGAGTTATCTGCCAAACACTTATTGATTGCATTTTGCTTGTTTGCTGTTACACCCCAACTCTGCCTTCATTTTCGTTTGCTGTATACAAAGAAATGCCCCTCACACCCAACATCATTGAAAAGTCCCGTATAAATTACTTCATTGACACATCTACTTGCAATTGAAGGCCAAACAAGTCGTTTGTTGCCTTGGCCAAACAGTTGTCGAGCTGAAAAATTGGTTGAACTTGAACACCAGACCAGCGGCACTTTGTTTGAAATCCTTCATCAGGCGGCGGCGGCCGCAGCAGCAGCACAAAAAATTGTTGTTTTGACTTGATGAAAGTTTATCTGCTCGAGAGAGGACAACGGAGGACAAAAAGTAATTGCACGCACTTCGCGCAGATGTTGTCTTTTTTCTGTTTTTTTATTTTTTGTTTCGCCCCTGCAAGGAAACAGGATATATGTGTGTGGTGTCCTGTGGTCGCTGACGGAAATTATTTATATTTTTGGTTTTCGCTCGCTCTTGTGGGTCTTTTTTAATATCGAAGCTTCCATGTTTTTTTTTATTTTGATTAAATTGCGTATTAAAATGCAAAAAAAAAAGACACGCAAAACAATAAGCATAAAAATAATATAAATAATTTCCTGTGACCGCCTGAATTTATTTCCCGTTGTGTGCGCCTGATTTTCTTCCATCCTGTCGATAAACTAAGAGCCAACCCTCCACTTCGGACCCCACACTTACCCACACACACACGGATTGGGCACAAATCCCTTTTGCTTTGTATGCAAAAACAAAAAGGGCAAAAAAAAATTGAAATATATTTTTCTGGGGGGATCAGAAAGAAGACAAAAAGAAAATATCCAGAAATATGCTGCTTCCCCCTTGGTTTATTTACATGTGTAAGAACCAGGAAGTTTGCTAGCTCTGGGGACCCTAGCAGGACATTCAGGAAGCATGCGTGTAAGCGGCATGATTTATATTTGAAATTACGGTTTTTGTGCCTTTAATCGATATTTGATGGGATCTGAATAAAGGAGATGACTTAAAGGATTGGAGTTTAAAACAGTGACTGCTGCGTAGGCGCCTTTACCTCCTACTCATCGAATAATTGCCATAAACAGTTGGGAATTTCAAGCGAGAGATAACTTAACTTTAACTCAAAAGAGCATAGCATATTTCACTGCAGATTAGGAATGAAATATATTCATCAGACCCAAAATAAATCTTTCAAAATGATCCCCTTGCATTTATATACCTCACAGGCTACTCATAATACTCCAACAACTCAGGTTATCTCACTTCCACCCATCCTCACCCCCCGCCCCCCATTTCAAAGTCAGTCCTCTGATTTAAGAGGAAAGCGAAACATCGAGAGAGAAAAGTGTACTGTCACAATGAACAAAGATGCAAATTGCCGTGCGGAGCGGAGGGGGAGACAGTGGCCAATGGCAAATGCAGCAGTGAAACAAGACGGCGACTGTGATATCTAATATCCTTACTGTTAGTCAACGGAATTTATGGCTAACAAAGTCGTTAAGTAGGCTAAAAGTGTGTGGCTTGCATTACCTTTGCAACTGAGTGGAAAATGACAGAGTCAAGTGGAGTCAACTTGAAGCTAATGAGGTCTTGCCGATGGCCCTGGTTTGTGGTTTCCAAATTGAATTTTGAACAGAGCCAAAACACCGAGAGTGGCGTTGCCGATGGTGCTGTTTGATTATGGGGGCCTCACTGACATTCAAGCCGCCGAATGTGTGTGTGTGAACAAGAAACGGGCATAGAACTGTCTGAGCAACTCAGCGAGCTCTAGGCTTGTAACCCGGCACCTCAATTATCACGCGTATCCCTAATTACACGCAGCGAGCTTTGACTTGGGCTCCATTAACAAGGTAAAATGTTTAATTTAATGCCGAAAATTGCCCAAGCATAACCAACTCAAACACATTACAAGTCAAAAGGCAGGGTCGCTGGCAAACGTCAAGACAGGACAATGCCAGGCCCTTTGATCTTACCCGGGCACGTTGTTTTGTCGTTGCTTTTTATGCAGCTTATGAAATGTTTCCATATAAATATTCACACATATTAAAATTCATATCTACCGACTATGCCTGGTTGGCCTCCTGCCTCGGGCCATATAATGGCTTTATGGGCCCGAAACCAATTTATTTACTCATCCTGTTCCACTTTGAAATTGCACCATAAAAAAGGGGGAAATGGGAGGTGGTTGTGCTCAGGTGGACATTTTAAAGTTGATTTGCTTTAAACTGGGGGAAAACAGGTTGGGTTAGGTTAGGTGAGATAGGGTTAGGTAAGGTTAGGCAAGCTCTAGGGTAAGCCAACAGCTTGATGCTAGCTCTGGGTTCAGCTCCAGGGTTACATCTTGGATAAGCTCTTGACTTAGCTCAAGGCTGAGCTCTAGGGTTAGCTCTAGGGTTAGCTCTGGTATTAGCTTCGGGTCTAGCTCTAAGGTTATCTCTAGCTGTAACTCTAGGGTTAGCTCTAAGGTTAGCTCTAGGGTTGGCAGTAGGTTTAGCTCTAGGGTTATTTCTAGACTTACATCTAAGGTTAGCTCTATGCTTGGCTCTAGGAGTAGCTCTATGGTTAGCTCTAGGGTCAGCTCTAGGGTTAGCTCCAGGGTAAGCTCTAGCCTTACATCTAGGGTTAGCTCTAGGCTTACAAATCTGCCACGGGTATGGCAAAATTCTGTTCTGGCATTAGTTGTCGAGTAAAGGTGACTCTTTTCCTCCAAATAAAAACAGTTTGAGCCTGCAAATTTTATGCCCATAAAAAAAACGACAAAAACCAGAAGAACAACAACAATAAAAACAAAACTTATTTAATATGGTATCAACAAATATAAAATGAGCCCAGGTTGGTATGAAAAATGCTCCAACCAAATGACAACACAAAATATGGTACATAATCAAGCCACGCGAAGAGGAGGATACTAAAAATACGAAATAAGCGATGAGACGGGCAAACAGAAGCCATGCCAGCCAGTTATCCCCGTGCATATTTGAATGGAAGCGATGTTTTTGGGTTGCGCTTCACGTTTTCTCACGGCAATCTGTACTGCGCTTTTTTTTTTATATCGCCCTCAGGCCACAATCCACACGGCATTTGCCACAATTGGCATGTTGGTGCAACGGTTACGTGGCAAGTGGTGCATGTGAGACCACAAAAATGCGGTGAAAAGATTACCCCAAAACAAGCAGGCGCCATAAGAGGTAAGCGAAAAGGACGCGGAAATTTTGCATTTCATGTAGGCAACACTGAGTTTTATGGTTTACCAAGTGCCAGAATGAAGTTCGTAAGCTGAAGTTAGAGGTTTGGTTTGGTGGGCAATGAAAATGGTAGTCAAGTTTCCTGACTAGCTAAGGAAGAAGGTAACAGAGCTCATATAGTACCCAGTTAAAGGTGAAGACTGTTCCACATAATATGCTGATCTCTTTGCTAACTTGAACCACAAGGTGTTTTCTGCTCCCAGTTTATTTGTCATGACTGCTCAAATCCTTCCTTTTACTCCACTGAATACCAGGTATTTCTGCTTAACACTACTCACAATTTAATCAATTGATTGTAATTGATTTGTTTGTTTGTTTGATTGTTTATTTTGAGCATTTTCCTCATCGCCATGAAACTCAAACTCAAAACCATTTTGCTGAAATGATTTTCACTTTACAGTTCAATGAACTGACCACCGAGTAGGGGGGAGAGTAAGTAGTGGGATAGGCAGCTGGCGCCTGAGACACTTCAAGTGTAAATTTGATGGTTTCCCCAGCGACGCGTCGCAATCAATAATAAATCCTTCTCGAAAATAAACACCGAAGTAACATACTCCCTCTTCCCCCCAATACGTTCTTTGAAGCTGGAATGAAGCAATTCAATTGAATTGAAACGATTACAAAAAGGCCCCTCTGATGCAAGTTTGCCCACAACATGGCGAGGGCAATTCACACATAAAGGATAAGAAAGGAATGACAGTCATTATGGCGCTTTAAAGCACTCTTTGTGACCCTGACAATGAAGGTCCTGCTGACAAATTACACACCAGCCACGATTTCTGATGCTGCCAGGAAAAAAAGAGCCAGCAAAAGTAAAATAAAAACCCACACACATAAAAAATGTATTTCAATCTATTTTATACAGTCTGTAGGTGCTGAATGCTATCCGAAAAAGATTTATAGCCACGGTGGTTAAATGCTCTGAGCGGTGGAAAAAATGAAGCAAAAAGGGTTCGATTGATATGAGGGACGCAACAGTTGGATCTGAACTTAAGTGAAAGTCTTAAATTGTCTGCCGCATAGATTAAAACTCACATTGAATGGGAACGATTTGTGAGGTGTTGCTTTAATACGGAAAATATTGTAAGCTGTGGATTTTTTGAACTCTTGAGCTTAAGACCCTTAAAAATGTCTAGTCCCAGAAGTCACCAGACGTATCCGCACGCTTATATTGTTTACCTCAAGTTGGTTTAAATACATAATTCGCTCACCACTTCCCACCTTCGTTGGGCCCTCCCCCCTTCCGTTTATTAGGATGCCGGCATTTAAACGAGCGGAAAGCCCTGTGGAAGTGCGTTTCAAATCGGTAAAAGTAAATGTAAACGTATCGAAGTTGTATGAAGGCAACAACAGAAATTTTATGATAATGCAAAGCGAAGCGAAGAAAAAGATTCCGGAAAATGGCAAAAAAAAAAAGAAGGAAGCTAAGGAATATTTAAGAAATTGTGCCAGCTCCAGCAGCCAAAGAGTAGCTACACGTACGTATGTATGTATGTCGGCAAAAGACCAAGGAAAAAACAAAAAGGATTAAGTCAATGTTCTGGAACAAATTGTGTTTTGTGTGGCAAGCCGGGCCGAACGATTTGATTTCGTCGTTTCTTCCAGCGATTTTGCTTGCCGCCAACAAGGCAAAGGCATAACGAGCTAGTAACGTTACCGGATGTGGGTGACCACACACACACCACCTACATACATACATACATACACGCCATTTGATTTTTGATGGTGTGAAAGTCACACGAGCGTTAATAATCTGAACCCAGAACCAAAGATGAAGGCTATTTGGGCAATGAAAGGTTTAGTAACCGAGTATGAACATTCATACATGAACCATAAATACACTCAGAAAAAAAAAACATTAGATATAAACTTTTTAAGTTTGCAATAGCAGATTTGAGGTTAGTATTTATTACAATCCACTGAGAACAGGTGTTGCTATGACAAAGACGTTGGTGTATGTTCAGGAGAAACAGAGTTGGAAGAACGAGGGTGCAAGGTGCCCATTAGAATAACAATTTGAGCCATTTGAGCATCTCTGAACTTTGTTTTTTTGTGCATTCCGGTGAACAAAGACCTCCCAGAAACTCACTAAAAACTCTCATATTTTCTGCTCTTTAATGTTTAATGTCTTCTGAAAGTCCACCTTGTCTTGAACATTCGCTAAGTCCTTGATTGTTTAAGGGGTTGTATTCTGAGAGAGTTTCATGATCATTTCAGGATCATAATTCTCAACAGGCTTTATTCCTTTCTATCATCCACCTTACACAACATTCATAAGAAGACTATGTTCCATACATTTGCAGTTTCTAGCAGTTGCCATCTCTGGAGATCTATTCGTTTATACAGACAGACGAACGAATAGGCTGTCGGGGTCAAAGTTTTGCAAGATTTATGATAAATTCCGCATGATCTGATTAACCCTAAAGTTCAAGGTTGATGGCCACAGGCCAAATACCTCAAATTAAAATTCTACACAAATTTTCATAATCAAAATTTGTTTCCCAAAAGATTTCAAATAATCCATGACTATCTAGCTAAGTGCTACCAATTAATCTGTATAATTAAATTATAGCCAGGCATAAGTCAAAGCGAGTTGGCACGATCAAGTATAAACCATTCAATTAATCACTTTTGCTTAGCAATTAAAACATATTTTCAAGCATAAAATCGAACGAAATTGTATAAAATCTGGGCCAATTTTTTGGTTAACTTCAGTGAGTTTTCATCAGTTGAAAATGCGTTTAATTCTATGCCTGTGCTTGTGGATGGGGATTGTGGCCGCAGAGGTGCAGGCCTTCAATAGTAAGTGAAATAAAAAGATGGTACAGAAATTGAAGTGCAACAGCTCTTAACTCGATCCATTCCAAAACAGAATTTGCAGCCGACTGCCGGGATATAGCCTGCGGTCCCCTACAAAAATGTGTCATGTCTCAAGTGTCTTGTGAAGGAGCTGATCAGCAAGCGGGCGAACAGTGCGGACTGTATCCTCGGTGTGAGGAAATGTGTAAGTAATGACCTCTTTTAATGCACCTTCGTTCATACAACCAACTGATCTCTTTCAGATCAGAATGATTTTACCATAGACACCACATCAACCATAGCCAACACACTCCACACCACCAGCACGACAAGCCCTTCCAATGATTTTGAACTCCTGACTCAAGGGGGGGACTTAGATCCATCGGCCAGCCAGCTGGCCAAGCAGCGTCAGACCAATGTTTTGGTTATAGTTCAGGATGGTTCACAGCAATCAGCGCAGTTTCCACCCAATCCCAGGATGCCCTGTACAATCAGACCCTACTATCCTTATCCCTGTAATTCGTATGCCCAGGGTTATCCCAGAGCTCGTACAGCCACGAACTTGCCCCAGTTGGTGCCACCCACACCACCTTGTTACTACAATTGCTATCCCTTGGGCTATCCCCTGGCCAGATCCTCTCTACCCAACACATTGAACAATAATTATTTGCTTTACCTAAGAATCTAGAGGCTAAAACCGAATTTCGATTTCCGCTTCTTCTACTCACCAGTTCGACCCCGGGTACGGCGTGCACCACAGTTTATGTATCCACCACTGTACATGCCTCCCACACTGAGGCCCATGCAACCCAGACAAGTTCAGCCACCAGTTCGACCCTCTGCCTATGTATCCTTCGGGCTCAACTATCCCACCAATTCGTTGGCATACGGTCGGAATTCTTTTGGGGGGGCTTCCAGTTTCTTTAGACCCTCCATGCCTTACTACAGATCGTACTACATCAATGTAAACCTACCATTTTCGGGCAGTTCTTCCTAAAAGCTTTCCCAACTTCTTCCCATTTGCCAGCTTCCGTTACATTTCACAATCGTTCCAAAAGGCAGTTCCCAATGCCCGGACCCATGCCAATGCCAATGCCAATGCCAGGACCCATGCGTGTTTCTCCTCCAATACGTCCGTATCCCCCATATGTGCCCAGACCCATGCCAATGATGCCCAGGCCTATGCCGCCGCCAATGCTTCCCTATGGTCACGGTGGTGGCACCAGTGTCCGTATCCAACCCTTGCTTATATTACCCATGGGTGTGGGTCCGTCTTCGGGTGTGGGCTTTAATACAAATCAGTACTATGGACCTAGCGGCACTTATCCCCCATTTAATCCAACCACCAGCAGACCCTACTATGATTACAACTACAACACTAACAACAACAACAATAACTATAACGATTACAATTCATATGGCTAATGGAAATAAATGTGGGAAAAAAGAGCAAAAGATTTGGAGAATTCTTGATTTTATTCCTCTATTTACAGATCTGAGACGAGAGCGTCACAAGCGTGGAGCAGAACCAGTAAATGCTGGCAACGGAATGAATGGAAATGGAATGGGACAGGGGGGAAATGGCATGGCAGGGAATATGATGTATACAATGGGAGGAGGTGGAAATGGTATGGGACCAAATGGAAATGGCATGGGTCAGAACAGAAATGGAATGGGTGGTGGTTATAATGGAATGGGTCCAGCTAGAAATGGCATGGGTATGGGTCCGAATGGAAATGGCAATGGCATGGGTCAAAACAGAAATGGTATGGGACCAGGTGGAAATGGTATGGGACCAGGCAGAAATGGGATGGGTCAAAATGGAATGGGACCAGGAGGAAATGGCATGGGTCCAGGCAGAAATGGGATGGGACCAAATGGAAATGGAATGGGTCCAGGCAGAAATGGCATGGGTCAAAATGGTATGGGACCAGGAGGAAATGGCATGGGACCAGGCAGAAATGGAATGGGACCAGGTGGAAATGGAATGGGACCAGGCAGAAATGGCATGGGTCAAAATGGAATGGGACCAGGCAGAAACGGAATGGGACCAAATGGAATGGGTGGCAATGGCATGGGTCCGATGGGTAATCGCGGTGGCAATGGAATGGGCGGTGGCTATAATTACAACATGAATAATGGCATGGGTTATCGTGGAGGTGGAATGGGCTATAATGCCGCTGGTCAATGGAGTTACAGCTCCATGGGTGATAATGGTGAAAATTTGAATCTCTACAACAACACCAATACAAACAATGAGTTAAGGAATAATCGCACAGGAACTACCACAGAGTCTAGTTGGTGGTAGATCCATCAAAGTGTTCTTTAAATTTAAAAATAAATGTCTTAATGTGCACTGCATTGTTAAAGATTGAAGTTTTACTTGGAGTGATTAGATACAGAGATTTCTCTGAAGTTCAAGGCGGTAAATGTTCAGCTACTAAATATGAACAGGTACTGGAATTACATAGCTTAAGTTCAGTCAGTCAACTCTAAAGGTTGATCCACTTTAACCTCTTTAAATCAATTATGTATTACTCAGCTGCAATCATTAAGCTGACCTTAACTCATAATATGCCTTTGGGAAGTAGCTTTCTATGCATTCGTATTTTCTCTCATCAAACAGATCTGCCTTGTAAGTATAAACGCAGCTTTGGAGTAAATACACAACCATAATTCGGAAGCATTTTCGCTTACAAATAATTGTAAATATTTAACATTAGCAACGCCGCTTAACTCAAAAGACAAAGTAAATAAGACGGCAGCGACGCAATGCGCCGCGGCACGAGCCAATGTCGTCAGAACGAACAGATAAACACCTGCTACAATCTGAGATGACTCAGTCAGCGCTTGGACGTAGAACAAGCTACACCGTCAACTCGATTCAATGAAGATCGCTTCACAATGTTCACTCATTTTCGCACTGCTGGTGACGATGACGATCGGATTTGTGAAAGTGACTCGAGCTCGTGAAGCGGTTAGGCCAGCGCCAGATGTGGGTCAAATAATTAAAAATCTGGATGAGCTGCATTTGGATGGAGCTGTAGCCATTGAGCGGGGTAAGTGGAAATTATGTTATTTAATTCAAAAAGAAAGCTTCATTTAAACAATGGAGATGAATTTGGGATGTATCAAAGATTATGTAACAATTAGCAACATACTTCTTTTCATCTGCACAAACTTATTCATATCACTTTAAAGTACATGTATGTATAACCAAAACTTAAAGAAACTCAAAGCGTAAAGATAGTTAATGATGTTCACAAAATGCGGTGGGAGGCTTTTGTGAGAAGCTTTGGACGCTTGGTTCTCAATTTAGCCAACATAAAGTTTCAAAACTTTTCTGGGCAGCAAACTGACTTTGAACCAAACTATTTCGAACCCGGAGTTTCGTTTTCGATGATAGCTCAACCATAACCTGTTCCGAACCAAAATTTTGGTTCGGCGCAACAAAAGTGATAAACATTAAAAAATCTGACCCACCTACATACATAATTCTAGATAAGTGATAGGATAAATTGAATATACTGTAATGCAAGTTTTTTAAGTGTTAACCGGGCTTATATTTATATAAATTTTCAATACCGATATCGATAATATCGTGGTTTCTAGAGCTTATGCAAAAACAGAATGTATATTAAAAAACGTCTACACCTAAATAGCATAACTTTAAGATATTGTGGATTAATTTGTTATACCCTTGCAAAGGGTATTATAATTTTGCCCAGAAGTTTGCAACGCATAAAAATATTCATTTCCGACCCCATAAACTATATATATTCTTGATCAGGGTGACGAGCTGAGTCGATTGAGCTTTGTCCGTCCGTCTGTCTGTCTGTTTCTACGCGAACGAGTCTCTCAGTTTTAAAGCTATCGAGCTGAAATGTTGCACAGAGTCTTCTTTTTGCTGCACACTATTAATATGTCGGAACCGACTGGATTGGATGACTATATCTCATAGCTCCCAAAGGAACATTCGGTCGGAAAACTAGTTTTAGTATGAAAAACTGTTTTCTTTTCAATGGAAACGTCTCCAAACTTTGTAATCGTAGGTTTTCTATGTTGTTTTATGATTCTACCAAGTTGTTTTAAAATCGAACAACTATTTGGTATAGCAGCCATACAAAAGATAGGTCTGAACAACAGTCTTAGTTAGAAAAACTTTTTTGGTTTTAATGGTAGCATCCTGCAATTTTGTATTTGTTTGTTTCTCGTGCTTTTACATAATTCTACAAGTTTTTGTCCAAATCGGATGACTATATCATATAGCTCCCATACGAACGATCGATACGAATAGGAAAAAGAGTATTTTTTGAAAATATTTAAGCGAGCACTTGCAAGGGTATAAAAACTTCGGCACAGACGAAGTTAGCTTGGCTTTCTCGTTTTAAATTAGACTATGTTTTCAAAACAGCTTGGAGCTCAGAACATCAAAAACTACTTTGGATACAATACTTCACATAATTCGAAACACTTTCAAACATCAAACAAAGCCAAAGTGATTTCAATGATGTATTTAGTACTGTGTCAAAACAAATTCTAGCTCTTTCTGAGTACGAGGCTAAAAAGTTTAACGATGTTGCTTACTTTTACCCCTCATTCTGCTTAAAAAGCAATTCGCATTGTGACGGTCTTGATGTGCCAACCATTCATATGACATTCAAATGATTAGTTATAAGGTGCGACTTAAAGTTGGTTATATTACTAAGTTTTTTTTTCCGATATACCGTTTCAAAAAAATATACTTAAATCGATATTTAGGCACAAAAAATATCATATCGAAATAACCCTTATCGTCAATCAGAAATATCGATTATAAATTGTTAACCCTACTTTAGACAATGGCAGCCATAAAGTCTGCTCAATTGGATTTTAATATAGTCCTGAGTGTACTAACCATTTTAATAAACTGGCTGAACTTTGCAGTAATCTCGATCATAAGGAAAGGACTTATTAACTCTTAATCCGATTTTTCATTTGTCTGACTGATTCATCGATTGACAGAACAAACTGCTTAACCTAAAGAACTGAAATTTTAACATTCTCTACAGTTAATGGTGTATATTTATCGGGAAAAAAGAAAAAAATTCAAATAGCCATGTTTTAAAGTCGCTGGACTCAAAATTTTTTGATATTACTCATACGCTGTGTTGCCTTTCAACTTTATATATAGTTAAAAAAATGAAATAAAATAAAATGTTTTCGTACCTACAAAAGGGAACTCCGATACAACCCATAAGCGAAGAAGCTGAGATCTAAGTATTTTCTAAAAAAAAAATGGTATTATTGCGAATATGCAGCTCAGAGCCGTGTACAGAGCCTCAACAGTAACCGACTCATTTTGTTTTGATCATCATCGGTAAGACTATCAAGCTTGAATATTGCACATGCATGATGGCTTGCACTTTATTGATTACATACGGGTTAGCGATGTGTGCCAGACGGGAGCTCCAAATGGTCTGCGTCATCTGTTTTGTTCGTTTGACTTCAAATTAATTTAATATGTCCCATTTCAGGTCCCCCCTGTCAATTGGACATACAAAAGGATTTGCCGCTCCCTAATCAAGTGCAACCGCTGTACCTTCGCCCCGGCACTGATGTCTATTGGCTGCCCAATGACCAAGGTCAATTGGTGATTCCTCGCGGTGCCCGCATTGAATTGTATTGCAGCAAATCCTTTGCGAATGTCAGCACGCAGAGCGTTGATTCCATAGCTCACATCTCGCCCAAACGGCGTTCCTTGCACGTGCGTTGCCTGCATGACAAAATCTTCGAGTGGACCGAAGGAAAACGGGAATTTCGCGACTTCGTCTGCGCCCAAGCCTTGGAGTATCGTGTGGAGAGACTGGCGCAGCATTGTGGCGAGCCCACGACTGGCGGTCACTTGTACCGCGTGGGCTATAACATAAGCGATGGCAGATTTATACGCACCATGGAGCTGTGCCATGATGCCGAGCAATTGCGCACCCACTATGCCCGCCATCAGCTTCGGCCAGCCAACTTGCATTTTCAAAGGCAGGTCAAACGTTTGAAATTCAGCTCGGCCGGTCACTTTGTGGGCTTTGACATGGGCAGACTTTACTCTCAGGCTCATCAGCAACAACTCATGGGTAACCTCTTGGACACAAAGGCGGGTGTGTTCTTGGCACGTGGCCATCTCGCCGCCAAAGCGGACCTCATCTATGCCAGTCAACAGCGCAGCAGCTTCAACTATGTGAATGTGGCACCACAATGGCAGAGCTTCAACGGCGGCCACTGGGCCAGTGTGGAGGATGAAACGCGACGCTTTGTGGCCCGGTCGGGTATCACGGTCACCATGTATACGGGCACCTATGACCAGATGCCTTGGCTCCAGGCAGGTCTCCACTTGGCCCACGATGATAACAACAACCAGGTGCTGGCCGTGCCGCGTCTCTTCTATCGCGTGCTCATCGATAACGCCCAGCCCAGTCGGGGTATAGCCCTGGTGGGCGTCAACAATCCATTTGCCAGTCTTGAACAGATCCTGGAGTCGTATGTGATATGTGAGCCCATCGAAAGGCAGCTGGTTGGCTGGTTACGCTGGCTCCAGAATGACAATCTAAGGAAGGGCTATTTGTATGCCTGTTATGTGAGGGATTTAGCTCGCGTTGTCAAACACCTGCCACGCTCATTGCTGGAGGTGCACGAGCTGCTCACCTAGAATGATGCTAAGTGAATGCAACTGAAAGAAGACTGCTTGGAAGTATGGGGAGTAGCTGAAAGATGAGGCGTAAGAACACTCAATTAGAAACAACATAAACTAAACTATCTATACATTTAGCTTTAACTATTTTTAGCAATAGCTTTGAAAAATTGGTTTACTGTCATGTTATTGTTTTAAGTGTCTACTTCAAACTAAACAACACTTCAAGCTAAACAATGTTCAACTTGTGTTTATGCTTAATTATGCTTATAATTTGTTGCAATAGTAATAACATATATTTAACTCGCTTTACTTGGTAGAGTGGGACGCGTATAGCAACTCTTCATACGGTGCCCCCCAAAATCTAGGGCACGTCATCCATATCTCTATTTATACATATGTATAGGTATGGTTGGTCCTTAATGTAGTATAAACCGCTGAGCCGATCTTCCCAGAATTTTTATTTGGGCTTTGTATCAAGTTCGAAAGTGGTTAGATATTTTACCTGTTCTGCACCGGTTCCGTGGTGGCAAGCGACACCTCTTTCCTACAAACGAAAACTTTTTCTAAAAGTATAACTTCATCGTTTAAATACAGTCTTAGAGACATCAGCCTTAGAGCTTCGGCATAAACACCAAGAACTTTGCTAGCTGTATTGTTGGGTTGTTCTTGCTTTCATCGCTCTTAGCAATTCCCAACTGCATAAAGTTGTGATGGCATGGAGATACCATCAACGTTCGGCAGTCATTAGCAAAACCCTAGTGAAGATTGAAATGGAAGATTAATAGAATAGTACTGTATAGAAAACCAGCTCTTTGATGTACAATTAGAATGAGGTACCCATATTTTGTTCCAGCTGAAACCTTCCATTAGCTTTTGAACAAAATAAATATAATTTACTTTTCAATTTCAGTATTTTTACTGTGCCTAACCATTGACCATTGACGGCATGATGCCAAAATACTTTCATTTCTTGGAAGCCTCATAAGTAACTAACAGTTTAACAAGCTTTGGCCAAAAGTTCGTCTTTTAATCTAAGTGGGTAAATTGTTGATACGAATTCGGCAGAGGAATAAAATATTTATTGTTGCGTAGTTTTTTTACCCCTTCACAAAATTTATGAACTTTGATTAGATTGAATGCGTAAAAGCTGGTCACCTGGCATTTTCCCAGACTAGCAATTTCTCTTCAGATTTGCATTAATTTTCGATTCCAAATTCTTAAGATAAGATCAAGTGACAGGCACAAGTGCTGTATAAAAATCATTGAAAAGTAATTGGAACACTTTGGAAAGGGCAGAGCGCCAAAACAGGTAATCAGAATATGTTATGCCCAATCGTAATCTCTCCCTATCAATGGTCATAAAAGTGTCCAAAGATAGTGTTTGCCATATAAGTAGGTACCTGAGCAGCCTGTGGCTTGGCATAACGGACAGCGACGCGTTGCCATGAAGTGCAGCTGCTGTGTTTTATTCCTGGCGCTGCTGAGCGCCAGCACGGCAAAAGTATCGGTTCGTCTACCGCGTGTGCTGGCCCTGCCCGAAGGGGATGAGGACGCTGGTGTGATAGTTCGTGGAGATTGTGAATTTAAGGTCAATGGGGATCTCAACGATCCCGCACCGCTTTTTGCACGACACAATTCCTACGAAATAATAGTGCCCGATCCCACGGATACGGTGCGTCTAGTGAATGGCGAACTGTTGGATATGTACTGTCCCGGCCAGGGTTTTGCAGCACCCTTCGAGAATCGCACCCAACTGACGGCTCAGTGTTTGCAACGGAAATACTTTTTGATCGACGGTCTGATCTATCCGTTTGGCAACTTTAGTTGTGCGGACTGGCCCATGTACACAGCTCTACGCACGGGTCGGCAGTGTAACGGTGGCACCGATCTGATACAGGCGGGCTTCGAGCTGGAAGATGGTGCCTTTTTGCAAACTTTTGATGTGTGTCACGATGAGGTGGCCGAGGCTACACGCTATGTGCACCATGTGCTGCATCCCTCCAGCTATGACTATCAGCATGGAGTGGCGCGACCCATGTTCATAGAACTGGACTTCTATGGGGGACGAGATGTGAACACCAAGTACACCCAAGTGCAGCAAAATATTACCATAAGCGATATACTAGGCCTGGATGCTACGCCTTATTTCAACTTTACCGAAGATCGATACTTGGCTCGAGGTCATCTGATAGCCAAGACAGATCAGATCTTTGGCGCCGCCCAGCGTTCCACGTTTGTGTTCATCAATGTGGCTCCACAGTGGCAGAGTTTCAATGGCGGCAACTGGGAGCGTGTGGAGTCGAGTGTACGCAAATTCGTGGCCGAACGGAACCTGATCACCGACTGTTATACCGGCACTTGGGGTGTGACCACCCTACCCGATTCGGAGGGGATCGAAAGGGAGCTGTATTTGGATTTCGATGAGAACAATAATGGTCTAATACCAGTACCAATGATTTACTTCCGGGTGATCATTGATCGAGCCAGTCGACAGGGCATCGTTCTGGTTGGTGTCAACAATCCGTATGTCAGTTTAGAGCAAATCCAAAGGGATTATATTGTGTGCGAAGATATTGGCAATCGTTTGAGTTGGTTGAATTGGTATAAAGAGGATTTGCATGAGGGTTATTCGTATGCCTGCACGGTGGAGGACTTTACGGCGGTGGTTAAGGATTTGCCACTGGAGGATTTGGAGACGAATGGAGTGCTGGGACTGGATGATGAAACAACCACTGAACCAGGTAGTCCAACCACCGATCCCACCACCGATCCCACCACAGATCCCACCACCGATCCCACCACAGATCCCACCATCCATCCCACCACCGATCCCACTACCGATCCCACCACAGATCCCACCACAGATCCCACCACAGATCCCACCACAGATCCCACCACCGTGCCCACCACCGATCCCAGCACCGATCCCAGCACCGATCCCACCACCGATACCACCACAGATCCCACCACCGATCCCACCACCGAGCCCACCACCGATCCCATTACCGATCCGACCACAGATCCCACCACCGATCCCACCACCGAACCCACCACCGATCCCACTACCGATCCCACCACCGTTCCCACCAGCGATCCCACCACCGATCCCACCACCGATCCCACCACTGAACCACCCAGCACCGTCAGCCCCACACCTGCACCAAGTGGCTGCCGTTTCAATATGAACGGTGATCTCAAAGATCCCATTCCATTGCTAACACCACAGGGAGCTCTTAGCTGGCTTCCGCCCGACGCTAGAGGCAACTTTTTCATGGATGAGGGTTCCTCAATCGATCTTCACTGCACCGGAGCACTTCTGACACCCTTCAATCGCTACACCGCTCTGACCGCTCGCTGTGTGGCTAATCAGACCTACGATTCCGAGGGTCGCGTAGTCAAAATTCAAGCCTTCATCTGTCAAAGTTGGCCCACCTATGAGGCAGTGCGAACAGGTCAAGCTTGCGCCGGAGGCACCGAGCTGGTAAATATTGGTTTCAATGTGGCTGCCGGCTTTTTGCCTCAACTGGAGATCTGCTACGATGAAGAAGAGCAGATCACACGCTACGTGCGCTACGAACTGACCCCATCCAATGTGGTCTATCAGGGTGGAGTGGCCCAACCAGGTTATTTACGTAGCGATTTCTATGCGGGCAAAGATGTGAATATTCTCTATGGTCAGAGGCAACAGTTGGAAACGTTTAGTGCCACCTTGGAGCTCGATGCCAGTGGGTATTTCGACAGCAGTCGGGATCTGTATCTCACGCGTGGTCAACTGGCTGCACGTCGCGACTTTGTACATGGATCAGCGCAAAGGGCCACTCACTTCTATGTGAATGCCGTGCCCCAATGGAGGAGTATCAACATAGGCAATTGGCTGGCGGTGGAGCAAAGTCTCAGGCGGTTTGTCGCGGATCAGTCGCTGAATGTGAGTGTTCATGCCGGCAGCTGGGGTGTCTTCACTCTACCAAATACCGCGGGCGAACAGACGGAACTCTATTTGGATGGAGACTCTAATAAGCTGCCTGTGCCACGTGTGCTTTATCGCATAGTCATCGATCAGGAGAGTCGTAAGGGTATTGCCCTGGTGGTGGTGAATCAACCGCATGCTACTTTAGACGAAGTTCTGGACAACTACGTAATCTGTGAGGACATAGGCGCTCAACTGGAATGGTTAGACTGGCAGAAATCAAATCTGTTGATGGGCTATGCCTATGCCTGTGCGGTAGAAGATTTTACCCAAGTGGTCAAGGACTTGCCCTTGGATGAGTTGAGCACCACGGGTATACTGGGACTAAGCGATCATAGCTCTAAGCACTGCAGCTTTCAGGTGAATGGAGATTTAAAGGATCCGGCACCGATTTTTGTAAAACGCAATGGACTGTCTCAAGCTGAGTATCTAGAACCCAATCTGGAGGGCTTGGTACACCTAAATCATGGTGAACTTCTGGAGCTACACTGCATCAAACCTTTCGCCGGACTTTTTAGTCCACATAACCAACTGAATGTCACGTGCTGGGACCAACAAAGCTTTCTACTTTGGGGTAGTCTCTATGAACTGCAGGACTTTGTCTGCTCTGGCTGGCCCACATACAACGCCAGGCGCACTAGCCGCCAGTGCAATGGTGGCACCAACCTGCTGGAAGTAGGCTTCAAGTTGCCTGCGTCAGGGGAAGTCGATGACTATCTGCAGCTCTATGATGTGTGCCATGACGAACTGGCCGAGGCTACCCGCTATGTACATCATGTGCTCTTTCCGGGCAGTGCTCAGTATCAGCGCTCGGTCAGCAGACCCACCTTCATCACTGGCGACTTCTATGACGGCAAGGATGTCAACGGCATGTACACACAAGTCCAGCAGAATATCACCATTAGCGAGATACTGGGCATGGACGCCTCACGCTATTTCAACATCAGTAGAAACATCTATTTGGCACGCGGGCATCTGGCGGCCAAAACAGATTTGGTATTCGGTGCAGCCCAGCAGGCGACCTTCTTCTTTGTGAATGTGGCGCCGCAGTGGCAGACCTTCAATGCCGGCAACTGGGAACGGATTGAGGATAGTGTGAGGAAGTTTGCGTCCACGGAGAATATAACAGTGGACTGTTATACCGGCACCTATGGCGTGTCCACGCTACCCGATGTGGAGGGTGTACCGCGTGAGCTCTACCTAAACTTCGATGAGAACAATAACGGCTTGATACCGGTGCCCAAATTGTATTTCCGGGTGATAATCGACAGGGAGAGTCGCAAGGGTATTGTTCTGGTTGGTGTGAATAATCCACATGCCAGTTTGGAGGAAATCCAACGAGATTACATAATATGCCCAGATATAGGCCAGCAACTGACTTGGGTTAGTTGGAACAAAGAGGATTTGATTAAGGGCTACTCATATGCCTGCACAGTGGACGATTTCACCGCAGTGGTTAAGGATTTGCCGCTGGACGATCTAAAGGTGGAAGGTGTGCTGGGTGTTTAGTTTAAGCTGTTAGCAGATATCGAAATATGTATTCTATAAATAAAAAAAATAAAAACTATTATTAATTGAATTTCCCACCATAAAGATTGTTGTTATCAAAAGTTGCCTTGTCGCAAGCTCTCTTATCAAATGTCACGTGCCACACGTGTCCCCCAATTACTACATTCACCCTGACTCCCTTGCATGTTTACCCATTTCTACTTATCACCAGAGAGAAAAAAACACAAAAAATAAATAACTGGGCCTACTCCTCGGATTCTTGGCGAATTTTCCTTTCTCTTGGCCTTGTTTATCTTATCGTCACACAGTTGCCATACAAGTGCGTCTCGGTGAAGTGTTATGGCCACAGAGCTTAAGGGTTTTAATGGACACCTGAAACAGGGTGTTGCGTCAAGATTAGGTCTGACATAACAAAATAATGTATACGTACCTACCTACTCATTGTGATTTTGGCTGGAAATTGTGTGTGTGTGTGTGCTGGTTGACTTGACTAGTCCGTTTAAGTGCCATGCGATTAGATGCACGTAATTGCTAAGAATAATCAAATCAAACATTTCATGATTGATTAATGTTAATTATGGTGTTTGTGACAGGGTATCAAATTGATTTCAAATCACAAATACATATGTGTTTGTATGTAGATTGCTGTTACGTGTTGCTGCTTACGGGAGTTGCTAGTTAATGAATTTACGTGTTTGCTTTCAAAATTTAACCTCAGCATATAATTTCGTTGGACTTTGCTGCACGGCCAGCCAATTGCCTATGCTGATACTCCTCCATTGGGACATGGTCATTCAACCATACTCAAACATCAGTCCGCAGTTTCCATTACAGATTACTGTTTGCACTATGACGTCAATATCTTTAGTAGTTACGACTGGGAGAACTTAACACATAGCAGAGTTAAATGCGATCAGTATGTACCCGTATGGATTCAAGCTCCATAACAAAATAAGAGGGGGAGTTTTCTGCACCGACCTAGACTTGGAAATGTCATTCCGACTCCCTGATCTTTACAGTGTGTACCAAGCGGAACTAAAAAGAGGAAGTAGCTGAGATAAAGAAAAGATAATATATTTTCACTAGCCATCTCAACCTAGCCTATCCTAACCTTGCTGCAGAGTATATTAAAGTCAGGATTGACCGCCTTTCTTACTTACTTATACTTGAATTAAGAATGCTAAATGTCAGAAGTTCGGTAAGAATGAAAATTCTAGATGCAAACCAAAATTCTCGATACGAGATTTTGATTGCGTTTTTCTTGATCCCAGATCCAAGCTCAAGTAACACTCCTTAGCCATAAAACACTCAACCAAGAACGAATCTAGCTCGATTTTGAGATCAAAATTCTTGACAGTTCAAGAACAAATAGATTGTTTTCTCAATATCATTCGTATTTTTCTGGGTGTATTTGTTTTTTTACTTTTTTGTGAAAAAGTTGGGGCCTTACTTAAGATCTCTTGTTCTTTGTTCAATATCTCTGAGAGGGTGTAACTCATTCGAAGCACCAACTCTTGGCACATTTCTGCGAAAGTGATGACTGGAGCTTGCTCTATAAATACTCATTCAATTTACCCAAATAGTAATGTAAAGAGACTACAGATCCAGGGGTTACAAATATTTACAACCAAATGAAACACACTCCATCAAATTCAGCGACAGGCTGATACATTCATGCGAATATTTCAAACAAATCAAATGAATGCTTGGACCTACCCAATTGATGATGACCGCTGGACAGAGAGGCGGGTGTTGCAGGGTGATTGGTTAAAAGAACAACCACATGCTCGACGAGTCGTAGCCTGGACACAGACTAATTTGAAGCACTGTTCGTGCGTGTAAATTTCGGCAATTGAATGTCTGGTCCGCCCCAGCCCACGCTCTGTGGCCGTTTGTGTGGGCATCCCAACAAACAAAAAAAAAAAACCACCCAAATTCGTATAAAACAAATCATTAGGTAATTGAATTTGATGGAAAAACACAACACATTTTGTTCGCAGACGCACTGCTGACAGCTGCTACTCACAGAGAGAGAGAGGCCTGTCAATAAAATGCAGTAAATAAGTAGACATTTTCTATGCATGTCATGCGAATTCAATGGAAATGTTTGGCACAAATTACAAATTAAGAAGAAAAACCATAATCAGCATTCTGGCACTTGACATATATGTGTATTATTTCAGTTTTTGTTGTTTCTCAATCAATGGCAAGGCAAAATTAATCTGCATGGGATTTGAAATGTGGATTAAAGGACGTGTGTGTGTTTTTTTTATGCATTAAATTAGGTCACCAAATAATTGCTGTTATTTATCAATTGCCAGATGAGCAGCTACGCCAATTTCATGTTATTCCTGTAATTTCGAAATATGCAAATTGCTGTTTCTTTTTGCACCAACTGCAGTTGTGTTTGTACATAAAACACGGGCCTACCTACCCGGCGCACACGGCACAGCACTCACATTAATCAATTATTTTCGGTTTAGGTGCTAGTTTAGCGCTTGAACGTGACAATTCAAGCATAAATCTTGATTTTCCATAATTTATGGCCAACTAAATGAAAACACATGGCGTATGCGCCATGTTTCAATTAAAGCCGACAAATCGCAGCATCTGGCAAATGTTAATTATAATTTTTCCCATCACACTTTACATTCCAATTTTCGCCTCGCTCAGCTCAATTAAAAGTGCATTAAGAGAGCGAAATCGAACAAGAGATTCTCATATAGACACAAGGTTAAGGCGCAATCTGTTGGCAGTTGAATTTTTATTCGCCTGATTGCCTTTACTTAATGAAAGTGCTTAATTTGGACAAGGACGAACGGCTGCTTCAGGTAATTGAAATGTAGTGGGGAAGGGGATGCAGCGAAATGGGGATGGACGATGGTGAGGTTAGGTAAGGCAACAGTTTTGTATATACTCACTTTATGTGTGCTTGCTTCCTATATGCTATACCATTTCGTGTGGCTCGTTTGAGCCCACTTTTCCCATAATACGCATTCGCCATGTGGCCAGAGCCGCGGCATTGGATAAATGAAGAGAAGTGCCCGCGACGGCTCTGAGGATGGTCAGAACGATACTGGCAACTGCCAACTGGCGCTGGCACTGTCACTGATGGCTCCACAAAAACAACATCGTCAACAAGGCGGCTTTCAAGTGCAACAGCCAAACAGGCAACGCCAACTGCAAAAGACAGACAGGAAAATGCAGAAGAAAAAAAAGAGAGCAGCCAACAGTCAGGCATATTATTCACATCTTTTTTTTCTTGTATTTTAATGAATATGCCTGAGCAATTTTTTTTATTCGCTGAGCCCAAACATGCTCTTCTCTCTTTCTCTCTGTTTCTCTCGCTTTCGCTTTCGTTGTCTCTTAACCGAAACATTTTAATTTAAATGTTAAAAGCGTGACAATGGCTTCGGCAGTGAAGGATATGAGATTTTCTCATATGACAGGAATGCAAATCAGGGGTATATACGTTTGGTGTACCCTAGAAAAAATTCATTCAAATGCAGTCTTAATGATTTTGGCAAGAGGGGAGGAAACGGTGACCAAAGCGGTGGCCAAACAATGACTAAAGATTGACCAATCAGTGCCCAAAACAGTGACCAAACAATGAACAAACAGTGACCAAACAGTGACCAACCCAGTGACCTAACAAAGAACAAACAACGGCCAAAACAATGACCACAACAATAAACAAACAGATTACAAATCAGTGACCAAATAGTGTCCGAAACAGTGGCCGAAACAAGGATCCAAACAGTGACCAAAACAGTGATGCAATCGCAGACAAAAATGGTGACCAAGCAGCGACCAAACAGTGACCAGCACAGTGAACAAACAATGACCAAAACAATCACCAATTAATGAACAAAACAGTGACCAAAAGAACGACCAAAAGATTGACCAAAACAGTGACCAAACAGTGACCAATCAGTGAACAAAACAGTGACCAAACAGTGACCAAACAGTGACCAAACAGTGACCGTAGAAGTGACCAAAGCAGTATCAAAACAGTGACAAATATAGAGACCAAGACAGCTACCATGAATATTGTCTTGAGAAGGGACGAAATATAAAAAATGAGAAGGCGTCCCTCAAAGATCATAGGATCGAGAGTAGCGTCGAACTACTTGCAACATCTTCAAATGCTTCTGAAGAATTAGACGTCCAATCCATTACCTAATTTTGTGATATCTGCGCTTAAAGAAATCGTAAGACTATTTGGAAACATTAATTTTAAAGATAAGAAACAGTTTGATATTAAAAAATATATACAGCATTGTACATGTTGACCAATATCGATATTGTAAGCCCTTTTTGCTGCCAAGACTAACTTAAACAAGAAAGAAAGTCGGTCAAGCCCGACTATATCATACTCTGTCAGTCTTTTGATCATAACTCGGAAACCGTTCATCCGATCTTCTTCATTCCTTTGGCGGATCGATAAGTTATCCAGAAGGAAGCCATCTATCTTCAAAACTGTGGGAGATATGACGTTTATAAATTGAGGGGCTAACTAATTTATACTCTTTTCCTAGAATTGTTATTGCAAATCAGATTATACCTCGAAAAACGCTGCGCTTACAAAATAGAAATGAAACCTTTGTGCTAGCCCTAAAAAGTAAAGATGCAGATGGATTCACAGGATCCAAAACCGACGAGTTTGATCATTAGTTCACCTTTTAAGCGAAATACATTATATTTAAATTCAAATTATTTAATGTCAAGGCCTAGCTTTATAGTTCATGGAATCTTTCCTTCATTTCAATTTTTTGATAAGAAATTTTGGAAAAATGTTTTATTCTTAAGTCATGAGAAAGGCATTTCAGGCTACTGGCTAAGCGGCGCATATTCTAGTCAGAAAAAAAAAACTTCAAAAATTGAGAGGTGGTGTTGTGCTTGCAACGCCCTAAAGAACCTATGAGCTTAAAATTCCCCTTTGTGCACTTACCACACCCTGATCTCATGGTTATCCCTCTCAATGTTGCTGTCATTGTTGTTGTTGTTGTTGTTGCTGTTGCTGTGCTTGTTATTCAAGTGGATTACCCGCAGTCTCCAATGGCTCTGGGGATGCCGTGAGGAACCCTTGGGTTTCGTTCAGTTGACAAAAAAAAAACGGCTGTTAAATTATGCCTGCTCAAAAGAGTTGAAGTCGATTCACGCAGCGTGGGGCGACAGCGTCCAGCCTGCCCCGCCTGTCCAGGCTGTCGAGTTGCTGGTTACCACAGCTCAAGTGCCAATTAATAAGTTTGCCTCTGGTATGCGTTTGAAAAACAGAAAAGAAAAAAAAAAGCATGAAAATGAAACCCTTGCGTTGGCTGCTGCAGCAGCAGCCCTTGTCATGTGATTGTTGTTCAAGGGAGGAGAGTGAGAGAGGGAAAGTGCGAGCGTTGGGCTGGTCAGCCTTGTATGCATGAATTATTCAAAGAAAAGGATATTAAAAGCAAATACACACTCACACACACACACATATATTTCCCCCCTTTTCTCTTTTGTATGTGTGTGCCGGCTTTGACTCTGACGGACGACGCGCTTGAGTAATTGGAAGTTTTTACTGCTGGTTCGTTTGTTCCAATTTCGCGTGCCGGCTGCCTTTGTTGCTGCTGTTGTTGTTGTTGATGAAGCAGATTTTAATGAATAATGTGCGGCCACACGCCTTGTCATAAAATATTTATGGACGCCTTCATCTGCACTTTGGGCTGTACTTGAACTTAAAACCGATGACAGTGAGAAGGGATTATTTGAGATTACTTTTGGGTCATACAATAAGTAGCATACAACCAAGCGTTCCAGGCTACCACCCAGCTGCATTTCAGGGCACAGGGGCAAGGGAACTGAACTGAATGGGTGTTTAAAATTAATTGCATCATTCTGTATTTACAATTTACAGTAGACCTAAGACAAAAACTTGATTTTTCGATTCATAAATTGCTTTAAATCCTCTCTAATCTAGAACAAGAAGTTAGTTTTCTGTTGCTCAAAACTAGTTTAACAGCCGCTTCTATTGAGAACATTTGACACATTTTGATATTGAAACATTTTTTGCATTTCCATTGACCAAATCAACAATTTCTCTGATTTGATTTGTGTTTTCCTGAGAAATTAACAAATTGTGTTGTGGCAAATTAGTTCCTTATTGGTAATAACACTTTGATTGCTTGAGAATTTGGATTTCTTGGCACGAAAGAAGTGCCTTTAAGGTTTTAAAGGAGGAATGCTAGCTAAGCAAGTTTAAAGACGCCAGAAATTGGGAACAAAAAAGGTTTTTCTCAATAAAACTATAGTTTTTCTGCCGATAGTTCCTATGACATCTATTTGCTATGGTCATCCGATTTTAACAAAACTTTGTAGAACTGTGTGAAAGTGCATCAAATAAGTAAATGCACATATTTAACAGCCTATAATTGAAAACAAAAAAGTTTTCCCTACTAAAAGTATTATTAAGACCTATCTTTTCTTTGACAGCTATACTATATAGTTGACCGACTTCGACCAAACTTAGTGGAATCATGGAATTGCATAGCAAACTAATAAATACAGAGTTTGGAGACGTTTCCATTGAAAACAAAAAAGTTTTTCTCACTAGAACCGATCGTTCCTATGCCAGCTATATGCTATAGTCATCCTATCCGGCCGATTCCAAAAAATGTGCAGCGTATCTGTACCAGAAGAGTTCGTGCAAAGTTTGGCATGCGGAGCTTGTCTTGTTCATCATGAATATATATATACATTATGTGTTCAGGGATAATTCCTATGCGTTACAAGCATTTAGACAATTTTAATATACCCTCTGCAGGGGTATAATATTATCAAAACTCCCAAAATCGATATTGGGAATAGCAAGCAGGAAACAGAAGGCGAGGTCCAAAGTTTCGAATCCTTCATATAGTCTATAGTGCAGCTCTCTCTACTCTAAAAATTGACACACAAACCTTTGCAGTCGGACTAAAGCTACTCTCTTATCTGATTTCAAAGGTTTTGCCTGCAAGTCTTGCCATTACAGAGCATACCCGTTTCGCTACCCTCTACACGTATCACAAGAGATAAGTCAATTTCTCGCTACTCAAATAAGCAAATGGAGCTGATGAGGCGTGTCGCATGCGAGTGTAAATACTTGTGCACTGACGACGAATTCAATAATGATATTGCAGATTGATGATGCTATATAAATTCTGAACTGCAAACTGAAACTTATTTGTTGCAATTGAAAAGAGTTTTTTATTTTTTGTTTCTGCTCTTTTTTTTGTGCTGTGTTGCGAACGCAGTGCACGCTTTAACACGTTTACATTGAATTAAACGTTGCACAGACAAGGACAAAAGGACAACAGCAAGAACAACCAGGGCAACAGATAACAAGAACAACGTTTGCCAGTCCAGAGAAAATCAACTGAACATTGTTGCACAGCACAGAATCGAGTGGAGCAAAAGCCGGAAAGTGAAACAAGCTCAGCTGAAGTGAAAGAAAAACAGACAACAACAGGCACAACGAACAAGCACCAGGGAACAAAGGCAACAATGCGCTTGAGAAAATTCAGATATTTCGTTATATTGTACTCGAGTCGCCGGCAAATTATTGTTATTATTTGCTGTTGCTGTTGTTGTTTGGGCAGCAGATATGCTAATTGAAATGCAAAAATGGTGAAATGATGTACCAAAAAAATGAGTACAAATGGTGCAAGCGAGGCCTCACAATGTAAAGCAGCACAATAAAGAGTTTCCTGCTTTCATATTTTAGTTGCAAAACTTGGCTTACGGTCACACACGCTCTTCACTTAATCAAATTGGTGTTCATTATTTTTTAGCACAAACAGCACAACAATTCACTCACTTTTGTGGCAGTTTCAAGTGCGGTGGATCTTTGCCAAATGCCTGACGCCCTGATGACATGTCTTTTAATGGGCGTGTCTGCCATGCTGTCCTGCTTTCATCTGCCACATTTCCATGTAAATAATTTGGCTAAAAAGTATGCCACAGAAACTGTGTTTTATTCATTGTTCTGCATTTCTTTTGTGAATGAAAACGCTTTCACTTTAACTTCTTCAGCATGAAGTCTCACATATTGTTTCTTTATCTTTAACCTTGAACTTGTTTCGTAGCTTTGGCTTTAAGTTTTCCTGCCACATTAATTATTTATGACATTCCACTTGGAGTTACACAGTTGTGGGTGTGTGTGCGTGTGTGTGCGATAACAAAACTGTTCCCCTTAGTCAGAACCATAAATTATGCTGCCAAAACCGAAAGGTCAGCCAATGAATGAGCCCCAAAAACTTTTAGTTAAATATTATGGTTTGGCATGGCCAGAAGTAACTAAACATAAAAACAGCAGCCATTAGCCAAGGTGCTGCCAGCTAAATCTAATTCAAGTAGGGTATAAATTACAGATATTTGAGGTGGGTTACAAATTGGGAAAAACCTACACGAAACAGGATCTTCTCACACAAACACACAAGCAGGGGCAAACAGACTAAGGACGATGTAGAAGGCATCATTGTTTCATAGCACTCTAATCGGACTTTGAGAATGTTAAGTGAGCTGTTAATAGATTCTTCAGCTTCCATTAGAATCTTGCTTAAGCAAAGAAACAGCCTACAATTAAAAGCAACACTAGAAAACGATTTATCCAGTAGGTATTCCCATAAACTTACGACTTTTCACCAGAACGAATTCGTTAAAAACTTGATGAGCTCATTGTGTTCGTGTAACATTTGTTGACAGTGGTGGACAATTTATTTTTTCGTTGTATTAACTATTCAATGTTTTGTTGTTCTCGACTTTGTTGTCTAACTTATTCTCTACTAAATCTTTCTGATTCCAGCCGATTCCCTAATAATACCGCGTAACTCTTCCATTTAAGGTTCTACGACATATGCGTCGACCAATGTTGCTCCATGAGATCTTTTTGGCATCATGACAATCTTCGCCTTGTGTAAAGTTTACTCTACTCAATAATAATCCTTAAAAATAGATATAATTAAGAAAGCAGACTAGCAAAAAATATCGTAGAAATCAAAACAAAACAAATCTGAAAGAATATATGTTAAGCAGTCAAATGAAATGACCGCCTACTGCGCCACTTATTGTACTATAGTTCTATTAAACTGAAGGATGAAATGTAGCTGAAGAGCGGGAATTCACACCTAATGCTAACTAAAGTCATGCATAGCTGAGTGTCAGAACGAGATACCCACATTTGTCTGTTCTCTCCATTTAGCTCAGACCCGGAAAAATGATCATTATTTCTGCTTCTTATTTTTTGTTATTTTTTATTTTCGTACAGAGTATAGATTGGATATTAAAACATATACATTGGATGTTTTCACGTATCTAATTGAACTGGACATGTCTTAGATATCCATTTAATCATCCAAAGGATATAAAAAAAGTTGATAATTTGGATGATTTTACGGCTTAATGAAGTTTCGCTGATGAACCCTCTACAAGAGAGAACACCCAATCTTTTAAGAATGACTTGTCTACCATTTGAATACATGTTTTGCCAAAAATCGCCCACCGACTTTTTAATATACTTTTCGTTTGATAGCATTTGTTGTTGCTTGAGTGCTTCCAAACTCAAATATCATGCCCACCACTGGAAAAATGCATTGTTTTCGAAGTTAACTCGTAAAGAGCGTTACTTGAATATCTAACTTCACATATTTACCTTAAGAATCATAACATTCAGAAGATGTATAATGTTAAAATTGAACCGCTGCACCGAACCGGAGCCGCGGTGCAGTTAGCACCAAAGACCATAGAATGAATCGTTCCGGTGGCTTAAAAGCTGTGCGAACCACTTTACCCAACATGTACTTATTTCAAAGCCTTTTTTATATCCTCGTAAACCTTAAAAAAGAGATATAAACTTTCTATATTTCACATATAATCCCCAAAAATAGTAGAATGTGATCCTCAAACTATAAGTGTCGCTTAATGATGCGACTGAAACCCTACCGTGCACCACACGGCGTATGAGCAATTTATGCACAACAAGAACCTTTTTTATGGTAGCTTTAATTTCATTATTTGCTACAAGTCTAGTCTGAACAAAAATATGAAAACAAAACAAAACAAGTTTGGGTTGGCCACCTCCTCATCCTTCTCTCTACCAGAAAAGTTTTCGGAAAGTTAAACATCATTAAACCATCATCAAAAAGTGCTGAAATTTAAATTTTCGTTAACCTTGAGCCCGACGTAAATTACACATAAACAAGCATGTGGGTATCAAAGTACTACAACAGATTTGCAGTAAGCAAGCCAAGTTATCCACTTGATGAAAAAGTTGGTAACCGGCATAACTCAACTTATTAATTAAGCCAATAAATGGTAAAACAAGGGTCAAGTAGTTTATGGAGTATGACCAGGAATTTGTGTGGTTGTTCAAGTGGGGGAATTCGTGGGCACATACTAATCTAGCCCCGAGAACGGGAAGATTTATCAAAACGTCTGTCGCACTTAAAACAAATTTTCAATTTTCCAAAAAAGTTTCGATAGAATTTTTGTTTCTTTTTGTTTTTCTCTCTATTTGGGAATTTGCTTCATTTGTTTTCCGTATGCGACAAATCATTTTGCAACCATTTCGCTATCCCTCTCTCTATGTTGCTTGTTCTCCGCTTGATTTTTCTTTTATTTAGATTTCGTTGCTTGTTTTTTTTTTTCATTTCATGTTTTGTTGGCCAACTGAAAAGTTTTTGTTTGCTTTCTTTCGTTCTTTTTTTTGTTATTTTTTCCCTGCTGCTGCCCTGAGCTGCGTAGCGTGAAATCGCATCAATTGTACAAACTTTAGGCGCGTTATTTAATTTGCCATTGAGGCAGTTCGCTCCATTTATTTTGCTGTCCAGTCGCTGCTCGGCTTAAAATCTACCTTTGCCAGCTTATTTGTTGGGTCTGCATAAAATTTAATTATGACCTTGGTCAAAATTTAATTTAATCAACGGCCGTGGCAGGTTTCCTTCTTTCCTTTTTGCTTGAATTTGACCCAGTTCGATGGCATTTGAATAATTGATCAGTTCGCCAGTGCTGAGTTTCTGGGGAATGGTTAACGGTCTGGCCATGTAATTGAGCCGGCCAGATTGTTGTGGAGCATTGTGTGCCAAAAATGGAAAACAAAAAGAAGATGGATTAGGTGTCAGGACTTGGCATTTGCCGATTTGGTGAAGTATTCATTGGAACCCCTAAAGACTGCACATTAATGTGGCACACTTTTCAGCCCAGCCTCAATTAACCAAAAACCCTAAAAGGTATCCCAAAACCAAACCAAACAACAAAAACCAAAGCCACCTGGTGGTAGGGCATGTTGATGCGTTAAATTTTTAAACAAATAAACAGCCACAGCGGCAGCCTAGAATATATAAAAATAAACCAAATTGTAGGCTGAACCAAATTGCTGCAGGCGGCGAATAGCAAAACGTGAGCCAAAACAACAGCAACGGCCAAAAAGTGTGTGTGTGTGTGTAGAGAGAATTGGGGGAAATGTGTGCTTTTGGGTCAAAGACACGGGCGGCGGAGACGACGCGACAGCGGCTACAGCCACAGCGACTTGCATAATTTAAATGTAGATCTGCGGACGGATAGCGCCCAAAGATATGCCACAGAAGGCTGAGTCTATAGTAGTTGTGCAGAAAGGAAAAAACCACTTTAACTGCTGTTGTGGTAGCGGCAGCCTCCATCTACCGCCCACTGCCGGCTGCTTCTTGTTAGTGCTTAGCCAGGATTCGCAGATTCCATCTGTGTGTGTGTGTGTGTGTGTGGGGGTGTTGATAATGAGCCATTGAGTGCTCGTGTCTGGCTGGCTGTGTGTGTGTGTGTGTTACACATATGGGTTACAACAATTTATAGCCTACTTTACGGCTTACTAATGAACTTTCAACTTTTGCGGTCCCAAATGCGCCCACGGTTAGCTCAACATTTACCCAGGGACTTGGGTGCAAGACACTTTGATGTTGAGGGCTAAATATGCCCGTATATGATTAGCGAATAATGGACCTCAGTTGGTTCTTGGTTAGATTCCATTTTCATTAATTACATAATGGAACCTTAGTTAAGATTATCACTTATGTAGGATTTCTGCTGGCCAGCTTCAGCTTAGACCAGAGACAAGTGTCTTTTCTATTACTCTAATACAAGTAAAAAGCAGTGAGAGTTGGTGTTGTTGATCAGTTTTCAGGTGTCTTCATTTCATTCAGCTTACTTTTAAGCTTACTCACTTTCTTTCATTCGATTCATTCGAGCACCTCAACCCAAGTTTATAATTTCAATCTTAGATAACGATTTTTTGAGATGTTTTGTAAAGAAAAGTGGTGCAAGGAGTTAGAGTTACCTATTTTTTGCTTGGGTTCCCAGGAAATTCTTCTTTCTGAAAACTTCATTCCGCATTTCAACTTAGCTCGATGTACCAGCGACCACACGCCTGACTGTGCGGCCACTTAGAGTCAAATCTCAAATCTTTTATTGTGGTATTTTGAGATTTTGTTCAATTCTTATCAAGGCACTTCGGTCATAAAATCGACTTATTGTAGTTTCTAACTTTAAATCTTCCATCTCTTCCATCTTTTACAGTTGTCATTCCATTTCTGAACTGTTCGGAGTACCTTAGAACAGGCTAACAGGAGCTCACAGAGATTATAGAAGAGCACTCGCCTGATATTGGCTTTAATAGTAATAAACTCGGTGCCGACTTCGGTTACAGATTTAAGAGAATTGAAATTTATATTCGATTGTTGAGTTTAATCCGGACTACGGTATATGTTTTCCCACTCAAGTAAGGTTTCTTCTTTTTTCTAGTAAATTTCCTTCTACATCTTCATCTTTTGTATTACTCAAAAACTACTGCTTCCATGCTGGTCTTCGCCTATTTCACCTTCAAGTGGAGGGCAACAAATGTTATTACCACAAAATGTTGGCTCATCTTTCTCCTAACTATTGAGACTTTGACTCCATTATATCAGTTGATAATTTGATAGACAATTCAAGCCACACACTATCCGTTTGGTTGGTATTTTTAGGTCTATCCGCCGGACAAACGATCATCATTGATTTTATGATTAGGCACATATCTCTCTCCAGCCCGGCCAGACCAAACTGTCTTTGGCCATATTGAGGCCAGGTTATTTGCCCGGCCTGCTGTTGGTTTGTTTTCTTTTGTTTTGAACTAATAAATGAATATTGACAGCGAGGCGGACTCAGTCGGCCGTCTATCGACATAAAAACTTAACTAATCGCACAGTTATCGACTTAATGGTTTCTTTCCTTTCTCTTTTTTTTTGCCTTATCCTAAAAAAGAACAAAAATGTCTTATTGAAAGGCACTTTGACATGCACGATACACTCGCACACATACACATGTCCAAGTGCCACTTGACAGGCCAAGGCGGCCGGGCCACTTCACTGCTGACCTCTAAAAGAAAGAAAAAATGGAATCAGTATCAGGCAGGCCCCTTAGTGCCTTTGAACTGAACAAGAGTCAAGTCAAATGAAAAACTGGCCAAAGCCCGCAGAGGAAACTCAAACAAAAATGGCAAGCCGTTTGAGTTAGAGGCAACAACTTGCCTCGGGGGCAAGTCCAAAACTGGGTAGTATGGGATCCGTGAACGGACTATAAATAAAAATTTGCCCTCTATCGATTTTATGGGATGTGAGTAAGTGTGCTCAAAAAAAGGAAACCCGTGAGTGTTTGTCTTGTGCTTGTTTGCCTTCCTTCTGTTTCGCCCCCTTGACTCAAGTCGGCTACGCATTTTCTGTGACCTAATGGAGAAAAATTGCCTTTTAATGAGTCGACAATTTTAACTTGTTTGTGTTCGATATGCATCATTTGGATATGTGTCCAATCTCTGATTTCTTCAATTGTGCCTAATTAGGTAATTTTCATAAATTCTTGCAACGATTTCGTTTTGATTTATTTGAAAATAATTAAGCATCAATAAAGCTGACAGGCTGACAGTTTGAGGATACACCAATGAATGGAAAAATTCCCCCGTTGGGGAGTCCTTTGACTGTGCAAAAGCATTTTACAAGTATGCAGAAGCTAATGCCCAACCACAAAAGCCAATAGGACTGCATCTAACACGGCGAAAAAATGAAAAATCCAGCAAAAACAATTTGTAGGCAGGCAGGAAACAGTTTTATCCATCAATGGGATACTTTTTCTGTCTCTCGTCTCGTGTTGTTATTGGTATTTCTGTTCTCCAGCCTCCATAAATCGCTCAAACATGGCAAGAAAAGTACAACAAATTGAAGTGGGCGGAGAAGAGGTTGCAAAACAGAGCTGGTCATTGCCGTGAAAAAATAGGAAATGGAAATGAAAAGCTCACAAATGGAGTCGTAAAGCAACGGGACTGTAGGCCTGCTCCCTGCCTACCGTAGCCGCCAGCCACGCACTGTGTGCGCTTTTGTTGCTTTAGGCCTGCATACGCGTATGTATAGTTTGTACGCATATTTATGATGCCGAGTGTACGGCTCCTAGAAGCAGGCAATGGCAAATGTGCGAGTCACGGTGCGTGGCGAGAATAAAGAAGATTTCAGCGGGTCAAAGGGTTGAATTGATTTAAGAGCGTGAGAGATAAGGGGTGGAATGAGAGCGAAAGAAATATGGGTGTCGGTCACCACATAAAATTACATCAAACTTATTTAAAGTGGTTTCTGGTGTTTATGTCTTTAATTTATTGTATATTTCTGTCTATTGCTTTAGCTGTGTTTGCACTGCTCGAGATCTCTTATGCGATGGGTGAAGTAAACTGAGGTATTACGTTGAGTTGGCTGTCAAAAAACTTAAATGGAAAACCTTTATGAGATATCAGACTAGTGAAAATACAGCGTTAAATTGATTAGAAACATTCAGCCTGTGACTTGTTCTTGTATGTTCTAAGTGCAACAACAAGAATTAAGACCAAGATAACTTAAAATATCAGTAAATCAAATAATACACTTAAAAATCTTGATATCTGCCCCTAAAAATATGCTTGGTTTTTACATATTAACAACACTGGCCAACAAGATCGATTATATCGAAAGATTGATAGACTCCAAATGAATTTCGTGTGCTGTACACGACTTTATTTTCGGAAGTTTAGTTATTTGAGCTTAAAGTGTCTTTAGATGCATGTTTAGACTATTTTGTATTGTTTTGGCACACTTTGATATAAAGCAAACTCCCATATGAAATTGCACAATTATTTGGGATTGTTTAATTTAAAGCTAAGAAGTAATACAGTTCGATAATTTCAAAGAGAGATTCAACAAGACGTAAGAAGTGTCTAAAAATGATCACATTGGGCATTTTCAGCCACTTTAAGCTGAAATTATTATAAATCTACATGTGATAGACCATAATCTACCCTTCACAGTAGAGCACCTCCTTAAAGCTATGTCAGTGACGCCAAAGAGCACATAAATTAGCTGAATTTTTTGCCAGCCTTAAACTTTAGTGTGTACCTTCAATGGAACAATATTAAACGGTCACACTATATTGTTAGCTGTGTTGTGTTCAAATTTTAATTGATTTTATATCATTTTCAGACATTGTGAACTTTACTCAAACCCTTTAAATAAGGTTGCCGTATTATATATGAAAAATAAATATATCGATATCTGAATATCTTATCGATATTTGAATTTTCCTGCAAGAAAAAATTTATTGTGGTGTTCCCAAAAGCAATTTAGACTTGATTTGGATTTCGTGGCATAGCTTCACCCAAATCTAGCTAGTTTTTTTATACTCTGTACCGTAGGTACACAGAGTATTATAAGTTTGTGCAAAAGTACATATGTAACAGGCAGAAGGAAGCATCTCCGACCCCATAAAGTATATATATTCTTGATCAGCATTAACAGCCGAGTCGATATAGCCATGTCCGTCTGTCCGTCTGTCCGTCCGTCCGTCCGTCCGTCCGTCCGTCTGTCCGTCTGTCTGTCCGTATGAACGCACAGATCTCAGAGATGGTAAGAGATAGAGGTTTGACATGTATGGGACATATGCTTCTTATGTCTGCAGGCAGATCAAGTTTATTTTTAATTTTGGCCACGCCCCCTCCCGCCCGAGCAATTTAGAAAAAACGTCATATATCCCACAGTTTTGAAGATAGATAGCTTGTTCTTTCTGGACATATTTAGTTATTAGGATAACTTATCGATCTGCCAAAGAAATGAAGAAGATCGGATGAATGGTTTTCGAGTTATGATCAAAAGACAAATTTTCTTGGTACAGAGTATGTTATAGTCGGGCTTGACCGACTTTCTTTCTTGTTTGAATACAGGAACATGAGAAAAGGAACTCAGAGGCATTATGAAATTGTGATATTCTACGAGAGCTTTGGAATCATAAACAGCTTTGCCCCAGTCAAGCAAATATGCTCTTCAAACTCGAGCTCTTTTGACTGCTAAATCAGCCGCAAAGCTGATTTTAATAAATCTTTTAGTATGACCAAAAATTCCTCGCTTACGTTGGGCCCACTTACGTTCTCAGGAATACCACTAACCACTAATCAAAACTACGTTTTGAGTGATTAAAGAGCTCAACGCATTTCTGCAAAGGTATAAAAAGACGATATATCGAATATTTTTTGAGCCCGTATATCGAATAAGGAATTTTTCAAATCGAATTTGATATTTTTGATGATAACACTAGAGACTACAAGGTCTAGCATATTAAAGTGCTAATGTTTTCTTAAATGGTTCAATCCTGCTAGATTTTAAAGCAGTTTGAAAAAATCGCTTAAATGTGTGTGATAGTTCATTTGAAAGCTAAGGAGTAATACTAAACGATGGCATCAAAGAAAACTAAGACGATTGTAAAGATTCCGCGCAAAAGTTGCAAGCAAAGTTACTTTCATAAACAGCAATTTACCATTGCAATTTCTTAAATCAGAACCACCATTCAAATCCCATTTATTTACATATTTCAGCTGTTAGTTCAATCTAGGGCTAAAACAAAGTAACCGCAAATAATTAAATGTATTTCAAAACCGACCCTCGCCCCATGACAAAATGTGGTCCTAGCCGACACAAAAAAAAAACACCAACAGCAATTTTAATTTGTATGCAAAGCGGCGGGAATCTTACCAACACAATTGCGGGATTAGTGTACAGTGGGCTGAGTTGACTGCTTTCTCTCTGCTCTTGGGTTTTAAGGGCCAATTAATCAGTTTGTTCACAAGAAAAAGTCAAACATTTTTTTTTGCGTATTTTCTTTCAAGCGCTTTGCTGTTGCGGGCTCATTTATATGGCTTCGATTTTGTTGGCGCCTACAGAACGTTCCCAGAGTCCAGCATAGTTTATGGCGGTCATTTTTATGTGAACCCAGTAAAATGTATAAAAATATTTGTGGTCATAAATAAGGTCGCCGAGATTGGCCTAATTGAGTGTAATACATGTTTTGTGGGAACGAGCCAAAAATAAAAACAAATGCCACGGAGGGACCGCCCAGAGACTGAGTATTTATTTATTTTTCATTGCCTCATGCTGGCTGCTGAACGGTTTGTGAAACGCATAAATTGTGTGAAACAAAAATTGTGTTCAGGAGACATTCCACTTCTTATGGCTGAGGCCACTTCTCTCATTTATATGGCTTAGGTGAAATGCAAATGGGGAGTCAGGTGGTGACAAATGACATGCAATTTCCGAACACAACGCAAATGCAATTAAAAGCAACGCCCGGCAAAGGTTTTCGCACAAAGGACGGGTCTTTAAAAAAGGGAACTACAGCAAAAATATATTTCACAGACGATGGTCACAAAGCTGTGTGTTGGCGCGGCATTAGAAAGGCAAATGCGACAGTCCAAACATGTGGCTGCAGTTGTTTTTTTTGTTGCTGTTGTTTCTGTTGTTTTTCGCTGCCTGGATTTTCGTGTCAGTCCCCGAAGCTGAGCCGCAAACAAAGCGCCAGCAGCGCAAGTGCGATAAATCCTCCAGAAACAGTTGAAACAAAAACGAATGCCCCCCCAAACCAGAAACCAACCGCCAACAGGCAAGCATATAGTAAATACATATACATATACACATTTGCTTTAATGTAATGTATATAAAAACAATTCCCTCTTTTGAGGTAGAATCGTATTAAAAATCAATTTGCGGCACCTACGTGAAATTGCGAATTCAATTTTCGAGTAACGCTCCAAATTCCTTGCATCATCGTTTGTTTGGCATCAAAAGCATTTTTGGATTGTTTGCTACTGGCTGGCCATAAGCCCATAACAAACAATAAATATGCTATTATTTTGGCATATTACACACAAAATTCCCTTTAGCAAGATACATTTTCACACATTTATTACAATAAAATGTTTTGCTGCAAGTTGAAACTTAATTATCAATCAAAATTAAAATATTCGAAAATGCATATATTCTAAATTGTCGGTAAGTAAGAATTACTTTGGACAAAAGACCCGATTAATAATAGCAACCGTTGCCTGGTTTCTATAGTAATATTTATGTACTGAGTAGATTGCAATAACAAGGTGTAGCCCAATCTTAAATTGTTGCCAGTTAACCGCTTACATGGCTTAGTATTTTCTCAAAATACAAAACTGTTACATGAGGTATACGCTTTTGTGAAATCGGACCTTAAGGAATTGAAATAAATAATGGAAATGATCGGGTTTCATAGGATTCGATCTTTGGTATACTTGATGTAGGTTCGATACCTAGGCTTAAGTAATATTCTGAGCCAAAAATGTTTGTAAACGTAAGGGTTTCGTTCTACAAATATACAAATATACAATATACAAAGGAAAATAATAAGTAAGGAAGTAAAAGGAAACAAAATTCTTTAAATAAATTTAATTGACTACTTATTAATTCATTTATCAAATGAATAATTAATAATCAAACTATATCCCAAAAATGGGGCGTGAAAATAGTTCATTAGAGATCCAATAAGTGGCTAGATTTCCTCATTTTTGCACTCAAATTTAAAGAAATAAACGTAATGTAAATAAAATATTTTCTAAATTTTAAATTTAGCCGTCTAAAACTGCGGGTTCATTTTCAAAATATTTACTTGCAAAAACAAGAATAAAAAGTTTGAAATTTCATTCTAAAAGAGCCATGGTCGATTGTCAATAAATTTCTGCTTGCAAATTCGCGGTCGAACGAGGAAAACAAATTATGGAATTTTTGGTGTGCTTTACCTTAGATTAAACATTTACCGCGGCGATCCTTCCTTATGTGTTAAATAGTAGACCATCGTAAAGAACTTTCAAAATCGCACACCAGTATTCAAAATAGTATATCTTAGCTTAAAAAAGCGTAGAGTTGTTTGGGACTAATACGTTTGAAGCTTAGAAGAAGAATGCAATGAATTTATGGAAGGGTCGATAAAAATCAATTAAAAAAGCCATCGAAGCCCAATGGTAACATTTACTCTGCACCCACGGAAGTGTATGCCGCGTTGTCGCTGCGAGCTATCGGTCATCCGATCCTTACTAATCCTTTTGCCGATCGATGAATAATGCTGATTACTTGCAGCGGCTGTGCGAGAGGTCGTAGGACTCAAATTAATAATTGATTTAAATTGATTATTAATTGTGGTAGCGACTACTTCCTAATTGTAGTCGCGACTACTTCCATAGTTAACCGTCGATCTCGAACCTCGATCTCAGTTAAGTGGTCCGAGTGGTTGTCATAAGTGGCTGGCATTGTTTTATTGCTGGAAGTGTAAATTCGTCAAAATATTGTTAGTTTTTCAAAAAAACAGCACCTGACGACACTCTCAGTGTAAAGTCTATATTTTAGTTGTGAATTATTGGATTGGCAGTAGAATGGCAACCATTTGCATAAACTTACCTAATTCCCTTGACACTTTATCAACAAACTTTTCAAAAGTGCAGAATTTTAAGAACTTATGTAAACTTACAATTAAAAGCGAGGCAAAAAATATTTTAAAATGACTTATGTATATTTTGTTTTTTCACGTGTCTTGCCGCAAATGAAGAGTAGTTGGATGCAAAAGATCGTACAATAAAAATAGATGTTGTTTTGTTTTGCAGATATAATGTGCTGGGCTTGCGTACTTTCACTTGTTTGCACCGCGAGATGGACGAGCGACAACACTTGATTGCCTTTTAACTTCCTCATTAGCCAGAGAATTTCCTCTGCTCGTTGATTGATCGTTTTCTTCGGCTTCGGCCTCTATTGTTTTCTTGGCCCCTCTCTTCTCCCTTACCATTTCGATAAATATGTCCTCTAAATCGGCTTGCGTTAGAGAATAGTCCGCCAGATGCCACGCTAATCGATTATTTTCAACGTAACCGAAAAGCCGGGAATATTTCAGATTCTTGCGAGGAATGTGAAAAACGAGACGGCCCGAGAAACCATACATTTCTCTAAAAGAAAGAAGATGCTTAATGAAAGGATTTGATGTGAGCACAAGCATACGAACACTAAAGTTGCTTTGGGGAAATCCCTCTTAATTTGCTGCTCTATCGACGACTGAGTGGACTCCATGCTGGAATTGTGCGTATAGATTTCAAATACCAAGTCGTTGACACTAACTTACTTCTCTGGTTTTGCATTCACTTTGAGCTTGAGCACCAAGTACTTGGAGAACTTGTTCTTGATACGCTGCTGTGAGCCCAAGCACTCCAGCTGCCCTTTGACCATTATGGTCAATCGAGTACACACCGCCTCTATCTCCTCCATGCTATGCGAAGTGATCACCATTGATTTGCCCTCGTCGCGCATTTTCGCTAGCATTTTCCACACATGTCGCCGCGAGGCGGGATCCACACCCGTGCTGGGCTCATCCAAACAGATAAGCGACTGCCCAGAAGCCGCCAGGGCAGCACTTAGCTTACGCTTTGTGCCGCCACTGTAGTACTTGATCTTCTTATTCAAATGCTTGTAAAATCCAAAGTCCGAGGCTACATTGTCAGTGGTATCCTTAATACGGTCGCGCGGTACGCCACGCAACATATAGAAGATCTTGAGCATCTGTCTGCCGGTAAGAAACAGAAATAGCGTATCGAACTGAGGACAATATCCGATCTGTTTCTTGGCTTGTGCTAGTTTTGTCTTCAGGCTGTAGCCTTTGATAAAAATCTTGCCACACGTGATGGGATGCTGACCCACAATCATCTTGAAGAGCGTCGTCTTACCGGCTCCATTGGCACCCAGCAGACCAAAGCATACTCCACTACAAGCAGATCAGGTAAACGCAGTCCAAATATTTTGTTAAGAGGAACCAATTGACTCACGGTTTCACCGAGAACGAGATTTCCTTCACAGCCTTGCTACAGCAGTACATCTTGGTGGCTCGGTCCACAACCAGCGCATACTTTTTTCGATCCTCTGACTTGATCTCCTTAACCATATCACGCTCATCTTCCACATCTTTATCCTTGATTTTCTTCGAGCCCAGGCAACCGCAGATGGACTTCAATGCATAGCAGGGTATATGATGGTACTCCACAAATAGCAAGAGGATGCACCAGAAAATAATGGCATAAAATAAAAAGTGCACCTCTACCCAGGACCAGATGTCTATGAATGCACATTTTAGAGCCTGTCTCTCACAAATCTGAACAATTAACACTCGCTTACCTTCACAGGCGCATTTTGAGTTAGCAACGCACATTCCGATGGCACAGGGATCCTCCTTCGTTTTAAGGTAAGAGTTTTGATTCTTTTTAACACATTGATCATGATAATTGAAGACGTTTTTTAACGCGTAGGCCCCCACAAAGATGGGATGGAAGTATAGAATGACCATTAATATTTTTAAGTCCGGATCATCGTCAATCTTAGTGGCATAAAGTGACGACAAAATCATGTACACTATGACAGCTGTAAATGTAAACGAAAACGAAAAGTAGAAACGAACTACTTCCAGGTATAAAATCGGTTGATCCAAATCGGATGACTACATCTATCCTGCTTATTCACAAAAAACAAGAAATGAAGGAGTCGGTCAAGCCGGACTATAACATACTCCGTACCAACGACAACTGCAGTAGTGCTGCAGCAGCGAACAGTCTTTTGACCATAACTCAACAACCGTTCATCCGATCTTCACCATTCCTTTGGCGGATCAATAACTAATCCTGATAAACGAAAAATGTCTAGAAGGTACGTACCGTATCTTTAAAACTGTAGGAGATATGACATTTTTTCCAAATTGCGGGGGCGGGAGGGGGCGTGGCCAAATTGAGAAATAAACATGATTTGCCTGCAGATATAAGAACTTTTTGTCCCATACACATCAAGCCGCCATCTCTTACCATCTCTGAGATCTGTGCGTGCATACGGACAGACAGACGCTAATCAAGAAGAGTCGAATGGGGTCGAATGGGGTCGAATCGCAAACTTATTAGACTCTGCAAGGCCACTTCTCATGCAGAACTCTTCGCGACTGACTCTGAGTTACTCGGAAACATATGTGTTGAAGAATCAATATTTCGTTTTGTAGCCTACCGACGGTGAAATTGAACACAATTAGTACTGCCACTGCCACAGTTCCTCCATTAAACATAGCTCCAAAAACATAAGTATATGGAAGTGCAGCCAGTCCAATTAGCACCAGAATTAACAGCAAATAATCGACCGGTGTGTTCTTATACGATGCCACGATCAGGGCCAAGGCAAAGAAGAAATAGATGATGAAATCCCAGATGTAGTGCGTCAACCAATAGATCAACATATTTACGCCGGCCACCTGCTGTTGCATTTTGAGCTGGGCCACTCGCTCGTAGACCACCATCAGGACAAAAATGGCCGTGGCAATACAAAGGTATATCACTACGTTGGTGTGTTTCATATCCTTCTCAAGATCAACTTTATCGGGATCGTCGAAAGGTGTGTTTACCGGCTTAATTTCAGTATCTGAGTCCCAGATCACTTTCGCCAGTGAATTATATACCAGGTTGAGGGCCAAGGGAGCAGCGTGAAGAAAGGCAGCGGTATTGTGCATTACCAGGATGTGGGTCTCAGAAAAGCTGACTGCGACTAGGTAACGCCTTTTGAACTCCTCGCGCTTCTTGCCATCTTTCAGCAACTGGACCAGATAACTGCTTACTTCCGTGTCCACAACTTCAAGTTGATAAGGCTTTACCAGTTCCTCAAAGGCTCTGGAAACGTTACTCGAGCTACGCTCCATTAGAATCAACACATCGTTTCCCTTATAAGCAGACAAGGAAATATCGTGTGGCTGTGTTTCTTGGATGGCGGCCTCAAAAATCAGCCCGAGCAGGCAAGCCACAATGGGAATAAACAGGATAATCAATATCATCGTCTTGTGGTTCAAGGTATGCAACAGCTTCTTCCTAAACATGGCCTCCCACTGGCTCAGACAGAGTTGACAACAGCCGGGGCCCTTCTGCTGCTGCTGCTGCTGCTGCTGCTGCTGCTGTGGCTGCTGCTCCTCTGCCCCGCCTGGTTTGCGCACAGTCAGATCCTCGGCACCAAACGACATGAATATATCGGCCAGACTTGTGGCACCCAAACCGAAACCCAAGACATCCAACTCCTTTTGATGTTGCTCCAGGTCCGCGAACAAGGAGGCGAATGACCTGGAATAGCGTTCCGGCAAGCGATATTGCACATCGGTACCGACCGGAATGGCCTGTACACGTGGCACATAGTTGGATATCAGTGCCGTCAGCTGGCCCACCTTACAGTTCGGACCCCTCTCACATGTCAGCATATAACCCGTGTCGTGAGCCTTCTTGAGAAATGGCAGTGTACCATGACAACGTAGTTGGCCCTCGCTCATAATTACAATGCGATCGCCCAAGACCTCACCCTCGTCCATGAAATGGGTGGTCAACAGTATGGTGCGTCCCGGCTTCTCCTCCAGCATCAGTTTCCAGAGATCATGCCGCGACGCCGGGTCCAGGCCCGAAGCGGGTTCATCACAAAACACCACCTTGACATTTCCACACATGGCACACGCCAGCGATACGCGTCGCTGTGTGCCGCCGGAGAGTTGGTCAACTGAGGAATACTTTTTCGACTTCAGCTTTAGTTTCTCCAAGAAATAATTCACCTCCTTCTTCAGGGCCGCTCCGCGCAGCCCCCTGAGGCTGCAGAAGAACTTCAAGTGACACCCCACACTGAGGCCGGTGAACAAAATGTTGTGCTGCGGACAGATGCCCATGGATTGGCGCGCCTGCTTCAGTTCCTTGCGTATGTCATAGCCATTGATCAGCGCCGTACCCGAGGTCGGCGGTTGTAGGCCCGCCAGCATAAGTATGGTGGTGGTCTTACCCGCTCCATTGTGTCCCAATAAAACCGTGATCTCGTCCTGGTAGATATTCAAAGTTAAGCCCTGAACCGCCTCCATGGCGCCGTACGTTTTGCGCAAGTTCTTGACTTCAATACCCACTGCCTTGCCCTTGGGTGGTGGTTCTATGAATCTGTTGTCAACTTTCTCGGCCGGCCGTTCCACATCCGTGGGTCGTGGTTCTGGCGACTTCGGGCACCAGAAGCCCAGTCCGCTATGCACTCCCAGCATTCTTGATGTACACCAAAATCTTTTGGTGCAGGGAAAGTACCAGGGTCTGGCCTCCGAAAATTCGCCGGGCCGAACTTGCTCCACGTACAAACAAATAAGGAGGCACACCAGGCTCGTCGCCAGCATGATCAAATATATGCCACCCACAGAGACGGGGTCATTCGCCCAAACAGTTTCAAATAGATTATTCCACTGCAGGCCCTCACCTTGAGCTTCTCGGGCACCGATGCGAAAAACGACATATAACATGGCCGTATTGAAAAAGCAGCATTTTATGACAGTTGCAATAAGCCCTTCCGCCACGCCTTGTACCTGGAAAAGGCCGGGAAAAAAGAAGGCGATGAACAGCACGCAGGTTATAAAACCGACCCACGTTTCTCTGGTGCAGATGGCACTGATAAGGAAACAGAAGCAAATGCACGAGTTAATGTACACCATGAGGAATACCAGGAGCGCCGTGAAGCTGCTAAATGGAAGCAGGGGAACTTTTGCACCGGGCATACAAATGACGGTATAAAAAATGGCTATGATCAGTGCACAGATGAACAACAGGATATATGATTTGATGTACCAGGCCAGCCAGTGCATCCAATTGCTGAGGCCCAAAATGCGCATGAGTTCCTTCAGCTGAAATTCCTTTTCGGCCACAATGTACTGAAAAAAAGGGGAGAGGATGAAAGATATGGTGATATGCGTACACAAAAGAGCTCTAGTCTGGCCAATTGACTGACTCACTAGTGGCACAGCCCAAAACTGAATGTGAGTACTAAGATCGGGTTCTGGAAAATTCCTTCCCGAAATGTGGAAAATAAGCAGAAATCGGTTGAATGAAACTTCAATCAGATTCAAATATCGCCTTGTACAAATTGTTTTTTTACCTTTAAGAAAATAGTTTTCCTTAGTTTAGCAAACAAAAGGTCAAGCTATAAAAATTGTTTTCAAGATTTCTTGCCCTTTGCCTTCCATAATATTCAGAAATTAGTTTTATAAATTTTAAGGTGAACCGCCTTCTCCCATTTACGGGGCTAATTTGGGATAATATTCATAATTTCTTACCTTGGCTATGGTCATGCAGGGATATAGGAATCCAAATAATAAAGCAAATGCTATTAATACTGGGCTCATATTAACAAACATATCTTCAACATGGTTGCGTGGAAACATTTGCATAACCACCATTGGCAAGGACACATTTGCAGTTTCATTCTTCTGCTTCAAATAACCAACGCTCAATTCGTTCTGCAATTCCAGGAAACCATTTTCCTTATACATCAGAAGTGGTGTTGCAGCAGCAAGAATTTGATTTGTCTGCCAGGTTGTTGAAGTGGAAAAGCGCAATTCAAAACGTAAAGTGTTTGGCCATTTTGTCATGCTGGACCAATCGTCAGGAAACTCAATCCCTACGTAGATTTTCTTTGCCGTACCCTTCTGTTTTCTTTTCAGCGCCCCCTCCATTGCGCTTGCGTCTTTGTAGGATTCGATCATTGAGACATTCAAATTCGTGGCGGCAGAGTTGACCAAGGACTCAAGCAAGGCATTGCTTGGCGAGAAGTATAATCCATCAACGCTGAATGGAAGAGGTTATGCTAGACCGGGTCAGCAATAAATATCCACTTCACTTACGGGATAACTCCAGCTTCTTGCAAATTGACTGGAGGGTACTCATCACCTATTAATAGCTCGGCATCCTTCATCGTATTAATTAGTCGAAACAAAACGAGCAAACATGGAATCCCGGCACCCACCAAGATTATGAATATAAATTGACACCAGTTGCCCGTTTGCATCTTGAAGTTCTTCCACATTAACATCATAAATTTTTGGCAACAGTTTATTTTCCGATTTGGGTCAGCCATGTTGGTGTGTTTAAATATAGTAATGGGACTCGTTCCATTTGTCCAGTCTGGCAGGAGCGTCAAAGCCCACTTGAGCAGCTACCATAACCTTACCTCTTACTGTCAACGGTTTTTTTCCGATTGTTTTCGCTTGAGTGACCAAACACGAATTGGAAATTTTAGCCCCGATATCAACGATGACGCGAGATGTCATTGGAATTCAATTTGCATTGGGGGCAGTTTTGGAAGCCACAATGCTGAGGCTGAGCAGATGGCAACGAGATTGTCAAGGGGAGTGCGTAGCATACACACATATGGCTTTTGTCTTTTGGTCTGTTTGCGGTAGGGACCCCCCAATACGATAGCTTATGGCTATCAACATACGTCAATTGAGCTTGTAACAGATTCCATTTCGAACACATTTAATAATATTCTATTTAACGTAATTAATTTTAATCACTGCACTCGCCTGACCCTTGTCATTTGGCAATTTTCGCATTTCACTTTGTTAATTTGTAATTATAAAACATTCAATGATCATTCATTCTGCCTAATTAGTTTGACTGGTTTTGATGACTAGTGGCAAAAAAATGTTCTATTTAATATATAATTAAATGACATGTTCATAGAATGCATATAATTAGCATGGTCAATAATGCGTTTGAATTTGATGGGCAATGGTGCAAAACTCAACTTTCGACTTATTCGAACAAAGAAAAGAAGGCATCTGCCCTATTTTAGTTTAGTTTATTTGAGTTAACTAATGCTACCAGAATATTTTGGAGCCTATCTCAAAATCACTTAAAATCTTCTAAGAAATCGTAAGCTGTTAAATAAAGTGTTTGGTTTTATGGGAGATATATATATGCATATATAGGTAAGTGTTTTTTTTTTTTGGGGTCAGAGACTTGGTGTACAGAACTATAACATCTTCGTGAAGGGTATACAATTGTAAATTATCTCTTACACAATCTCTCACGATCTGTCAGATGAGTTTTCGTCTGAGTTGCGTGTAAATAGGCGTCTGAGTAGCCATTTGATCTGCTCACTTAGAGATCAGGCCGTGTAAGTTAGGCTTTAGGGTCAGTTTCATATTTTGTTCTTTTAAGGCGTGTGCTGAAAGCAGCGCTGCAGCAGCAAATATGCTTTTGCTTATAACTCGACTATTGTTCATCCGATATTTAACAATCCTTTGGCGGATCGATAAACAATCTTGATTACTAAACATGTCCCGAAAGTACAAACATTCTATCTATAAAACTGTCGTAGATATTACGTTTTTCAATATAGCGGGGGCGTTAGGGGGAGTGGCAAAATTTGAAAATAAGCTGCATCCAACTGCAAGTATAAGAAGCTGTTGTCTTACACATGTTGAACCTCCATCTCTGGGACAAGTCGGAGGAAAAAACAGAAAAACTAGATGAGAGTTAACTTCTGCTCTGCCGAAGTTTGTATACCCTTGCCGCACTTTTTTTACCCTTGCACTTTTTCTAACTCATTAGAAGAACACCTCTACTGAAAACAAACAAGTTTTTCTCACTAAGACTACATTTTTGACTCTACTTTTCTATGACAGCTATACTATATAGATGTCCGATTTCGACCAAACTTACTGGGTTTATGGAAAAGCCTAGCAAACTTGGGAATACATAGTTTGGTGGCGTTTTCTTTTAAAAAACGAGAGCGTAAGTTAAAGTCGGCCCTGCCCGACTTCGAAATACCCGTTACTCAGCTCAGCTCGGATAAGTATGCAACATTTTTTTAGCTCGGCCATTTATTATTCAATCCTTTTGAAAATTTGTGAGATTGTAGATATTGGCCACATAGACTACACTGCAAAATCTGAGCTCGATATCTTAAAAATTGTGGGAGCTATTCAATATTTTTTATTGAGGGGGCGGGAGGGGGCGTGGCCAAAATTTAAAAACAAACTTGATCTGCCTACAGACAATACTAGCTTACGTATAAAATTTGGTTGCTCCAGCTCTTCTAGTCTCTGAGATCTAGGTGTTCATACAGACGGACGGACGGACGGACGGACGGACGGACGGACGGACGGACAGACGGACATGGCTATATCGACTCGGCTGTTGATGCTGATGAAGAATATATATACTTTATGATATCGGAGATGCTTCCTTTTGCCTGTTACATACATTTGCACGACTTTAGTATACCCTTTTTACTCTACGAGTAACGGGTATAAAAAAGTTCTCACAAAAACTAGTTTCTCGAATGATCGTTCCTATGGCAGCTATAGCCTATAGTTGACCGATTTTGACAAAACTTTGAAGAATTGTGTGAAAGCTTATAAAATTAACATATGTTAATTTTGAAGAGGTTTGCATTGAAAACAGAAAAGTTTTTCTTACTAAGACTATTTTTCTAACCTGATTTTTCTACTATATCGATGTCCGATTTCGACCAAACTTGGTCGAATCTTGGCAATGCATAGCAAACCAAGAAATTTAAAGTTTGGAGGCGTTTCCAATAAAAACAAAAAAGTTTTTCTCACTAGAACAAATTTTCCGACCTATTTCGTTCCTATGACTGCTATATGATATATGATTTTCAGCTTCGTTGGATGATTAAAAGGATATTTCAGACAAATCCAGACCAAATGGGTACGAGAAATCATCCAATGGATGGTTTGTAATATCTCGGCTCGGCTATTAATGCTGATCAAGTATATATTTATACATATATATTATTTAGAATCGCAAATGCTTTCTTCTTTCTGTTACATACTTTTATACTTGAAATTGCAAAACTATCCCACTCCTTAATTCCTTTAAAAGTTTCACAAATAACCCCAAAAAATTTCCATTTGCTAAGGTAAATAATATATTTTCCACTCTTACCAAAAAAAAAAAGGACCCAACTGTTTGCCAAACATAAATAGCCTAAAAGCAAAACTCATTAGCAAATATTTGGGCCATTCGAAGTAGTCCTTGACAGCCTTAAAAATAAAATAATACAAAAAAAGCAAAAGCAGAAAAACACTTAACACTCAACCGCAGCAACAGCAGCAGTCGGTAAGCCACAACAAAACTCCCCACCCCCCAAAAAGGTCGAAACAAAGTTAGGCAAATCGTTTATAAATCGCTTTGTTTTGGCCACCTGGTTCATCCCTGCTCGAAGTCCAGCTGCTGGCAACCGCAACTGCTGAAGCTCAGTCTGAGAAATCATTGCTATTACATAGATAGCCTACGCATTTCCGTTCAAAAATTTGCAACTTCCAGCAAATGAAATTGTGGCCAAAGGGGTTAATAATTTGCAATATCCGCTGCATGCAGCGCCACTTCCGTTTCCGTTTGTCCAGGAGCAGCAGCAGCGGCAGCAGCAAACACTGGAGCTTGGAGAATGACACCGCATGGTGCTGAAACAGTAAATCAAACGGCACCCATACCCAAGCCATTCATTAACGTCATCGCCGTGTCTTTAATGGCGGCCTATTGTCTATTCCAAATGAGTGACTTTGAGGTAGGTCCCGAAATATACGCGTATCTGGCCCCAAACACTTTTTGTTCTTTTTGGCCACTAAAATTCCATGAAACTCCTTGCTTTGTTTCGCAATTTTCGTTCTCATTGAAAGCCTACAAATTTGGTAATTGAAAGGGAACACATTTGCCAAAACTTCCAACTTGTTTGAGAGAGCAAATTGAGCGACTAAGTAACATGCCCGGTTGCAGGGGTAATACTGGGTAATGGGGGGTTAACAGTGCATATTTAAGGGTGGCAAACATGTTTGATGATATGTTAGGGGAAGGCTGTAAGAACAGTTGTTCGTTCTGTTAACTTTTCTAAATTATGTTAAAGTTATGGACCACATTTTCTATTGTGCCTAAACTAAACTGTTTAGTAAGGTAAGAAGGGAAGCTAAGCTCTAAATTGTTGATGGGTTATTATACTGATAAAGTCTTAGTTAATTGTTGAGTAAACTCCACTGACCGCCCATTACTTATAAATAAATTTCTTCAGACCATCAGGTTCTCTGACTAGAATCGGTTCAATAGGACATTTCACAAGCACACGTATTTATAAAATATTTATTAGAAGGTGGCATTAAAAGCCAAAGATTTATCCTTTCACCAAGTATTTAACAAGTGCGCCAAAGTCAATCAACTTTTTTGATAATAATCAATTTTATTTTGACATTTTTTAGCATAAACGGTCTCACAACGCTTTGATGTACTAGCGCTATTCGTGTTTTTTATAGTGAGCGATAAAAATCAATTTCTTTTTCGTTTACTGCAAAGCAAACGATTGACTGTTTCTTCAGACGAATGGGTCATGTAGCCACTGTTTCTCTTCAGGGACGTGAGACGGTCAATTCTGAGTGTTAGACGAACATTTTTTGGCAGAAGTCTTAGGAAAAATTCGCAAATCCAACCGCCGAAGACGGATCATTCGCCACCAAGCCAAGCAATAGAGCTGACATTTGGCACGGAGTCTTCTTATAGCAGGGCACTGACTATATGTTAGCCGATTCTTGTAACTGCCCTAGAAATGATCCATTTCAAGTGTCTGAAAACTTCGGCACAGACGAAGCTAGCTAGCTAGCTAAAATCAAAAAAGGGTATTGGTGCTAGCAAAACCCAGAACTAACCAATGAAAAATACACAAATATATTTTTGTCTTCTTCAGAACGGATTTACCATAAACTTTCGTTTGAAGAAAACATATCTGGGATCCTACATGAACATATGCATTATTTACATGTATGCATTAGTTCTTGGCAAAAAAAAACAAAAAACTCATAATTTCCCCATTTAAATGTACATTAATTATTCTCAACATTGTTTATACTTTAATTAAATGTAGCCTCAATGCCCAGGTTTGTCAAGTGGCTGGGCATAAATTTGGGCCAAATGAATACAAATTGAATCAATTAGGCAGAATCCAACCAGAACAGAAGCAAAAGTATGTGAAAGCGGAAGAGGAAATAGGCGAAAGCAGCCTTATGGCTTATGGCCGAATGCAAATTTATTCTACTTGGCTCTACTGCAAAATCAATGGACAGCACAAGGTGCAGGGTGGCGCCGCCATTTCCATGTTGTTTCGTTTTCAAGAAGAGCCAGAAAGTAGGCAATTAAATTTTTTTTATAATGTTAGTCCAAAAATAAAAAAAAACAAACTATAAGGAAGCGCAGCGCAGAAACACACAGTGAATTTTCATTTGCATGGCCCAAAGGCGTTAGAGTACCGGAACGGCAAACTATTTTTGCCTTCACTTTTGCCTTTCGCCCAGATAGCGGAAGTTACGGGGGCTGGATTGCATATGAAGTTACTTTTATCGATTTGCAAAGTTCGCACGTTGCCTACATTTAGGCGTCGTAGGAAAGCAACCCCTTTTTTTGCTGCTACCGGTTTGGTTGCTGTTGTTGTTGTCTGGTTTCGGTGCCTCCAAAGCAATGTCATTGTCCCGCAGTTTGGCTGCGATTTCCTTGCCGGCTGACTATTAACCTTTTATGTCGACGTTTTTTATTGCCAAAGTGGTTGAAAGTGGTTCAGATTGACGATAGGGTTAAACAATACCCTCACGAGTTCATAAACAAGAGTGGGGAAAATGTAAGAAAGGCAGGAAGAAAGCAACGGAAATGGATGGCTAAGGTCTAAGTGTTTCCAAATCTTAAGTTGTGCTTAATTTTTCAGGTTTTAGTTCTTAAATATGCATATTATACAAGGCAACTTTTTTCAGTATATTAAAAGGGTATAAATCTTAAGCAGTAATTTCAACTTTAAGTTGCCTTTTAGACCTTTTTAACAATGCTTTAAGGCGAACCAATAATATTGTATTCACTATCTTTGATATTATCAAAATGTATTACTTTTTAGCTTTCAAACAAACTATCCCAAAGAGTTCTGAGATTTTTCTCAGCGAAGATATACCATTTTGAATTCATGTGCTCGAAATTATTAATTTGTCTGCTGCCCAAAAATAGACTATGCATTGCTCTATATGCTAGATATTGCATATCTATAGGCAGTAAAAAATATGTTAATTTTCAACACATTTACTTAAAATGGTATATCTTCGCTTAAAAAAATCGCAGAAATATTTGGTATAGTTTATTTTTAGGCTAAGAAATAAAACTCTACGATAAAATCAAAGTGAGCCAAAACAAACGAAAATATGCCTTTAAGGAAGCTTTAAGCTCACTGCTTGCTCAGCACACGAAAGTCTTCTAGAATCACGATCAATACTTCAATATACTGGAACTTCTTGCCTAGTGTTATCATTAACTTCAAAATAACTTTATTGATTAAGAAACAAAACTGGATCACAAGGCGTGTTTCATACTTATAAGAGACAAAAAGGGTAAAAAGGTAATAAAACAACCAATTTCAGTAACCTCTTTTATATTCGAATTCCAACTTGAGAATTACAAGCGGTCGAATTTTGTGCAAAATTCCTCAAATATATTAATGAATACTTTTAGGCAGTTCAATATTTGAATTTTATATTTTTTAATAACCATTTTGTGATATTAAAATATCCATATAATGTTAAATTGATCTTAGATTTTCATTCAAGTGAGCTGAAAATCATCCAAACGATATGAAAATGGACTATTTTAATATAACAAAAAAGGAAATTAAAAACTATCCATTCCAATTGGATCTTTCTGGATCCTTCCTTTCTGTGAAGAGATCGCTTGAAGAATGTTTGTTGCAGCCAATCATCAGGGACTGTTGATAGCGTAAGATAAGTTGGTTTAAGATATTTCCGTACTTACCTACAGATTTTATACGAAAAATGCCCCTATCTTGCTCTATCTTGATCGACCTGCAAAAAAAGCTAAAAATCAAAAAGTTTCCCCACCAACAGTTACCGATTTCTATATTTTATAACTTAGGCCTTTAACTTGCAAACTGAATATTTAAATTTTCCCAAAACTTAACCATCCCATATTCATTTCAAATCCATTTACATTTAATAGTTCTACTTTTCCCACTCCCATTGAATTGCACAAAACCCGAAAGCCGTATATTCACCACATTCTCAGTATTTCGAGTACTTCCGCTACATAAATTCACTCGACGTAGCTCAAGCCGAAAATTCTATGCAAAACTTGGAATCAGGGCAGAGTAGCAAGTGGAGGGTTTGGTTGCTGTGTAATTACATGACAGCAACAACAACAACAACAGCAGCAACAGCAACGGCAACAGAAAACTTACGAATTACGATAATAATTTCCATTTCTAATTTCCTCACCATGCAAAAGGCCTTTTGCACTTATGTACTACTTGCCAGCTGCATTGGCTTCCTCCCTTCCGGTAACAACACCCACTAGCCACAGCCACTCTGAATGGAGCAAGGACGCCGCCAGACGTTGGCATAATTTCGATGCAGAAATCTAACAAAATGCAAATGCAATCATTGACTTTTCAGCTTATAATGAAATAAGCGTTGTGTTTATTTGTGTGTGTGTGTGTGTGAGTGTACAACATTTTAGTCCAGACGCGACGGGGTCAGTGGAGGACCACAGCTGAAGCACACTTTTAAATTCAAAGCGCTGAATTGTGGCTGGGTTGAAAAGGGAATTGCTCGCATTGGTCAGAGAGTTTCAGCGAGAGATTCTTAAATTTATTAAATAACAAAATTAATTTATAAATGGAGCTTTTTTTATGTGTAAAAATTAAATGAAATGTTTGGAATTGGGTGGTTATGGTTAGAAAAATGGGAATAGAAAAAATTCATGTTCTTTAATGTACACAGAGAAAAGAGGTATAAAATTGCCCATTGGATGATTTCAAATATTCATTTGGACTGCATATGTCTCAAATAACCTTTTAATCATCTAACGGAGCTGAAAATCATCCAAAGGACATGAAAAATTATCATCATTTGAATGGTTCTTTAGTTCAGTTGGAAGGCTTAGAGCATATTAGAGACATATTCAGTTCAAACGGATCGTCATATTATCTTTTGTTTTCTGTGTACTTAAATTAAGTAGGAAATATCTTTAAATAAGAGCCAACATTCTTAAAAAATTTTAGAAAAGTAAATAAATGCATTGATTTGAGTACGAAATAGAAAAAATGTATGCAATGGCACTTGCTTTAAGCCAGAAATCCACGGTTAGGTTTAGTTCTTAATTGTTGCATTTTCGGTATTTCAATAATTTCCCTAATACAAATTATATCCGACTTTTGGTTTTACCGTACGTTCCTCTACTCTACCTTTAAGGAAAAATTGATAGCAATTTGTAAGGCGTTTGCAATTAACCTCCGATCCGACCTCCCGAAATATCTGACATAGATAGTGGCTTATTGATTTGTCGTCCTGTAATACTTCCTCACCCATAAATCAATCTTAGCCAGAAGAGTTTTTCTCGTACTAAAAACCCTAGTTTTGAGATCCGACTATGTCCGGCCTAACATTGTCATTTCTTAATGCCAACGAAGGTCATGCTTGGCCCGCAGGGGCAGAGCACATATTGCTATTCACACAGACTCTAGGCTAGCGCATGCCAAAGCTTGTCCCAAGAGTGCAAACAGCACTCTGATTGCTTTCAGTTTTAGGCCAGCGGTCGATGAGAGCAGCTCAGAGCTAGTCTGCGGGGTTTTTCTTTCACCTATCAATACACTCTCACTTTTTGGCCTCTCTTTTTCATTTGTTTTTGGTTTTTTATATTATAAGGAAGGTTTATCCATAAATATTTCGTCTCTTAACGAAACTTGGCCAAGATGTTTCATTCTGTGCCGTTCTTTTTTAGAGTGCTTGGCAACCCTGGTTAAAAAAAGTACAAAATATATCGGTATAAAGGTGTGTATCCACAATTCTTTATATAAATAGAAGAACTTACACAAAAACTCATGAACATCAAAACAGAGCCAAAATGTTTCTATTTATGTAAAGTAGTGTGACAAAATAAAAATTCCGGAAAGCGTACTACGCTTCTAGTACGTAAATCGTACTAGAATGTATAAGTGAGCTGCTTGAATCGAGTATTTTAAGTCTTTCCAATCTGTAAACACAAAATTTCTTAGTTTTTGTAGCCTTTTCAAATGTAAGCTTAGTTTAAAGCAATTCTATGTGGATATTTTCCAATTGAAAAAGTCGAAAAACTTCACTAATTTCCTCAACATAAAACTCTAACTTACAAGTACGAAACGAATTCAAATAGCTATGGCTTCTACCAGTTGGTATTTTGTGGGTATACTGTACCTCAATTCCTTTCCTTTCCTAATTATTTTAAAAATATGCTGCACAAAGAAAAATATGACAGAAAATGTATAAAGAAAATGCATAAATATTTTACTTAAATTAGTTGAATAACATTGCATTACCTCAAAACAAAAGCATAAGTCTTCCAAACATTTGGACTTAAACCAGCCAACTCAAGTTTGTTTTAGATCCTGGCAATAAAAAAGGAAATCTGTGCGATGAATTAAATTATATATTTACTCATTGCAATGCAAATTTTCCAACAAAGGAAAGCAACGTTTTGTGCAAAACCCCCACGGATAGCAGGTGAGTGAATCCCACAATACACAAAACAACGGTGGAAAAATCATTCTTCCACCCACTTTTCCTTTATCCCGCTGGTGAGAAGCACTTTGGCTGGCGCATCGTAAAATCGCCGAGATCCAACCGCACTCAAAGAAATTATGCGAAAACAAAAATGCAGAGTTAGGGCAAACACGGTGAGCGAATGAAAAGTGTGGAAAATGGCAAACAAAACAAAGCAACAACAGCAACAACAACAACAACAAAAAGGGCAACACACACATAAAAGCCACGCAAACTGCCGAGGCGAGCGAATGAGCAAACAGCCTTAATAAAAATTTCATTTCCTTAATCAAATGCATTATCAAATTACAACAACAACAACAGCGACACAAGAAGGGGTATGTTGTGATGTTGTGCAGACACAGCATAAAAAAGGAAGAATTTCCCTTGGTGTGACTGTTGGTGGTGGTGCTTAACTTCACCTGAAGTCAGCGACAGCATCTTCAATTGGAATTGCCAGGAGCTTAGCCAAAGTCCTGGCTGCGGTTTTAAGCTGACTGCTCGATCAAAATGCAGCACAGATTTGATTGGGGTGATTTGATGATTTTGTCATAACCACAAACCTGCATCAAAAAGGAAATGCGTTAGATATGGAGAAACAGAGCGATAAATTGTTGCACATTGAAGTGGAAGACACGGATAATAAAGACACAACAGTGAGAGTTCAACTGGTCTTAAATGCAGCTCTATGAGTCTTAGAGGTATCTGATTGCTTTCAGCTACTCTATCAATACTTGTGCTGCAAAATGGCTTTGAACCGATGTGGTCAGGAAAGTGTAATAAAGACCGTAGTATATATAATAGTTTTAGGAACTTCTTATATAAAACCCATCCATAATAGCTCCTGTATTTTAAGATCCTCGACTCCGAAAGCAAGAGCTTACATTAGTTTATTTCAAGAATTGCGATTCGAGACAATTCTCAAATACTGTGCAGAAACAGTTTGCGTTCTTCTACTCCTGCTTATTCATTTTGTTTAACCGAGATTAGCCACCAGTCTGGTGATAGATGTTGTCATCTGTGATGCTGACATGTTCAAGGTGCTGTCTAAAGCAGTGGTGGGCAACCAATTTTAATTTGACAGCAAGCCAACAACAACAGCAAAAAACGAGAAAGCTTAGCTAACTTCCTTTGTGCCAAAGTTTTTATAACCTTGCAAGTGCTCGCTTAAATATTTTCAAAAATAATCTTTTTCCCACAATCGACCAATTTTCCGAAGGGAGCTATATGATATAGTCATCCGATTTGGACAAAAGTTTGAAGAACATGTGAAACAAACAAATACAAAATTTCAGGATGCTACCATTATAAACCAAAAAGTGGTTCTAACTAAGACTGCTTTTCAGACATTTCTTTTGTATGGCAGCCATACCATATAGTTGCCCGATTTTCATCAAACTTGGCAGAATTATAAAAAAGCATAGAAAACCTATGAATACAAAGTTTGGAGACGTTTCCATTGAAAAGAAAAAAGTATTTTATACTAAAACTAGTTCTCCGACCGATTGTTCCTATGCTGAGCTATGAGATATAGTCATCCGATCCGGTCAGTTCCGACATATTAGTAGCGTGCAGCAAAAAGAAGACTCTGTGCAACATTTCAGCTCCATAGCTTCTAAACTGAGAGAATAGTTTGCGTAGACAAAGCGCAATCGACTCAGCTTGTCACCCTGATCAAGAATATATATAGTTTATTGGGTCGAAAATGAATATTAATATGCATTGCAAACTTCTGGGCAAAATTTAAAATACTCTTTGCATGGGTATAAAAAGAACCCATATTTGCGCAAAGCGCACAGTGAGTATAAGCAATGATTTGTTGCACTTGTCGTTCCGTCGCCTTGTGCGCGGCGGCGCCAAGAGTCATTTTTTTGAGAGCCACATCTTGATGTGGTCGAGCGTGTTATTGCAGGTGTCAGTGGACAGCAATGTGCTCAACTTTTCTGAGCCTCAATTAAAAACTATGAAAACTAATAAATAACATTGATTCAATTACAAAATTCAAAATATTCATAACAGGCTTATGCAATGCCACACATCAATTATGCATTTCTCTAATGGCCACTCAGCTGATGAATTAATAATGCTAAATTATGCCTTTGTAATTGCATTTACTTTTGCTCACCTTTGACTCTTTCACAATGTTTCCCATTTCTATTTCAATTCCCTGGATATGTCAACGAAATTCATTCATTCATTCAACACCCAGGCTAGAAATGAAGAGGCACCCTTTCCGTGCCCTAACTAAGTGCGCTCATTCAACTCCAAAACAAACTTTTGCTATTGTTATTACATTTTGTGTTTTATTTTTTCTCTGCTCTGGTCATTGACTTTCTCCCAACTTTCAGCTTGACATTTAACGAGGAAAACAAGCAGGAAAAAACGAAGAGAAAAAACAGCCACAGCAGCGGCAGCGAATGTAATTTTAACATGTTAAGTGTTAGAATGAAGCCTACTTTTGTGCGCCACTCCCGCATACCCTTAACAACAGTCCTTGTTGTGCCTGGTTGCTGTTTGCATTGTTTTTGTAGCCTGCTCAGACATTGTGCTCGGACAACAAAAGTTGTGTTAGATTCACGACCCAGGGAAACCCTTCACCCATGGTTTGAGTTTAAAGAGCAGCATATTATGTTGGCCACTTAACAGGCATCTGTTAAAGTTCGACGTCCAAAATCGAAAGGGAAGGAAATAGGTGTTCTTACAGAGCTGCTTGGTTGGTGGGGTAAAATGTTGTTTAATATGTGAGTGAAGTTTTCTTCAATTGAAGTTTAATGACAAATACTATAGTTTTTCCTCTTTTTTCTGAGTGTACAAACACAATCTAAGTGGCTCTAGTCATTACACAAAATGCAGCAGGTAAGCAACCACATTGATTTTGGTCATTCGTTCAATAATTTCAATACTTATTTATTCCAAATCTAATTAGGAACACCATCTAAACATCATTAAGCACAAAGACTTACAAATCAAGGACCTATCCAAAAAGTTAACTCAACTGGAGGAGAATGTTTCGGTTTATAAGGAAAGAGCTAATATGTACAGTGATAAAATCAAGGATAAAGATGATGTAATAAGCGCCCTAAAAATGTCGCTAGATGTTTATAAAAATATCGAGAAGCAACCCAATCAGCAACAGTATAAACAATTGACAGATTTGCAAATGGAAATTAATATTAAAGATGATCAACTGAATAAGAACGCAACTAAAATAGTCGGAGGAAATAAATATGTGGGCAAGCTGAAGAAAAAAATTAGCAATTAGCTGACATAATTTTAAAACAAAACGTTGATTTAAGCAATCAAAGCGAAAAAATACGTTTGTCGAAGACTAAACTTGAGAAGAGTGATCAATTGTTGTCCACATACCAGGCTGAACTCAAAGAGAAAGACCACCAATTGATACTATTTGAGTTGGACAAAAATTTGAATCTACTCAAATTGGATGGGAAAGATGATCGGGCTGAGAGTTAGCCCGCTCTCATACCAGATCTGGTAAATACAACAGATGATGTGAGTTCGCAAGCCACAAAAAATACTGCTGAATCCATCATAGGTTTTCCGCCCTGTGGCGAGTCCATACCCCCGCCAGCCGCAAATGAGTGGACACGGTTGCAACGTCGCACTCATACAACAAACATGCCCGTAATTAGACGTATGTCCGATTATATCAATGGTTTTGGTGATTGGAATGGTGAGGGCGACTACTGGCTGGGCCTGGACGAGTTGGAAATTAGAACAGGTAATCAAAGACATGAACTATTCATCCGAATGACTGACTTTCAAGACAATACGCGGTTTGCTTATTATGATAACTTCAAAATTGGTGACAAATATCAAGGCTATAAAATAAAATCGTTTGGAAAATTTTCTGGTAACGCTGGCGATGCAATGCGTTCGCGGGATGAGATGAAGTTCACCGAACTCTTATTTCTTACCCGAACCCAGGGGGATGAAACTGAAACTTTTAGTTGCTGGTGGCATAGTCCAGATGACCTCGGAGAATGGTATGTGAATCTAATGTTTAAAAGAATATTTGTATAATATTTGCAATTTTGTTTTGTTTTTAGCAATCTAAATGGAGCTTATGCAAACAAACCGGTTGGACCTGAGAAAAATATTTGGTGGAACGGTTGGACCAGCTATCCTGATGTGCCAGTTCGATATGTGGAAATGTTAATAAGACCCAACGAACAGGCAATTCCTTGTGCAGTGAATTAAATATTAAAATGAGAGGTGAAAGACAAATTCTTAGGTATAGTTGAAATATTGTTGCCCAATGTAGTCGAAGCAATAAATTTAAATTGGTAAAACTATAGAGAAGATCTCATCATTGAATTGGTAAATATTTATGGAGGGTGATAGGGAGGGTACGCGGCTCACGTTAGCCAGCAGCTTTCACGGGAGAAAAGAATTGGTGAAGATAAGAGTAGGATGTAACGATATCAGGCGATATTACATCTTAGCCTTGGGCTATGCCTCATTTATATTCATAATGGCCGAGTTAAGGAAATGGAAATAGTTTGAAATGGTGTCATACTGAGCACAAATTCAGCTATAAAAAATGCGCCAATGCCTTAACTACCTACGTTAAAAAATCTTCATATATTGTTTAAGTAGCTATAAAATTGGGAAATTAATTTTGATAAAAAAAATATAGCGAAATTTCCATTAATAAAAATCTCCATAGAGGGTTTAAGAAACCATATAAAAGGCTATTTAAAAGGATATGCAAATACTGGGAAATTATTTACGATATTTGAAAAGCTCACTGTGAGCTTTTAAGCTCAGGAGGTGGAGTCCTCTAGAGTAAATAATTTATTGTATTCCCAAAAGAGGTCGCTCACAGAAAGAGAATGGTTTTAAGCCATATTTGATACAATTTGGCTTCAGTCTCAGCAGAGTCACTTATTTCCAATATGAATTCTGATCCTAAAACAGGTAAAGGTATTGGGATTGTTGATTTTGAAGTCGTATTTAGAATTTCCACACTTGGACAAACTTAATTTTGCACTAGATGACGCCACTTTGAATTCCCGATGGTCCTTTAAAAGCTCTGCAACTGCTAAATATGGTACATAAATTCCCTTTATGTAAGTTTTATAGAGTAAAATATAATATAAAGTATTTTATGGTAATAATATTTCGAATTTAAATTGAATATCGTAATTGCTCTATTTTTATGGTTACATAAACAATATATGGAAATTATTTAAATGGGTATAGGAGTGTCCTGTTACTCCTAGCTTTGCTATAAAAACAAATGAACAATTCCCAACAATTGTTACTTTTAGTTCCTGAATATCCTGGAGACGAATTGGCGCTAGAGTTGAAAACACCGCCACAAGAATACGAAACTTTTAGAATCATTTTGTTAATTTCACTAGTTTTCAACCAAAAAGACTCATTTCTACTACAAATATTTTAGTGTATGTTGAAATGCTGTTGAAAATCGTGCTTAATTTGTTCTCAAATAAAATAGAGGGCAAAACTCAAGAATCCAAAAGTTAGATTAAGAAAATCGCTCTTAGATTAAGAATTATCACTCTTAGATTAAGAATTATTACTCTTATCGTACTTCTGATATCAGACATTGTTGATCTACGAACGCAATTCTCTACTTTTTTCCGATAAATAATCTTTCTTAAGATCTGTTTCTGAGATTCCAGAGCCGAAGCCCAGATCCCAGATCACCTAAACAATTCGTAGAAGCGATTTCAGATCATCCTCAAGATGGCAGCAATTAAAGCTGACTGAATACTTATCAGATGGACTACCATATTCTTGGGTGAGCTATTATCTATTTTAAGCAAGGCTCTCACGATTTCTAAGTTGCTTTATCCAAAAGGTTTAAGTTTTAGTTCACTTGTTGGCAACAATCCAATGATTCTAAGGAATTGTTACCATTTTTCCAAAGCTTTTACACAGAGAAACAAAAAGGATATTAAAAAATATCCATCGGATGATTTCCGGTATTCATTTGGGAAGGATATGTCTTAAATATCCGTTTAATCATCCAAGGAAGCTTAAAAATTATCCAAAGGATTTGAAAATGATGATCATTTGGATGATTAAAAGAATATTTAAGACATATCCTTCTCAAATGGAACTTTTTTTGATCTCTTCCATGTTCTGAGATTTCTAAGCAGACTTAATTAAGTTTTTGTTGACTTCTGGTCAAACATTTTTCGAAAATTTCCGCTGAACTTCACAAGTTGGTGACTCCCAAGACCATTTCATACTGCATTTAAATTTACATAGATATATATATATTTGTAATATACTTTAATAATTTAAATATTAACAACATTTGTTGTCAACATTATTCATGACTTATTGTTACACAATTCTTACAATTCATTCAGTTTGATGTCTAATTTTACCACATCAAATGGAATTACTCGAACCAAAATGTAAGGTGATGAAAAATTATACTCAAGCACTTGATGGATTTTAATGCTAAACAGCGCAACTCTCTAAAATATATATATATATATTTGATTTATTGGAACAGAGTTTGTGGTGAAAATGATAGGGCAACCCATAAAAAGAGGTTAACATTTTCTAAAGCTAATCCTTTATGTTTTCTTTAGATTATGATATATATATATTTTTCAGTTTAAAAACACTCGACTTTAGCATTCTTAAAAAAATATTCTTTCTCCTAACAACAATGTGCTTCACTTTTGTACACACACAAACATACAAACACACACACACGCACACGCTAAGTCAACAGGATATTAACTTGAATACCATCATATAGCACTTGATTGGAGTATAGAGTACAGTTATATGTCGAAAGATATATGTTTTTGTTGTTTGTGGTTTGTTGAAGTCTATAGCCTAGAGTCTACAAGTTAGTTTCTTAGAAAGACTTTACTTTAGAGATTTATAGTACATACAAGATAAAAGTTATTTTGCTTAAGATTCGACTATTTGCGCAAATTGTTTACTAGAATTAGTTATTAGATTAACATTTAACTTCAACTTGGGGAGCAAAATGTTGTACACTCTCGTAAGGCTTAGTTCGGACAAAATATGGTAAACTGGATTTACAAAGTTTGAGACTTAGAAGAGCTCAGAAGTAACTGCCAGATTTGTGTTCTTTAAAATGTGTAGCAAAGTTTTGCATGCTTAAAATATAATAGGGTTCTATTTATAAGGGCTAGTTCCGAACCTTTTTGGGTGCCTTGGACTGAACCACATATGTATGTTAAGGACCTCTCGAACCTGAACCCAAAGCGAACCATCTGTTTTCGGAAAAAGGTTGAGTTCAAAAGTGAATAAAAGCAAGCATTTCAGGTAATTTTTGTTATAAAAGAAGGACGTTTTGGAAACCAGATCTCAGACATCTCAGAAGAAGAAATTGATCGAAAAACTTGTGGAAATGTTGTAGCTGACAAGCAAGCTTTAAGTACATTGAATCAAAGTCGATCTAGCCTTGTGCAACCAGATCTTAGAGACTATAAAACACCTTAAACAGTCAAATTTGAAGCAGAGAGGTGAAATCCTATACTATTTCAGACAGCAAGTGCACCCGTGCTACTCTCCAATACTAAAGCTACCAACTAAGTCATAATTTTCTAGCCAGATTCGACTTATTCTGAATGAAAACAACAGCCAAGTCCAATAGAAAGTAGAGACAGATATCTTAGTTCATCTTTTCCGTCCTTAAAGCTTGCCAGTTGTCATTTCTACCACCTAAACTGACAAAAGATTTGGTATATAAGTTCAGCTGTAAGACAACTGCCACCTTAAGTTTACAGGTCTCTCCATTTACAGACACACGCACACCCCATTTAGATATCCTGCATCAAAGCTTCCGGAGTTTGAGGATCGGTTGTCATGCCGCCGGCCATTTCATCACTTATATCACCCACTGAACTGGTGACCGTTGACATCAACGTGGCGACCGTGGCATTGAGCAGTTCAGCACTCGTGGCGGCAACTGTACTATACAAAGCCAATGCTGTGGTGGTAATAACCGTGGCCAGAGCTGGTGTGGTGGAACTGGTTGAGCTGCTGCTCTCGGTGCTGGTGCTGGTGAAGCCAGCCAAGGTGGCATTGAGCAGAAAAGTGGAGGTTGTGCTGGCTGCCGTTGTTGCCGCAGTGGGAGACATGGTGCTGCTGGTTAGTGGAAGCGACGGTACGTGACCATGACCATGGAAATGCTCGAGCATGGACGCGGGCACATAGGGATATGTGGGACAGGGATTTATCAATTCGGGGCCCAGCATTTGCTCAAACACATAACCAATCAGAGAGCCCGCCGTGAGTCCTATGTTATAGGACAAGGTCATTATATTTCCAGTGACCTCTTTAAGGGTGCCCGGCACCTTGGCGGGGGCCAGCATCATGGGTAGACTGCCAGCCAGGCCGTTGGTAATACCCAAGGCGATGGTAAAGACAAAGGGAGCCGTTTCGCCCGAGATGACGGGACGCTCACGTGGCGCACAGCAAAGCAGCAGTAGGGGTACCAAAACAATGCGCAGACCCGACAACAGTATCAATTGGCGACGTGACCAGGGATATGGACTGGCGGCCAATATTTTGCCCACCACATCGGAGGTGTTGAAACAGAACATCAGCAGCACCGGCATCCAAGAGCGCAGCGCACACGAATTGACTTCCGCCTCGATGCCGGGATACAGGGACAAGGTCACACAATAGGCCAAGGCAATGCACACCATGTGTGGATAGATAATCTGGGCCACACGCCAGCGCGTCACGAATCCCTCACGTATGTCGCTTAGCTTACTCGGGCGACAGCGACGAGGCGTGATCACATGCTCCACCTTGAATGCCACTGTGGTGGGTGTGCTGGGCTCATGCGGTGTGGCTGGCAATTCGGGCAACTGACCCAGTCCCTCGATGATGCTTTCGCCAGCCGTGGGATTGGACAGCTCGTACACAGGATTACTGAAGCTTAGCGTGTGACCCGCCTTGCTGTTGCTGCTGCTGCCGGAAAGATGTGGCGGTACTGAGGTGGTTGTGGTGGTGCCATCCATAGTGAGTATACCATAACGTGTGCTGCTGCTCGAACCATCAATCTCTTGCTGTGGAATTTGAAAATTAGCATCTTCAATACCTTCCACCTACCTCCTCCGCACTCACCTCGTCCGGTCTTAGTACAATCTTGGAGCAGGCCTCCACATGGAAACGCACAAAGGGTGAGTTAATTGTGGCCACGTGCAACAGATAGCTGAACAATATGTACAGGGTGGAGGTCAGAAAGAAGATGACCGTGGACACGCGATCGTTGTTGATGAGCAGCTTGGTCACCACACGATTGGAAGACACCAGAAAGCCGGCAATACTCTCACCGGCCATCACCGCCTGGGTATATTGCTTGGGCAGCATCGAGGCAAATCCATAGAAACTTGATTGCTGTACGGTGCAGCCAATGGCGGTCAGAGCCACCGCTGACATATTCACCACATAGGCCGTATTCGCTGTAAACATGTGCCAGGCCACCTCACAGACAGCGACAAAGATCAGGGTGGTGAACGAGATCATATAGCCAAAGAGTACGCGCGTCTGGAAAGGCGCCAGCGAGAGGACAATATTGTTGAGCAGAACCGTAGCGAATGCCACAAAGATGTACGTCATGGACATGTCCAGGGCCACATGGCGACCGGGAAAACGAGCCTGCCAGTAGTCGGCGGCTATGATGAAACTGAAAGAAAGAAAGAGAAGAGAGAGTGCTTAGGTTAAGATCAGACCTAGCTTGTGTTGGTAAGCAAAAGGGACAACAGCCGTTTTACTTGATCTTCTCTCAAAAATCCGCAAGCTCTGCTAGCGTCTGTTTGGGTAACCCGAGTGACTTCGGCTCCCTGTTGCCAGGTCTGTTTCAGATAGGTACGATAGGTACGAATTCATTCCAAAGGGATAAACATAGTCTGTGTAGTGAGGTTCTTTAGACGCATACATAATTTGCGTACATGTGAGCCGTTCGCTCTACCGCTCACTCTTGCTCTCACTCTCCCACTCTCTGTCGCGCTCTGGGCGACTTCAATCAAAAGCATCACTGAGTGTCAGAGAGAAAGTCATGTATTCCGGCCTCTTTTCTTGTATGAACCCTGCACTGGTGTAACCATATACACACAGTTTGGTATCGATTACAACAAATACTATAGCATATAGCTGTCACAGGAACGATCGGTCTAAACTAGTTTCAGTGAGAAAAACTTTTTTGTTTTCAATGGAAACGATTCCAAACTTTGTATTTCTTAATTTGCCATGCTTTCCCATGATTTTACCAAGTTTGGTTGAAATCGAACATCTATATAGTATAGCTGTCATAGAAAAGTGGAGTCTAAAAAGTAGTCTTAGTGAGAAAAACTTTTTTGTTTTTAATGGAAACGTGCTTAAAATTGGCATTTATTTATTTGATATGCTCTCACACAATTCTGCAAAGTTTCGTCAAAATCGGATGCCTATAGCATAAAGCTGCAGTACGAATGATCGGTCGAAAAAGAAGTTCTATTGAGAAAACGTTTTTTTTTTCAAATGGAATCGACTTCAGATTTCTTACATGTTCGTTTGTAAGGCTTTTGCATGATTTCACTAAGCTTGGTCGAAATCGGACATCTATATAGTAGAGCTCCCATAGAAAAGTAAGGTCCGAACAGTAGTCTTGGTTAAAAAACATGCTGGGTAAACAAATTTCGGGCGAAATTAACTTTGCTCTATTTTTATACCCGTTACTCGTAGAGTAAAAAGGGTATACTAAAGTCATGGAAATGTATGTAACAGGCAGAAGGAAGCATCTCCGATATCATAAAGTATATATATTCTTCATCAGCATCAACAGCCGAGTCGATATAGCCATGTCCGCCCGTCCGTCCGACCGTCCGTCTGTAGATCTCAGAGACTAGAAGAGCTAGAGCAACCAAATTTTAGATGCAATCTAGTATTGTCTGCAGGCAGATCAAGTTTGTTTCGTTTCCGGACCAGTTTCCAGAAGTCCAGCTTCTTGGGATGTCAGAAACCCGTGTGTTGTCCACTGAATTGTGTGTGGTTGCGTTTTATAAGTTTTTTTATAGAGAGTCCCTATCTCTCTTTTTTCTATTGTGTACACTGAAGTTCCTGTCAAAGCTGCTCAGAGTTCTTTAGGCTTTTCTTGCACTTTAGTTCCTACCTACTTCTTCTACTGTCAGTCCAAGTCGGAACTTACACTTTGAAGCCAAATTCTTCATCCTACATCAACATCGCAGACTTGTGCAAGGAAGACAACGGAATGTAACCTGCTGAAGGGAGTATTTCGAGCATCAGGCAGACACGGAATTGCCACACTCTTAGTTTCCAACTGTTTTCCGAAAATATATATATCTACCTATTATCCTTTCAGAAATAACCCGCATTTTTGCAGTATTTTTGAGCATCTCTAGACTATGTTTTCACCTTTTTTTTGCTTTTGAAACTGAAATCCATTTCAGACATGAAATCTGTAAATTAAAACCAAATCGCAGTCATTCTCCGCCCCCACAAGATTTTGCGCAAACTCTTGCTAATGACTTGCCCCAACCGCACCCTGAAGTCAAGTGCTAAAATGCTTGACTTCCTGCAGCAACGCCCGCCTACACTCCAATACCCGTTCTCGCTCACCTATTGTAGGGCAAAACAAATCCAATGCCCGCTGCCAGCAGTGCCAAGTAGACGGCATGTCGTTGATCTTTGGGGGCACGTGTATCAAACTCGGGACTGTCCATGCTGCTGCTGTTTGTTGTGTGCCGCATGCCGGCGCCGTTGCTACCGCCACGGCCGCGTCCTTCCAGCGGTTCGTACGTGGTTTCCTGGGCGCCCACATCCATTTTACGTTTGTTGTTGTTTTGGTTGGTTTCCGGATATCTTGTCTGTTGTTTTTCGCTGACTTTAGGCAATGGGTCGTTGCATACTTTGGACGTGGCAAAGGATTGTTCCTTTAACTGAGGCGGGGTACAGGGTGTTGTCTTATGCACCCTCACACACACACACACACACAAGTTGTTGCTGACACAATCAGTAAAGGATTTTGAATTACTTTTGTTGCAACTCTAAAATTTATTTCACTTTTATAGCATTTTTTCTATGTTTTGTTTAAATGATTTTTGATTATGCATTTCATTTTGTACACAAACTAAAATTATTCTGCCATCCTTTTTGGCTGGCCAACAAATGTCCTGTGTGCTGGCATTTTTCTCACCACACTTCACACTGCGCATGTGGCGTATGATTGATTTTTGTCAGCCTGTTGTTTTGGGACCGCTAACAGAAATCTCTGCTTCTTCTATTTCTATTAGCCCTTTTGTTGACATTCTGAATGGGTCTAAAAATAAAATCGAGGTGTTTTACGGTTGTCCACTTTTGGGTGACAAAAACTTTGGATGTAAACACTTCTGCATTTGATTTTGGAAAGTGAATCAGAATGTTTGCTCTTAGTTTGTAGATTCGCTTTGCAAAATGAATTCAGAGAATGCTTATAAATTTTACCTAATTTCGAGGGTTGCTTTTTACTGTTGACTTTACAAAACCAAATCTAATAGCAATTGCTCAAAAATATGGACTCAATGGCAGATTTAGTTAGCCAATGAGAATGAATATCCTTGAATACCTGAGAAACCCGGGACTACTTCCTTGGGCATGTACTGCTTTTGGAAGAGCGAGGATTTGTTACGACTAAATTTTCAAATGAAAAAAAGTCCATTTGCGAAACTTTTGGAAACACTTCCTCAAAAGGCAAAACAGACCAAACTAAGTCTGTGCATCCCATAAGAGAGAACCACCAACGAATGAGAAATTAGCTGGATGTCGGCCAACTAATTTTGATAGAATGTTCTTGCCTGTTTACCAAATAGTTTGATGTCAGTAGTTTTCATTACCAGCAAAAACATACCACCTATTTGTAGGGCAAAGGAGCACTTTACCGGCTGCCCTAAGGCAATTTTCAGTAAAATTGCCTCAGTGAAAATTGGCTATGAGTCTGTCACACTAATTCGGTAAGGCCATAGAAGCAAGCACACACACACACACACACAAGGGCATCTGCCTGTTTCTATGCTCTCTGTCGAGTTTTACACGCTTGCTGCTTTGAAATTCCCAAACAGTTATGGCATTGCAGGCATGGACAGGGTAAGAGGTATTATAATTTTGCCCAGAAGTTTGCAACGCATAGAAATATTCATTTCCGACCCCATAAACTATATATATTCTTGATCAGAGTGACGAGCTGAGTCGATTGAGCTTTGTCCGTCCGTCTGTCCGTCTGTCTGTCTGTTTCTACGCGATCTAGTCTCTCAGTTTTGTAGCTATCGAGCTGAAATTTTGCACAGAGTCTTCTTTTTGCTGCACACTACTAATATGTCGGAACCGACTGGATTGGATGACTATATCTCATAGCTCCCAAAGGAACATTCGGTCGGAAAACTAGTTTTAGTATGAAAAACTGTTTTCTTTTCAATGGAAACGTCTCCAAACTTTGTAATCGTAGGTTTTCTATGTTGTTTTATGATTCTACCAAGTTGTTTTAAAATCGAACAACTATTTGGTATAGCAGCCATACAAAAGATAGGTCTGAAAAACAGTCTTAGTTAGAAAAACTTTTTTGTTTTTAATGGTAGCATTTTGCAATTTTGTATTTGTTTGTTTCAAGTGATTTCACATAATTTTACAAATTTTTGGCCAAATCGGATGACTATATCATATAGCTCCCATACGAACAATCGGTCGGAAAATGGGAAAAAAAGAGTATTTTTTGAAAATATTTAAGCGAGGGTATAAAAACTTCGACGCAGACGAAGTTAGCTTAGCTTTTTCGTTTTGATATTTTTTAGGCTGTCCCAGCGCACTATTTTGTTTTTAGGATCCACTCTCATATAAATAAATGGTTCTTTTTAGACAAAACAACTATTGCAAATCTATTTCATAGACAAAAACATATTTATATTTTACATTTCATAATCATATTTTGCATAATACATTACAAATTTAGTATAAAATCATTTTAATTATAACAAATATAAAGCCAATCAAAAAAAAAACAACTTTAACCAAGTGAATGTTTAGTTTTTTAAGGCCCGATTTCTCAAAGGTTCCGGTTAGCCAACCACCGGTCAGATTTGTTCGTCAAGATGACGAGCGGTTAAGTCATTTGCTTTTCTCAGCAGCAGTTTCGCCTGATATCGGCAAATGCCTATCGCTGCTTCAGTGTGACCATACTGTTTGACTAAACTAACGAGTACACAGCTGACTCGGTTTGGTTTGTTTGTTTTTTAAAGCGATTGGTTGTTGCTGGTCATTGTTTTGCGTAAAAGTTGACAAAAATTCGATGTTCTGCCTCATCGAATTGCATTTCCATTGCGTGGAGCTAAAAAATTCGATTATTCATAAACATTTTGTTGTGCAGCAAATATAACAATAAACAACGTAAGTGAGCGGCCAGCTGTTTGTAAATCGATAAGAATATCGATAATTTCATCGGGGCTGAGCTCGCGGTTAAAGTTGACCGGTGGATGAGTAGCGTTTAAGTTTGTTCCTCCGGTTACGCCACATACATCATGAGACACTCAAATTCGGTGAAACTGCCTGTCAAGTTGACCAACCGGACTTTGAGAAATTGGGCCTAAAACATTCCTGGTTTAAAAAAAGAATCAAAGCAATATTAAATAAACCATTTGCGTATACATATAATTTGTGATATATAAACTCAGCTTCAATTTTCGAGCAAGATTAAAACGTTAAAGCAGAGACAATTATGCCCAGTTTGTGATTGCTAGCATCAGGTCCCTAATACAACTTATGTAATGACCGGATACTTTTATATTGAATTATTCCTAAAGGAATGAGCTGTAGCTGTTGGAATACAAATTCTATTGCTTCCTTCTGGATGCATCATCGTAGCTGGGGGGTAAATTCTGAAATATATAAAAAAAAAACCCAAGTCAATATAAATATTATTATAATTTTTTGTATACCCACATGATAAGAAGGAGGCATATCACCAGGACCTGGTGCACTGGGACCACCTTGATTATAGGGCGTATTATAGGCGCTAGCAGCAGCCTCGGCTTCTTTGGAATCTGTCGAATGAATTTAAGCAACACAAAATCTAAAGTGCTATACAGATGCATAAACCACACATTCTTACACTTGGATTTATGACATTATACCAGGTACAAGTACAATAAGGTTGGATCTTTCAAATGGAGTTGGACAACGATAGAAATAATAGTCGGTGCTGCCGATTCTGGCTACTAAGATAGGTTGGCATTTCAATAAATTGGAGGAAGAACAGAAAGAAGAAATCGTTAAACAAGTTACTAAACAGAAATCAACATAGGTAAGGATAAATGAGAGACTCGGCTTTTGTTTTTAAGCTGGGGGGGGGGGGCTTTCTTACTTGTGTGGGGTGGTGAGTGGTACAGTAGTTTGATTACACTGTAAAAAAAATGGGTCAAAAGAAAAGCATTTGTAAATACCAAATTCAAGGATTTTTAGTAACTTGTTAGATTTCATGATAAAGTTTAGGTACAACTATGTTTAATTCAGAAGAATGTTTAATTACAAGAATGAACGCCAATCAGCGTGATAAACTGAAAACTGTGCAACACAGAGAAAATGCGATGATTCTTGATAAATCAAATAGTAAAAGTTAAATAGAGGCTGGTTAAAAACTAAAAGTAAACACGAAAGTTTTGGCATTAAGCAGCAAATCCTCAACATAACATCATTCCGGAGCACCTAATGCTTGCGTAGTCACTAATACAAACGAAACAAACTTTCTGAAGCAACAACAACCATAGGAAAACGAAAGTAAAACCCGTTTATTGCCTTTTGCTGTGTGTGCCTGTAGTCAAAAATGGCTAAAATATATATAAAAATGGCTATAAAAATAGCTTAAAAATAATGGTTTAATGTTAGAAAAGTTATTGGTGATCACCAGACCAATAATCATTATTTTTAGCTATTTTTATAGCCATTTTAAGTGGTCCCTTGGAAATAATATGGAAATCGAAAGCGTCGCTAGTTTTTCAGTCAAAAAATGTGTCTGAGTAGTTAGGCCTGCTTGTCCAAGGGCACTTTGAGTCGACCAACGAAATTCCGGTTCTCCAATTTAGATACATCTAATCAATTCTTTACAAAATATGCCAATTCTTGAAATTTGATTCCTTAAAACATCATTAGGGCCTGAGATTAGCGAGCTCAATTAAGCTAAGCCAAATGAAATGATGAAAAACTTCAAATAAAACGAATTCTTAATATTACTCACTTCCGGGGGGCAAGCTGAAACCCATGAAGGAGGCTCCAGCAGCTCCGGCGGCAGCACCACCGGCTGCTGGCGGTGGCTGCTGTGGCTGTTGAGGTGGATAACCATTGGGTTGCTGCTGTGGTTGAAACAATCCAGGCGTGTTAAATCCTCCCGGCACATTTGCCGCATAACCACCACCATACGGAGCCGGAGCCGCACCCGGATAGTTCTGTGCGGGCACAGCATACGGCGGTCCCGGCGGACAGGCTGGCGCACATGAAGCATATGGCGGTGGCTGGGCATAGCCACCGGCCCAACCCTGTGGACCATAGCCGGCTTGGTTTGTCGGCTGCTGGGGCTGCGGTGGTGCTGAAAAACCATACCAATTGGGTTCAGTTGGCTGTTGCTGTGGCTGTGGTGGTGCGGGTTGATTTGGCGGTGCTGTCAAAAGAAAGAGTAGACACAGGCGTGTGCAGAAATGGGGAAAAGTGAAAACAAAAGCCGAGTGCGGAGTGCTAAAGGACATGGATGATTTAGTGTAGAAGACTTACTGATGCCCGGATAGGGCGGCGGATTATCGCTCACAAACACCGTGTTGGGTGCTGGGCCACTGAAGGCATCATGCTGCGGCAACCAACCATAATAGCCCGGTGGTGGCTGATAAGCCGGCGGTGGAGCCTCGTTCCAGGCTCCGGCCGGTTGATAGGGCGGTGGATCATCACCCATCAGGCCACCACGATGATAGTTATTCATGGCCGTCTTGGCGGCTCTCAGCAAAGCCTGGCCATACTCAATGGCTCCGCCGGCTTTGAAGTGCAGCTTGAACTTAACCTCGCCCACGTAGTTGCCATTGGGCTGAGCCCGCACTTTGCCCTTGATGTAGTTGGCACCAAAGACGGGCTGTTCGATCTCCACATCCGAAAGGGCAACAAAAGGAGCACTGAAAGATTGCATGGCATCTGAAGATTTTTTGCTATTAAAGATCATTCGATGTGACGTCAAATAGATGCGTCCGCCTTTGGAGCCCTTGAACAATGGATTATCCTGACCGGAGAATTCCATGGACACACTGTCGCTGTGCAGCAAAATGCTGTATATAAAGATAAGATTGGATTAGGGACCCAGCTGCTGTTTTTCCCCCACGTCAATTCATGACGTCAGAAGCATTAACTTACTATTCGCCCGCATGGATGAGCACGCCATTGTTGGCGTGTGCCGTATTCACTGACATATTTGCTTTTCCACCAAAATTTTCACAAGTTTTCTTGTTTTTATTCCGTTTTGTTTGTAAATTGGATTTTCTCTCGAATCTACTAACGACAGCTGATGAATCATATGAACAGTGTGTACAAGCTGTCGAAATTTAAACAAAATAGGGACAATAAGTGTGTACACACTGGCGCTGAATTTTAAGTTTAAATTTTAAGTCTATTTAGAAAAATTACATATGAAAATCTTCTAGTTCTCTAATTCTTTTAAATGATTTTGAAAGTTTTTAAGTGCCCTAAATAGTCACGGGTTTTACTTTTTATATTTTATGAATATTCTTTACAGTTTAATTTTGAGGCAAATGGCTGCGAACGGTCACATTGTTTTTAAAACACCAAAGCCGCTCAGAGTTATCATCAAGTTGGCAGCACTGCGCTCAGCTGTTTGGCCAGTGCTCGAAGGTGTTCGAATTAAATAAAACACACCGAGCAAAAAGTTGCCTTCGGGCAGCATTTATTAACATAAATATGTGTAAGTGGTTAAATAATTCAACAAGAACGTGATCAAATTGTGCTCCAAGGCATTAATAAGCTAGCAAAGTCGAGGGCTAAGCTCAGCAATTGAGCAATGTGCAGTTTGGAAGAGTTTTCTTGAATGCATTTGCTTCGCTTACGCCATTTTATTTTGGAGCACCCCCAAAACCTTACCCACCTGAGGCTACCACCCCCTCTCATTCACAACCCAGATGTTTGTTTTGGTGTGAGACCTAACCGGCTTCCCTTATACCGTTTTCAGTGCCACTCTTTGGGACCATGCCAAATGGCGTCAGCTTGCCAAATCATCCAAATTTCCTCAACCAACTGGCAGCGGCCATATCCAACAGCAGCAGTGTGGGGGGCGGGGCAACATCTGCAACTTCGAGTACCCAAAAACAGGCTTCAAGTAAAATGAAGCCCACCCAGGGTAGTGCTCCCATGGATTTGGAGAATGAAAACGACCTGGATGTGCCGGAGGTTTTGGTCAGCTCTTCTGCTGCAGCAGGGGATAAGCTGACGAGCAGCTCCAACGCAACCGCATCATTAAGCCTGCCTGATGCTCAGTTGTATTTAAATGGACTGATGCATACCCCTGCCAGTTATTTATATTTTCCGGCGGCGCAAAATGCAGCAGCAGCAGCTGGTGCCACGCCCACTGCAGGCAGTACAAATGTGGGAGCAGCTGGAGCTGGCGGAACCACTGGAGCAGCAGGAGCGGGAACAGCCAATGCCAATGCCCAAATGCTAATGGATCCCACGGCCATGATGGCTGCAGCCATGCAACAAATGCAACATAATTATGCCGCAGCTGGATATGCAGCGGCTGCGGCAGCAGCTGGCATGCCACCCGAAGCTGGAGTGGGAGTGGCTGTGGAGGCAGCTTTGGCCGCAGCGGGTAAGCATTTGTGATCGAATCCTGCTGTTCTCGCATTCCATACCATCGGCATTTCTGTTCACAGATGGCTCTATGCCGGCTGGCATGAAGGAGGTGATTAAGACCAAGAATTGCATACTATTTCCACCCAATCCTAATGCCCCGCCACCCACCATACGCGAACGTCCGGCCGGCTGTCGTACCGTGTTTGTGGGCGGCCTACCGGAAAGCATCACCGAAGAGGTAATACGCGAGATTTTCGAGTCCTGTGGCGATATCACCACTTTGCGCATGTCCAAGAAGAACTTTTGTCATATTCGCTACCGTCATGAGACGGCCATCGATCGAGCTATTTACCTTTCCGGCTATCGCCTACGCATCTCCAGTCTGAATGAACCGCCCAACTTTGGACGCTTGCACGTGGACTATGCCCAGGCGCGAGATGATCAATATGATTATGAGTGCAAGCAACGGCAATTGCAACGCGAGCAGCGTCACCGGGAACGCATGTCGCGCATGCGTTCACAATCACCGCCTCCCATACCACACTATACGGATCATGAGGCCACTGCGGTGGCCGAACACTTGAGGAGTAATGAGACATTTGTCAAGGCCATACAGACCATCAATGTCTGGTTGGAACGTGGCGATTGCACCAAACGCAATGCCAATGTCTTCTATTCCATGATCCAGAGCACCCATGCGCATGTGAGGCGTCTGCACGCCGATAAGCTGCAACTGGAGGATGATTTGCGCAAGGCAAGGGATTGTTATCGCAAACAAATGGGCACCATGTCCACACAATGTAAGTAGGCAGCAGATGGGATGGCATTTATGTATCTCCAAGATATTGTTTAGCTATTAGACTAGAGGGGAGTTGATAAACTTAGGTGCCGCCTCCGACTCCTTTGACATTATTTTTTTCTGTACCTGTTAGCGTCTTCCAAACACACACAAACACACTCACATATAAGCCCACATACACACACACACACATTAGCAAATCTAGTCATTGCCCCACATAAGAACTCACTGTCTTAAATTTGCTCTAATCTTGGCCCAAAAGTCCCAAAGGAGCAAAAGCCACCCGAAACAAACAGCCGCAGGTAAAGCCCAGTCGAAAGATTGAAACTACAATTCAGGCCGCACTGTGGGACAAAGAGAATGGAAATGGCGATTCAATATAAGCAAAGAGGGAATATTACGAACCAGGAAAATACAGACCAAAAGTACAAAAATTAGAAGACATTTAATTTTGGTGGGGTAAATGCTGCGACAAGTAGAGATCGACGAGGGATATAGAAATGGATTTGTTACATAGGGAACTTAGGAATTTTAGTCAAGTAAATCCTAATAAGTTTCTCCTTATGGAATAAGGAGGAATCCTTTTCCGGTGACGTTCTCTGGCGCTACAATATAAGGAAAAATATGGATATTATGTTATATTTGGACTCTCTTAAGATTATTTTTTGGCCTTAAACCTGTCTTCGACCCTTTCTTACATGAGCCAATTAGTTGTCCGTCTACTTGGCTTAGAGTAGAGTCTATACCAACCGAAAATTACCTTATGGCTTTAGCTTTTTGATGAAATTTTTGTCCTTATGAATTGGAATAGACATTCATTCCAAAGACCAGGAAAATATCGCCCAGCTATAGAAATAAGTTGAATATGGATTAGGATTTAGTTAAGTTTCGTTTTGAAGAGATAACACTTGAATCTTTGCCCATTTTCTTATTTTACTTTGATCGCCACTTTTGTCATCTTTGTTCCACTGTGCGGCTAACCTGGCCGTCTCTATCTCTCTCCGTCTTTTCACTGTGTCTGCCCACTTGCATAAGTATACAAACTATAGTCAAAAGTAAGACCTTCCAAGTACAAAAAGGTTTGTAAACCAAGAACAGATCCATTACCAATGTCAAATGTAGAGCCTGTCTTTAAGACTCGGATCAGACCAGACCAGACCAGACCAGACACCCAAACCAAATGTAAACCAAGTCTAAATATAGGTAAAGCTGTTGTATTCTCTCTAGATTATATCTACTTAATTAATATCTACATATATATATACATATATCTGCTATGCGAGGGTCTCTCAAGTAGTATTTATTCTACTTTTAATTATCCATTCATTTTATTTTTACAAATTTTTTAAAAGAAAGAAAACCCCAAAATGCAGCCTAGCAAAAAAAAAAAAACCAAAAAACAAACTACCCTCTGTCCTCCCTTAATATTATTATATATTATTGCATTATTGTTCAGTCACTCAGATTGAAAAAGTGTTCAATGCCGCTAGTCACAAGAAGGTTTGGGACCATTTCACCAAAGCCCAAAGAAAAAACATCGATCAATGGAAGAAATTAGCCACGGTACGTACAAAAATGTTCAAAGAATCAAATTCAGAGAAGATGAAAGTGTAATAAACCAAAACCCAAATGTTTCATACTGTCCACTTGTGGTTGTTGTTCTTGTTATTGTCGCTAGTCTAACATTTACATTAATTCAGCATGGTTTATGGCTCTTCCATTTTGCATTATCACCTTGCCCTTTGTGTTTGTGCAGTTGTTGATTAGTTGCTTTAACTTTACGTTCTTGGTTTGCACTTTATTTTAGTTTCCATACAATTTTTGTTAATACTGACGTCATTTAATATACAAACTGAATGCTAATGATATATATTGTCTACTCATTTATAGATCTAACTTTGTTTATCATATGTAAGAATCACTTTTTTTTTTAGTTTTGTACATAAGTAGAAGGAGAAGGTGAGAAAGGAACTGTTTTCAAAATATGACAGAAGAGCACTCTTTGGGATAGTTAATGATCGTTCTCTGTCTATTAGACTTTCTTCATTTCTTGCAATTGCAGAAATTGTCAGTGAATGTGTGATACAAATGTGGATCTTTAAGTACAAGACATAGAACAACAAGACGTGTAACGGCGTCAGCGAAATTTGAAGGGATTCGATTTTACATTAGTGTGCTGTCAGTGTTCATAGTTTGTTCGGTGGTTGATGTTCTATGGTTTGTTAAAAGTTACCATAGTTAGTTTTAGACAGTGTCTTGGCTAGTTTATGTTTATTCTCAATTCTAATGCAAAGTTAGATACTGACTATGGAGATGGACATCCAAAAATGGGAAGTAAAAGATACTTTACGGTTTAAATTATGACAAATCTTAAAACTTACAGCCCATCTCAAATTTATACGACCCGATTTTTTAATGAAACTACTCAAAAAGTTTGTTTTTCAAACTCTTCAAGATTCGGCAAGCTTAAAAAAAATGATAAATACTTATTTCTGTTCTAGGATCGGCCTTAATTTCGCAGAATCTCAACTTTTAAAGCCTGTACTTATAAATACATCCCGATTTTTGCCCCAGTCTGTTTGTTAAGTTATTTTTTACGGATTATCGAAGGTAAAGCCGACCGAAATGTGGAAAAATCGTGCTTCTGTCTTAGATTCGCCCTTAATTCCGCCGAATCTCAACACTTTAAGGCTGTTCTTAAGGATATAATGCCGAATTTTGCCTAAATCTATTCGAAAAGACCGACTTTAAGGCAGACTTTAGAAGGTATTTGGCATTTCTGTTCTAGGATCGTCCCTAATTTTGCCGAGTCTTAGGTATAAAGTACATATTTGCCCACAAATCTGCGCGGAATGGTATTTTTCCTTCGAACTTTCGAAACAAAGGCAGTTCACAAATCGTTTTAAAAGTCATTTCTGTTTTTGAATCACCCTTATTTTAACTATTAAACCCCTTCCTTGAGTATACCGTCGTGAATTATCCTTAAGTCTCCTCGGAAAGTCTTGTTTTTGGACCTTTCCTTCGTCCTTATCCAGCGAATCTTATAGCTTGAGGCCCCTTATTAGGTGTAACTTTCAGAAATGTACTTAAGTCTGTTCAAAAAGTTGTTTTGTGGACTTTCGAAGGAGCAGTAGTTAGAATAACCTTAAGAACGGGTGTCAGATACTTTTTAATGGTACATAAAGTCGGATCCTTTAGGTTTGATTACATTATAGAGTATAAGTCCTTCTTTTTTTAGAGGTACGCAACCCTAGGGTTTTGTTTGATTCAACATTTTTTGGTCTAAATAATCCTTAAAATATTGAAAATTTTGTCTTTGAAAGCTTTTTCATACCAAACTGCTTTATTTAAAGTCACAAAGCTTAACTAAAGGGTCATTTTCGCAAATGTCAAAGAGAATATGTGACTTTTCAACAACCAAGGGCCGAAAGACACGGAAAGTCCAGGGCCAAACATGTATAAAGTAGACTTTGTGGAATAGCTAGATTTATTTGACTTGCCTCACACACACACTGAGCCTGCTTCTCACAATGGAGAGTTGCCTAAGTTTTATAGTCATTTGTAAACAGTTCCCTTTCCGCACTCCTTCATTTAGGCTCTCTTGTATTACATCTGTACGCTTTAGTCACTTGTCCACATCTAATGCTTTAGCAGGCTTTATAGATTCGGTTTTTTTGTTTACTCTTAGATTGTAGCATAACTTTCAATCTAAATTTCTCTCTAACTAAGCATTTGCCTAATTTTTTTGCGATAAGCTTTTACTACTTTAATAACTAAACGTAAATCATAGACCAAATGCCTAAACAAACTTTGCAAACTGTTTCACATTTGTAAGTTTCCAAGGCATTCACTGCGTTCGATTGGTTGTAAAGCAAACTAAACAAAACAAAAAATATATATTCAAATTAATAATTTACAAACGAAATACAAAATAAATTTTTAAAGCGAGGCGAGGTAAGTAATCAAAGCGGACCGAAAAAAAACAGACCAGAAAAGTGTCTCGAGATAATTTGATGCATTTTTTCCTACATACAAATTTTATAGCTAGGTTTCTATATATATATATATATTATATATCAATCTTTTTACTTTGTGTAAGCAGTGATTTCCTATATTAAGGCAGCTAATTGGCATAAATACAAGTCGGAGGTAATTATTAAAATCGCCTATCTTTTGCCCATGCCTATGCAGGAACTGCGCACAGTCCAAATCGACGATGATGAAATGGAAATCTCTGATGATGAGCGTGACTATGACAAACGTGGAGTGGGCGGCAAACGTACACGTTATGACAGCGAGGGTCTAAAGGTAGGTTATTTTGTTAACTGGTAGATGCATAAAAAAAAACACTTTTATTTGTTAAACATAATTAATATCATTTTATTGGTCTGATGAACATTTCAACGCCTTTGACATGAAAGAACTGTCGACCTCTCCAAAACATGGAGTTATTATCAAATACGTGGTACCGATGTATTCCCATTAAATTGCTGAAATTAGAAAAAAAGTTAAATAAGTAAAAGTTAATCCTAACTTCTTTGACTTTCATTGACTTTGCTTTAAAAACTATGTATGTAGATGGGATAATCGATTAAGCTACCCTACACAGTTCAATTTAACCAGCAAACTTAACTTAGACTGCAAGGATTTACGAACGCAGGAACGGAACCCAAAAAAACTGCAAAACCTGATGAAAATATCGTAGTTTTAAGTTTTAAATCCAGCAATAACAATTTGAATCCCACCCGAAACCGAATCGGCTCTAATATAAAACCTAAGTATTGAGAATTAAGCATCAGAATTTTGTGATTTCGTTCAAATCATTAACCTTAATTTAAAATATTTTACCGAAAACTTATAGAAATTTCATTTCTTCGAAGTAAGGTTAAGACTGTTTTCCTTGAACAACGGTTGTGGTAGAACCCATCATGTGGGCTCAGTGCAAGGGATAAAACCCGGTCTGAAATATAGACCGATTAAGTTCTCCAATTTACAAGTGTTGTGCTGTACTTGTAGGCTTTTAAGTGAAGAAGATTCTTATCTTTAAATTAAATTAATCGATGGTAATATGGAGCTAGATAATTCCTTTGAATGATTCAAAATGCCACATCATCCAAAAATTAGAGCTAGATTTCATCTCACCATTCCATTTTTGATTGATTGTTGTTGCCATTATGCCACCAGTAGCTGCTTTGAGAAACTGGTTCACTTATAATAATGTTAGTCCACGATTTTTCGCAAAATTCCATTTGTTCATGACAACGCATCGCATCACCACTATCACCAGAATATTTGCCCAATGATTTTAATTTATAGTTCTCATCCCTATTGCCAATTATGAAATTATCGTAGTGTGCACTGATGGTTTGTACAGAACAATTCATTTGAATTAATAATTCATGTCGTTTGCTTGTGGTCATCTCGTGCAACTTGTCTAAGCCAAGCCAAAATGCACGAGTATCCTTGGTATATTCAAAGCCTCCGCCATAATCGGACATGCATGATATAAAGCCAAGTTCTTCACCAATTTGACGATTAATAAGCATCCAATCGGTTTCCATTGGACGCATTTTGACAAGTTGAGGCTGGATTGGCAAGTTTTTAAGTTGATGATCTTCCTTTTGTTCAAGTTCAGCTGTGAGCTTAGCTTGATAGGCTTCCATTTCTTTGATTTGCAATTTCTTACCCAGCTCATAAAGTTGGTTTTGATTAGCTCCATCTACTTTTTCAGACGACTCAATTTGTTGGGTCAATAATTCTTCTATCTGGCTTAATTGTTCGTTGATAATAACCTCTTGAGCTGAAATTTGAGCCTTATACTGGGCGAACTTCTGTTCATTGTCCCTAATAGTGGTTTGAAGTTGATCGATTTGCTTGGTTAAGTCTGTTAAGCTGGCCTCATTTGACTTAAGTTTAGTTTTCAATCCCAGTATTGTGTATGAATCATTCTGATTGCCTTTTGTGCACATATCAATGGACATTTTTAGGGCCGCTATCACATCGTCTTTGTCTTTAATCTTATCTCTATAATTGTTTAAATTTCCTTGGAGTAGAGATAGCTTTACTTCCAGTTCATTGATTATCTTGTCCTTAGTTTTGTTAGTTTCCATTGCATTTTGATGATGTTCCAATTCCTCAAACTCTTTACACAACTGCAAACCAAATGAGGAGTATGAAAACTATACTAAAAATCAATCTCTTTTTCGCTTACGGAATTTTCATCGAATGTTTTGGAACTTGAGAAATTTTCCATAATTTAGCAAATTTTGTAAACCTTCGCCAAGCGCCAGCAAACATACACTGAAATTTTAACCTGTTTTTTTGGAGTATTTATATGCATTTCTAAAAGGTTATTGATAAGATTCGAGGCATTTTTATTAAACCTTATCAAATTGCTCTCTTTATGGTTTTAATGCAGGATGAAAATGACTCATTGCGCTGTCAACTGGAGGCCATACGTCATGAAATCTCACTGGAGCGTAGCGATTATGTGCAGCGTGAAAAGCAAATCAAGGTGCTTCAAGAAACCATACGCAACATGCAGACCCAACTGCTGCAAACCAAGTTGCGTGAACAAAAGGATTCGAAAGTCATTGAACAACTCGAACGTAATCTCAAGGAGGCGGGCGTGAAGCAATTGCTACTCAAAACCAAAATCAAAGAGACCAACGATAAGCTCAAGGATCGTGAGGCAAACAGTGCCAGTGCATCGAATGCTTCGAACATTGAGTACAGTAGCAATGACGATGATGGCGACGACGAGGACGATGTCGAGGAATACAACGACTCTTGTAGTCGACAGGCTTTACAAAAGACACCAATACAGCAGGCTGATATGGAAATAATTGATATCGATAAAGTAGATGATGATGTTCGTATAATTGAGCATCAAAGTGGTGTGGTAGAAATCCATGAAATAGAAGATGATGAGAAACTGGAAGCCATCACATTAATACAGCCCGTCTTGGTTGAGGAGACACCGACATTGGAGACCAGCTTAGAAGTTGCAAGACAAGTTGAAGAACCGAAAATAGCTGCAAATAGTACTCCAACTTGTCAAGAGGTAAGTGCAATGGAGTTAATAAAACTGAAAAATCCTTAACTGAAATCTTTTTTCTTTCCTTACAGCACAACTTTAAGTCCTTGGCCCTTGCCGAAGCTCGAATTATTGCTTTAACCTCTGCTTATCTGGTGTTGCATCCACATGGCGTCGACATTGCCAGCATTGTTAGCTATTTACATGGCATGCTCTGCAAATCTCTGGAACTTAAATGTAACGATGATCTTGCCAATATACTCAAAAAGTACACAAATCTCTTCAAGTCTGAACAGACAAAATGGACTTTCTGTGGTTTCACAGAGTCCACGGAACCTCTCTAAACGAAGAAAGACCAGCTTAACAAAATACAATTGAATGAACGCTTTAATTATTATATGATGAAAACAATATTCTAATGTCTAGTTGGGTAAGTGAAGTGAAGCGCAAAAGTGACAAAACAAAAATATATGAGACCAGGTTCCAATTTTAAGGCCATCAACAACTTATAGTTAACTTCGTATCTAAATGGTCTGAGAAGGAATAAACACCACAAAGAACTACCGTTTCAATTATTTAATACACCTAAACTAAAACAATTAAGCAACTATATACAGATATATAGTTTATACGGTAAATTATTGCATAAATATTTAAGACAAGACACAAATAATGAAAACAATAAAGAGATATGCAAATGTTGCTAGTGTTACAAAAAAGAATGGAACCAATAAATCTTATGCTAAAGCTAAACTAAGACTAAAATTTGTATTCTACGGGGAATTCTGAAGAAGAAGAAGAGACAGTGGACTTTATTTCACTAGCTGAATACCCGGCGTCGACCGGGTCCTTTCCCTTGTAAGTATATGCTTCTTTCTTTTTGAAATCGTTTAAAAGGAAATCCCAACTGGCGCTGACAGTTGATATGAACAGTTTTAAATTGGGAAATATTCAAACACAAAAACTCTGGGATTTGTAAAACGCCCAACACTCAATCTTCTAACCTAAAAAGCCTCTTTTTCAATAGGAGTGGATCTGAACCACTTTTGAAGCGGTTCAACGGGACGGTTCGAAGCAGGGAAGATGTCTAACTTCATAGTACTAAAATTCAAGATCTTAGTTTAAATTACTGCTGAACCAGTAAAATATTCAACCCCATATTGCCAATATGTGAACCTAAATTAAAGTTACTCTGAAATATGGCTCTCAATCACTTATTAACCAATTCAGATCCAGTTAAAAACCCACCTTTGCAATAGGAACTTCTCAGATATGGCTCTGAACCACTGTTTCCATATTTCCAACCAATAAACCCAAATATCTAGTTCATAGCATGAATAACTTCTAAGCACAACTACTCAATAATCCAAATTTTCAGGTACAAATATTCAAGTAATTGTTAAAGTAATTACAATTATAAATAATCATTGAAAAATAGTAATTCCAAGCTAATTTCTAAATAAAATCGTAGTCAGGAATTCTTTTTGCATTGTCAGTACAATCGAAATTATTGTAATGAAAAGTAATTAAATACGGAATGCTATAAGATTTCATTACTGCTCCGGTTTAAACTTTGGTTCAACCTTTGCTTTCTATAACTTTATATAGTAATCGACCTAAAAATGACAGAGACTTTACAGTCTTGAAATTGTGTCGATTGTGGGTGGGAATGAGATTACTCAACATATTATTTAGTGATAAGTAAAATTCCATTTCGTATTCCAAGTATAAACGAGAAAGCTGAGCTAACTTCGTCTGTGCCGAAGTTTTTATACCCTTGCAAGTGCTCGCTTAAATATTTTCAAAAAATACTCTTTTTCACATTTTCCTACCGATCGTTTTTATGGGAGCTATATAATATAGTCATCCGATTTGGCCAAAAATTTGTAAAATTATGTGAAAGCATGTGAAACAAACAAATTCAAAATTGCTGGATGCTACCATTAAAAACAAAAAAGTTTTTCTAACTAAGACTGTTTTTCAGACCTATCTTTTTATGGCAGCTATACCATATAGTTCTCCGATCTCAATAAAACTTGGTAGAATTATAAGAAAATATAGAAAACCTACGATCACAAAGTTTGGAGACGTTTCCACTAAAAAGAGTTTTTCATACAGGGAGCGCCATATAAAGTGTCGGTATGGCAACACTGAATAAATACAAACAAACAACCGATTGCTATATGTTGATCTTGTTCCTTTAATTTGGTCCTGTACAATTTATTTCGACTACTTTTTGAACACAACATCAATCAAGTGGCCGCCTTAATTGGCCACAACAAAATGTGCCCTTTTTGCGGCATTTTCCATCACTTTTTCGAGCGTCTCAGTCGATAAAGTGGCGATTTCGGCACGAATGTTGGTCTTAAGCTCTTCAATGGTCTGTGGATCGCTGGCGTAAACCTTGCTTTTTAAATAGCCATACAAAAAGAAGTCTGGGGCGGTCAAATCTGGAGATCTGGGTGGCCAGTCAATATCGCCTCTTTTTGATACCAGGCGTCCAGGGTCGTGTAAAGGTATTTCATGGATGCGGTGTGGATTTTCCGTGCCCCATATGCGACAATTTTGCTTATTAACACCACCAGAAAGCGTGAAATGGGCCTCATCGGTCATCAAAATTTGTTTCCAATTGTTAGCACAATTGAACGATTATTTTCGATGAACAGCGTCACTATTTCGGCACGTTGTTTTGTTTTTATATGGCGCACCCTGTACTAAAACTAGTTTTTTGACCGATTGTTCCTATGGGAGCTATGAGATATAGTCATCCAATCCGGTCAGTTCCGGCATATTAGTAGTGTGCAGCAAAAAGAAAACTCTCTGCAAAATTTCAGCTCGATAGCTTTAAAACTGAGAGACTAGTTCGCGTAGAAACAGACAGACAGACGGACGGACGGACAGACGGACTCAGCTCGTCACCCTGATCAAGAATATATATAGTTTATGGGGTCGGAAATGAATATTTCTATGCGTTGCAAACTTCTGGCCAAAATTATAATACTCTTTGCAAGGGTTATAAAAATATTCACAAAATAATATTCAGCTTTCATTTTGTAAGTCATATAATAAGCTTTGAAGTCGAGGATCTTAAAAAACAGAGGCTTATATGCCTGAGGATTTTAAAGGTAGTTCTAAACAATTTTATAGATTTTTCCATTCAAATTTCCTGCCGGTTGTAAGACTCTTGTCAAAAAACAGAAGAAGTTATGAACCAATTTACGAACCAAAACCTCAAGCTTGATGCTTTTGAAAACCGGTCCATTAACGCAACCTTTGAACCCCTTAAACTGGAGCTGTTACCAATATCTATCCAATTTTATTTACAACTGCGACTGACTGGTAAAACTGAATTAAATTGGTCATTAGCTCATCCCGATGCTGATTTATATATAATTAAAGTTTGCTTCAAAGACAAAAGATTTCCGGTTCACTTGTCAGATTCGGGAATTTCCCCTTGTTCGTGGGAGTTGCCCTTTCAGGTAGTTGAATCTTTACACATTCTTGAAATCTTTTCTCACATCAAATTCAAAATTGCTTACGCTCCTTGCATAAGCCCAAATGAAATGCGCAGCACATGCTGCGCGTCCTTTGTCAAGGACAATGCCAGGCGCAAAGCAAAAGCACAGCATCCCTTAGTCCCACAAAAACTGAAGCTGGCTGGATTTTGTTATGACGTCAGACATACATAACTAAAAGTACATATGTATGTCGGTGGGTAGGTGGCTTGATTAAATCCCGCTTACGCTTGTGCGGGGATTTGAAGCGCATTTTAAGAATAACATAGCGTAAATTTCCCACACAACAACAACCACATCTCTGCCTCTTCCCGTGCCTCTCACTCGGTGCTGTGTCTACGTGCCTAGCGTTTGTGTGTGTGTGTCGGTACTTTTGCTGCCCTGCTCTGTCGCTGTCAGCGTGGAATTCTGTCGAGCTACTTACCCAACAACGGAGGCCCGTCCATATCAACGATATCAGTCGTTTTTGCGAATTCGTCGCGCGCGCTTCTACAAAACAAGTGCCCTCAAGAGCACAGATTTCAGTTCCATGTCCATATAAGTGACCCATTGTGTTTGTTAGTGTGTGTGCGTGTGTGCATGTAACCACCAAGGAACCAAAAACCATAAAAAAAGACACAAAATTAACCAAATCGAACTGTAATTTTGTCTGCTTCGGTGTAATTTTTTGTTGTATATTTTAATATATTATTACGTGCGCTTTCTTTTTGGAAGGACAATTCAAGTTCAAGATTTTGGTGGGAAAGGAAGCCGCTGAGACGTGATTGTTGTGTGTTATCTTCTTTTTGGGTAAGTTTTGTGTTTCAGTGACCCACAGTTGCAGAGCCATGTGTATGTGTAGATATAACGGAACTAAATAAACAGCTAAAGTGTTGAACTAACACAGAAGAGCAAAAAAAATGAGTAATAATGGCAGGGAAATGTGTGAGAGAGAGGAAGCTTAAGTTAATAATTTTCAAAAAAAGACACAGCAACAAAATAAACACCTGTAGAAGCTTAGGATGAATAAAAAAGTTAAAAGCAAAGTTCTCAAAATGAATTCTCAATCCCAAGAGCAATTTCTAAAAGTGTTAGAAACAACAAATAATTTAAACATAATTCCCTTAAATCTGTTAATTAATTTACACACAATTTACTAAAGAGTATAGAAAAAGTACACTCAGAAAAATACGTTCAGAATGTAGAGTAGTCCCGCATTTTCTTGATCGTTGAGTAGTCTAAGTAGTTGTTTTTTTAAGGCTGCAAACCGGTTAGAGCCGAACCGGTTCGATCCCGGAACTCCGACTTTTATGTTTTAAAACATTTTGGAAAAGTATACAGTTAAAACACGCTTTGAGCCAATATAAGTGCCTTGACTCAAGCCGAATTGTGGTCCTTGCAGTGTCCTAGGCAGGTTTTTTCAAAAGGGCGTTAAATTCCCCTAACCCTGCCTACACTACTGTCCTGGTAACATTTTAGTAACTAATTTTAAAAGGGAACTGGCCGTATTCATTTTATCTATTTCGATATTTTTTTACTGGTTGACTAAGGGCAGATTTCTCATCGTTTCAAGCTAAATGAATGTCTCATGAAGAGAGTTGCCCGTCATTTTGTGGCTCATGAGACAGAAAACATGAAGTCAAACATTTTGTTACGGTGCAGAAGTTTTGTCAAAAATTTCCACTCGCCTTGGAGCTGGAAAATCCATCAGTAAAACCATTAAAGAAAAATTACCAATTGCGCAGCTAAGCCGAATAGTAAACTAAAATAATAGCACTTGTAGATTTGTTAAATCATTCTTGCATCATTAATCTTAGACTATTTATTAGTTATGCAAATAGAAAATTGCATACCGATTAAAGGAATTAAGAGGACAAAGTCTAAAATTTTAGACAGTTCTCAAGTGAACTTGACGCTACGATTGACACATTACAGTGGTGTAATGCAGGGATACAAACTGGCTCTGAGTCGAACCAAAACCAAACTGGTTAAATTTCTAAAAAGTGAAGCCGGACCAAAACGGTTTTGGTTCAGTTCAGTAAAAATTATTATTCTCAGACTTGTGTGTGTAGACGATTTAAATGCTAGATGCTTTTAGAAACCACTCGGAAATAACAGCAAACCTCAATAATACTTGTAATTTTGGGAATTTTATTCGATTCATTTTTAGTCGACCCTCTAAAAGGCAGATCATCTCCCGTACAGCAGGGTAATGTCATGTTTTGATTTATAAACTTTTGTAAGTGTTCCAGAAATACACAAAAATCTTTATATAACTTTTACCGCATAACAAGAACCCATCTCAATGGTACTCTGAAATTATCGACACTGCTTAATGGTGAACTCAAATCGATTTTAAATGCATTCTGTTGTTTATCTTGACACCCACTGTTGACCTTTTACTGACATACAGAAAGCTTTCATCCAACATTAAAGTTTAAACCTTCTTGGGTTTGCCTTTGTTGATTTGAACGTCACTTATCTATCAGTTTTTTTTTTTTACATAAATTAAACAATGTAAACAGATCAAATTGCGAAACATTTATCGCGAATCATAAAACAAGTTCAAACTCTTGATAACACATCATCACATCACAGAGGCAAGAGTACAATAAGCAATAATAAATACAATGATAAAATGCAATGACTTTTGATACTATATATACAAAAGTAAGTCATTGACATTAAATGAGCAATGAAGTAACTTTTTATTCATTTTTCACATCATAAAATGTTTACGAGGAGTACAATAATTAAAAATATTTACAGTAACCGATTCAGTAATTAGAAATAAGTCGAAGCATTTAGATGAGATTTAAGATATATCGTTTAAAATATTATGAATAATTAAATAGAAAATTTGGAAAATATATTAAAGGTTTTAACAAAATGTACCTTAATGCATCATTTTTTTACCAGCCAAGGGTCTCGTACAATTATTAAGCCCTTTTAATCTGGGGTTGTTGTTGTTTGACAAATAATTTTCATTACTTTTATTGCATTCTTCGGGAGGGGCTTGCCTTAGTAAGAGCAAGTATAATTTTTTTTCTATTTTTCTTGAAGTTCCACCTACACGTTACACCCACATAGAAACACACATATTCCCTAATGATTCACTTCGGGCTTACCCATCATCCCCTGTCGGCCTGAACCAACCACAGTGTCTGGTATGTTTGCATTGAATTCGCTTTCTGCTGACTTCAGCGATAATTTTATGAGACATTGGAACGTGCCCGTTGTCAACAATATGCATGAAACCAAAACAAATTGATTCATTAACTAACATGATTAACATATGTTTTTATTTATTTTTCACTTTTGATTTCATTCCAAGCTGAATTTCCCCCATCTCTTAAGATTCATGAAATAACCAAATGACAAGTAAGATTCTAGATTAGAATACAAAGCAAAAAGAAAAAAATCCCCAAAGCTTGAGGTACTTACGTTAATAACACGTTAAGAAAAACAAATTATTCCATTTTCTCAAATTAAAGCGCAATCACGTAGACCTTAGGGTATTTTGGTGTTCATTTGGTTGGCTTTTCAAGTTTATTTTTCCTGTCTAGATTAAGTGATAAATTGAGAGAATCTACATGGTGTGACTTAAAATTTATGACTGCAATAAATGCACTTTACGTGCACTTTCCCTAGTAGGCGTAGGCATAAATTGGAAATTAAGAATTATGCACTTAAGTTCAATTTGCGACACTTATTGGTTGAGAAGCCAAACATAGATGATCTTTTCAGCATGAAAGTAATGAAAATGCCACGACTTATTTTGAAGTGTCATTTTTTATACGTTCTTCTGAGCTGTTTCGACTTATTTTTGAGTCACTTGTGAGTCTTTTTTGAGCTTATGCATAAGTCGTTTTTGGGTTTTCTTTTGGAAGCACACATTTCAACTAAAGAGCTAAAAAAGACTCTTCAAGATGGTTTTTGTTAAAATGATCTTCGAGTGCTTCTTAACCAAAAGGAGTGGAATTGGAAATTTTTTGCTTTAAACACAGAATTTAATAAGAAAGGTTTAAGAATAGTTAAGTGTTTCGAAGGAGCTTGAAGAGTTAAGAAAAGTATTGGATGAAAATATGTTTATTTATGGTGAAAGTTCTGAACCCAATCTTTGAGAACCGGTTCGCTTCGTGTTTTTTTCCGTCCCTTCGAAACTGACCATTAACCAAACCTTTTAAACTAATGACTTCCCGAATATAAACACCAAAAGGTTTTTATCTATTAGGTTTTTATCTGTTTGGAAAAGGGTTCGATTCAAAAACTAAGAGTACTTTGAATTTTCTGTGATCACCTTAATGAATGCTAATGAATAATCATAGTTATTTGACTTTTCTTTGTTTACATATAAAGTTCAGTTCTATAAATAAATGTCTCACATGCTTTCCTTAAATTACTTTTCCTCTGCTTTTGCTTGGTTTTCGAAAATTTGTCTAATCCTCAGCATTTGTATGCGTAGGTGTCGCCCACAATTTTCGCCAACTTGAACGTCACACACAAATTCTTCCGGCAAACACAATTTTAATGCGTATTTCTTTCTACATATATTGAATCTATATACATTTATCAAAGAGAAAAACAAAAATACACATTTTTGAACTTGATTTTGAGAATTGGAAATTTTACTTTTATTTTCTATAGCATTTGTTTTTTTTTTTTTAATTTCACCTTGTTACACTTTCATTGATTAGTAGCCAATCAAGCTCAAAGAAAAAAGTGCAATCAAAAATGACTAAACTGACAACTTTGCTGTTTACAAATTGCCGGTGTTCTCCCAGTGCTCGCTGTGACGTCATTTGTTTTCAATTTAATTGTCCCAATACAGCCACACCCCATGCTGCCGCCCACCTGTCATTTGCATAGTGCACACGTGAAGTCAGCTTTGCGCCGTTATTTATTGTTTAATTTTTCCAGCTTAGTTTCTTACTTACATAAATGTAAATTAGGTTGTGGAAATTAAGTCATTTGCATCTTTTCAATTACAATTTCTCAATAGGTATTTCCTAAGATAACAAATTTCCCTTTTGTCGACGTTTTTATATTTACATAGTTTGTTAGACTGGCGTAAAGTGTGATAATATGCATATGTTAACTTGAAGTCAAATTGAATTTATCATAATTGAAAATATGGAAAATATTTCAAGGAGAATATGGGTGAAAAATCAAATAAAAAAAAGAAAATCAATTAAGTAAGTCATTGAAGACTATAATATTACTATATACTCTGTATCTACCAAAGATTCTGTTCGGCAAGTGTTGCCCAATATAATTGTTTGTTTGCCAGTTGGATCGATAAATAATGATTATCTTCTATCTATAAAACTGCGGTAGATGACGTGGCAGAAATAGAAAATGAATTGAAACTTAAGAACTAACACACGCGTTCACCTTCAGTAGCTCTTGGCGCCAGCTTTAAAGTAACTAGCCAAAAGAAAATTAGAATCTTACAAGCCAAAAGATTGAGAGAGCCTCGGCTTGGCCCTTTGGGCAGTGTCTAGCCAAGTATAAAGACAGTACAATTTAGATTCTATTATAATTTCAGTTCAGTCCCCCAAATGCAGTTAAATTCAGAAATTGCGCTAATCATGTAATTATCTTTGTCCAATTGATTGCCCATTTGTGGCGCATAACATTGAATTGCGTACTATTTCGTATTTTTTTTGTTCTGCCCAACTGATTAGAATGTGTTATTAACTTGTAATAGTGCGACTAGGCTTAATTTTCCAAGTAATTCTCTTCTGAAATTTGAGATAAGACCCGGGTGGACCACACAGCAGAAGCCTAAGGCCACACAATGTGAAACAACAATTTTTAGCTATCAAAATATGCCCTTACATTGAACTCAATGACAATATTTTTGCTGTTTTTCTGTTTTTGTACAGAGATAAGAGCATTGTACATTCTTTTCAACCATTTTTATTAATTCTCAATATTTTACAAAAATTAATTAAAATGTGTATGGAAAACAAATTCAAATAAATTAGGTGCCTTATGTACTCATTAAGCCGACAAACGTGTTTTGAAGTCGAACTTTAATGAGCCAATCCCGGCTATAATCGTAACGCTGACTTCAAGGGAAAACAGATGTAAAAATAAACCTAAATTAATGTACTGGCATTTGGTTGTTTATTTGTAAGGTAAACACACATATTAAAGCTGATTGACATTTGTTTTTTTAATAATAAGCCTGGAATACGTGTGTGTAAGTCGAAAAAAAAACTCTTATGAATTGTGTTTTGGAAAGGAAGTAGGTAATGATATATACACAAAGGGAAACCACTTGTTTTTAAAAATAAGAGGTCTTTATCTCAAAATAAGAATAAGATTTTCTCTCTAACTTTTGATAACAAATGAGCACAATTCAACTGAAGTCACATGTGTGCAATGCCGCAGTGAGCTAACTCGTCGCTTTCGTTGAGTGCATGAGCTCAGGGTATCGACTTCAGAAATGTCCCACCAAACTAGTTCTTTCTCTCTAAAATGAATCAAGGCATGTGACAAGTTCCATGCAAAGAAGTATTGTCATGTTGATATAAGAGTGGCACAGTTGGGTCGATGTGACTCCGGTGCATTCAACAAGTTTCAAAGGATATCAGACTGGGACAAACAAATTTAAAAAAGTTCACAACGAAACGAAGATAACGAGAACATTGCCTTGAAGCAGCTGCAATTAATAAGTGAATCGTGCGAATGGAGATTTTTATATCGTAGTTCGTTCGTGATATACTTTTCGGATAGACTTAAAAAGTCGTATATTTCTGTTTTAATTTGTCGCATTAGCTTAACGTACACTTCTAAAAGGCTATCACTAACCTAAAGTTTTGTACATTTTACTTATTACCATATTTACATAAAAGCTTAAAGTTTCCAAATAATTGATTTCAGACATTTTGGCTTAATTGTGTATAACTTTAAGTTGGTAGTTTATTCGTAGACTTGAAGGAAAACCAATTAGATAATTAGAGAATGCACCAATAAGGCTTAGGTACTCACTCTAGTCCAGGATAAGCCAATCAATTTAATTAGTAAACAACAAAAAACTTCTAGCAACATTTACAGCGGGAAGTGAACAATCTATTAATCACAAATTGAATTATGGATTTCCGTTTAAAATAACTGGAAAGGCAATAAACAGGTGAAGCTCCATCAAAAATGAATTCAGAAACTAAAAGTGCTAGCTCAATGTCACTGCAAGTGACTGACGTCTTGCGAGAGTAGACGTGTCGAGTTTTTTAAATTTTAATTTTTGTCTTGTTCCCTCCGAGATCTGTTTAGTATGCCCACAATAGACTTGGGTACGGAAACAACGAAAGCTGCTGCAGCTGTGTTGCATTATTAAGGCAATGAAAGAAGGAAAACAAAAAATTAATTCCTTAAAAGCTAATGTATTGTATTGAAATAGCAATCTAAGTGCTTTTGTTGTGTTTACTTACAATCTAAGTTTATTTTTCATCAAGTTTTCATTTAGTTTAATTAACACCAACTAAGTCACAAAAATATATACATAAATAAGCGCATTCCATTCAGAATACAATTTTCTCTTTTTGTTTTGACACATGTCAAATCAAATGGTTTATGCCTGAGGGTTCAAGCAACTTAGAACTGATTCTAAAACGCAATAAGCGTGTTAAAACCAGTTGCTTTAACAATCAGACTTTTTGAATTTATCATCAAATTGTATTGATACGCGGGGGAGAGGAAATCTGTGTTTAATTTAATTTAATATTTAAAAGCAGACATCTTTAGGGTCCTGTAAACAGAGTTCAGAAATACAGAGGTACCTAAGACATAGAACAACCAGATGAGTAGAGGCCTTACAAGTGAATGGAACGAGGAAATTTCAATGTGGACCTTCGATTTTGCCTAAGACCAACAAACTTTGCACACAGACAGCTCACACATGTAAAATTGAAGGTCCACATTGGGAATTTCCCTGACATTCAAATGTACGACCATTGCTCTTCAAGTTGTTCTATGACTTTGTTCGGTATTCTTAAATTCCAATACCTTTTTGTCTTACCTAGGACCAAATATGCATTTATAACTTACAAAACTCTATCACCAGTGGACTTTGAAAATCAAATTTCTAATTTTACCTTTGAAAAAATATCCAAAAACTTGCTAAACTGTATTTCTGACATATATTAAATTTTAATTGTGCTGCAGCTGTAATTATTATCAGCGTTTACCACTTACAGCAATAATTTCCACAGTCCACTCAATTAGACCACTTCAATTAAGTGGTACCATAAATGGCACAAGTTCAAATTGAAAGTACCACACACCCTTCTGAAAGATAGTGACCAATATAATAATATGCCACCTGGTTTTCCCCTGCACCTACAACTTGTCCAGTGTAATCTTTAGGCATCTCCCAACGATGCCGGAAAAATCTAATAAATTACATGTGTCGTCCATAATTAAATCTATTTTTCCTGGAAAAGCTTTAGTAGTTTGTTAGTCTTATCAGTTGCAGCTCCGGCTACCGTACAACGACTTTGTTTTTAGCTTATCGCCAAATGCACTTAAAGTCTATGTACTTTGAGCGCAGTTGTGGTTGCGCTCGAAATCTTTTAATATTTTCCAATCAATAGGAGTGCAGCACAGATAGCTAGCAGTATTAAAATAAATTGCAAAAAATAAATCAGCTCCGATGTGTATACTTAATAATTGAAAATCGGCGCCAGACAACGACAGGCCTCTCGGCACATATTGATACACCCAGATAACCTTTTGTTGTAGCTGTCCGGACGCTGCCAATGTCAGACCATGCGGGTGGCACACTCTTCCAAAAACCCAGAGCCTTACACTCACATGACTCTGAGCGATCGACCTTCTTTGAGGCTCGTCTGTTGCTTATCGCTGTGGCTTGCGTCAATGTGTAGAGCTTAATGTTACCAATCACAACTGTAATGTATTTCACACTTTTGTCTAATCTGTTGAACTTCTGTCTAAGACTTTGAACTTGAACATAGAGGGACGGGAATGGAAATATTACAACACATTTGAAATAAAGCTCATTGACCAAGCTGAGACTATAAGTAAAACTACTTCATGGTTGATTAACGACCATCAACTTGGTAGGTTCAAAGTATTTATGAAGTAAGTCCAGCTGGTAGCCACAAAATAGCCTTAGTTTTAGTTTTACTTCTAAAGAATTGGCGTTCAGTACACATAAAAAAATCTTTTTATTTTTGTAGGTAAGATTATTTGGTTAAGCTAAGTTTAGTTTACATTTCAACAGTTGGTGGAAAACTTTGGTTTTCAAGTAGGCCGTTTTATTACTTGTGCTGAGCTACAGCTACTTTTAATATCGATTAATCGCGCCAAAATATATTCAAGTGTTTTATATGTATTCTGCCCAAAGAAATAGATAAATGTTGAATTTTAAAGATACTTCTGATACTTTTCAACTTGTGTGGCATTTTTGTGGACGAGAATGAAAAGAAATCGCTCTAGCACTGCATCGGCCCCTCTTATTATATATGTTCTTCAAAAAGCAGCGGTGGGCAAGCCCTTTTATAAAAACCTGTGTTGGTGTCTTTTGCCATAATTTGATTCCTGACCGATTTTCAACCCACTTTAGGTACACTTTAATGGCTCATAACGGAAATAGCCCTTTATCAAAGAATAAACAGTCGTTTTAGATATTCACTGAGGTACGTCACCTTGAGACAGTTTCTCTGAGATACGGTTTTGATTGTTTAATTTCCAAAAGATTCTCCAAGATAAGGCGCTTCCTTCAGAAGTCATCGATATGTAACTTTTGAAAAATGTTTACCTAATTCTTGAGCTTATGAATATTAACACTAAAAGGCCTTTTCTCCAACTTAAAGCTCATGCATTAAGTCATATCTTTAAAAAATAATGTCAAAGAAATTAAATTGATTGCCAAACCAAAAGGAAAAACCAAAATCTATCATTTTGTTATGTTCTTTTTTGTTTTGGTTTTTTTTTTTGCCACACAATCAAGTCAGCAGAGGAAACATTTTCTTATCAGTACTCCAAACCCACACACGTAGACATGAAGGTGCACATCCATTCAAAAGAAGGTCGCTTATCAATGGGCCATTTTCGTGTTGCGATCTTATCGGCCGTGGGGGGTTATGGCATTTGAGTTATATTTGCTAACAAATCGGTTTATGGCCCTATCGATATATAGAGATTTGACTATCAAACCCAGATATGATGGTTTAGGTGTTTACTAAGTGCATTGTTAAGCACTCGACTATAAATTCTCGCACATATTTGATTGACAACTCGTATACACATACGACTATTGTGATATATGACTAAAGTACACGCCCCCACAAGCGTAAATATTTATGTATGTAGATAAGCAAAGAGCCACACACCGAGTCCAGCCTTAACAAGAGATTTCCTTATTAAATTCACTAAAAATAAATGAAATTGAAATTTTGCGTGGCTTAAAGAGCATTTACCTAGACGGCGGAATTTATTAGTCAATTAAGCACACTTTACTTTTATTAAAAGAAATCTTTATAACACTTGCTTTGAGATAAAACAAAATAAAGTCCGCTCCGAAGGTGTTTCAGTATATGTATATATATAAAAGTATATCTGGCTATTAGTCATAGACCACATATTATGTCACATATCTATTGTAAATTGAAGACTTGTCAAGATACAGATACAACGAGATTGTTGTTCTATAAATAATACCATACTTTTATATTTTTGTTGTATTAAACTCCTCCCAAAAGGTATACTTAGATATTCAAAACTTTTCAATTCACATTTCAAAGTATGCAAGTTTGAAATACTTAAATCGAGTCAGCTTCATCAAGTCATCTTCCAACCTAAACAAGATTTCCAGAGACTGGTTTCATCTAAATGAACTACATAATGGGATGATTATACCATTAATATAATAAAAGCAATGTACCCATTTCTTATAATGTTCCAGCTAAACAACATTTGATTCTTGCATTCCTACTAAATATTGTATCAATATTTACTCGATCTATTAGTTTTTTTTACTATTTGTTTATGTTTTTTTTTCGAATTGAAATTCGTTTGACACGCTTGTGTATGTGAAGCACAGTTTGTTTAGCAGTGAATCCCAAACTGTGACTCTCAAACTGCTTGTGCGAACGTTAAAGCTTACTGTCAAAGCTTTTACAGTTAAAGAGCTTTTGAACAATTTAAAGCAGCGGCTTAATAAATAAACACAATTTAAACATTATAAAAATGGAATTTAACTTGAACTATTTCAAAGTTCTAGGTTAAAATAAAGAAAGAAAATATCTTTGAATCCATGCAATCATAAACTGTGTTTTCTCGTTCTGAAATTTTGTTTTGAGGATAAGCATTAAATTTTCTGATAATTTGGCTTTCAGTGTACAAAATGTATTGTTTGATTAAATGACGAATTAAGCCTCTAATATTTGTAAGTCTTTGAAGCTATTTCTAAAATTTGACAAATTTTCTTAAAATGACTTAAAATGAGCTCTCTAAAAGCTAACCGACACCCTTGCAAGTTTGAAGAAGGTTTGGAGGATAATTAATCTAAAGCAGCATTAATTTAAATTTTCTAAATTATTTCTAATCCAAAGATTTTTGGATCTTATTTTATTTTCAAAATGTGTAATTTTAAATTAACAAATAAAACCATTTTTAATCTATTTACAGCTTCATAAATATTTTTCTGGGCAAGTCTATAATTTCTTAGTGTAAGTACACAATAAAAACATTCAATTTAAGACCGTATAAAAACATGACCCAATAATTTAAAAATAAAATGAAATTTACATTAATTTTGTTAAGATCCAGCATTTCCATTTTATTCCATTTCGAAATGTGTTTGCCCATTGCCCCTCCAAAACAAAAATGTATCTCTAGATACATTCACCTTCAGCCCAATTCGTGAAGGACACCGTATTGATTTTCGGCTTAGTTTCAAATTTGAACCATTTGGTTTCATCATATTGCATTTGGCCCTGTCACAAGTTCAATTGTAGGTCAAAACATGTGCAGGTTCAGCAGAAATCTTGCAGTTTGCACTTGAAATGCTCAGAAATCGCGTGATTTACGTGGGACAGCAGCAACCAAAACAACATGCAAATGTGTGTATGTATGTGCTACATAAAAATGCGCAATATGTGTGTGTAAGGGGCACGTTCGTCGCTGCCGATTGGTCAAGTGTTTTGGGGCTTGGCTTCTGTGACGTCACGCGCGTGCCTCTCTAAATACATTTGTGTAAGTGTATCTGTGAGATACATTGAAGTGACGTAGTTGTCGTAAACTGCTGACGTAGGCACTCAGTTAGTGCTGGCTGAGACTATGCCAACTTTCGCAACGTTAATGAGCTTTTTACATAACATGGATTTTGGTAAGGGGTGCGTGTGTGGGGTGTGAAGGGGCTGTTCTTGAGTTTAGCCTATTTGCTCTTTGCCTATTGTACTGTAATTAGTGTACATACACATTGGAGCAGACCTCGCGCATTGCGTGCTCAGAGCCGGGATTTGGATACCAGATACACAGATACACACAGTGGTGTATACCTCGTATATGCAAAGAGCTATGTGCAGGTGAGCCTGCTTTTGGGCGCTCTGTGCGCCTGATCCAACCATGAAGCGTGCCAAATGTTTGGTTGTATTTCAAGTCTTAAGCGTGGTCAGCAGTTAGTTTAAGGTTAGGGATATTTTATGGACTCGCACTGGTAGGGTGTTAGTCAATGGGGTTAGTCAATTTTCATAGGCATGGCGCAAGTGTGGAACTCTATACTACTTTTTCGGTGAAAAGTAAGAACGATTGGCATATTTCAGGGAGTCATATATTACATATAACTATATAATTTTCAAAAACTTGTTATTATCTGATCCTAAAGGTAAAAAAAATCAAGTCCAGGTTTATTTAATGTCCACATCGAACTAGATTTCAACGTGTATATCCATTTACTGGGATAAGTGCAGAGACAATTGACTACTGAATACTAGTGCTTATCCCACCAACCGGTTTCAAGCCTTTTCCTTAGCTTAGCAAAACATTTTTTAAAAATTTAACTTGGTATGCATGGAGGAGATCTTTAAATTGTTTGAATCTTTAAGCTCCAGAAATATATAATTCAAGTCATTCCACAGTTTTTTTAAATTTTCAATTCACATTTTAGTCATGGTAAATCTTCGCTTAAAAAATGTAGGTATACACGATGATTAAATGGAAATCGCACAACTAAATGCGAGTTTCCTCACAAAAAATGACTGATCTTGCATTTTCCGAAACAATTTCGTGTTAAGTAAACAATAATTACTTCTTTAAACTAAACCTTGCAGCCTAGTGTAATATTTTAAGCGTAAAGCCTTGCTTTGTTTAGATTTCGATTTATTAACTGCCACTACACAATTAGTTCAAATCACCTTATTGACACCTAATTTTTTCTTAGACAATTTTAAAATAGTAACTTTCCACTTCATACTTTTAGGAACAATCATTATCAGCAGTCAGTCTTATATATAAGAGCCTCATTTGTCTGATTAAAAGCACCTAAAATTATGCAATGCACTTACAAATGTGTTTTGTTTGTAATACTTCATTTCCAAGCCGAGTCAATGCACTGAAATGTAAAACATTTGAAAATTCTACACTCTTTGTCTTTTCCCTGCCTGATTTTCTTTACCCACAATTGACCCATTTTTACATTTGACATTCGTAAATGCTTTCATTAACTGAATGCAGAGCATTTACGTCTGTCATTGTTCATGTTTATTCATTCACAAGTGAAAAGAGGAACACCAAGTGGCCTACAAATACACACAGAGGCATATTTCATACCGCCAGCCAAAAGTAGATATTCATTACGCTTAGTTTTTTCTCGGGTCAGAACAACAAACAAACGTGATCCACTGTGTGCGTTTTTGTATATGTATTTACATTTTTCTGTATAAACACTAAGAAGGCTTGCCTCTGTCGTCAATAAAATGGAAATTCTACTGTTTCCATAAGAACGTACCTATATGTACTGTACTTTCGAGTATCTATATTCCACAGTGGATATTGCACTGCTCTTGTGCATATGTAAATGCTATGAGTACGAATGTACGTGTTTTAGATTATACAAAGTCACAATTGTGTTACTTTGTGATTGGATTGCGATTTCTAGATCATTTAGATGCTTTGGTAGGCCGCCTTTTTACGTACAAATTGGCATGACGACATCCCCGTTGGATAAAAATATATTTAGAATTGTAGATTCGATCATTTGATATGGGAGTTTTCCAATTGTCTGCTGTTTTGTGTTCCAACAAGTGGGAGAATATTCTCAAAGGAAAGTAAGTGGCTGAGACAGCAGGTGAATCACTGAGCAAGAACTGGAGCAAATGCAGATAGACTTGCTAGACTATCAGGCAAGCTTTATGCGAGGGAAACTACCATCTGACTAGCAACAAGCCGTTGGAGATTACTTAAAATTTGTGATATTTTACTTAGTCCACCATTAACTTGAACAGAACTTCAATATTACTAGCCCTAGGCATTTATCCATTCACGAAGGGATTCTTATGTGACAAGTTTTATGACTTAAAGCAGTGGTGGGCACCGAAATATATTATGCTTATATTTTAATGCAAGTGTAAAATTTATAATTTGGTTTTTTCTTAAGGGTGGTTCTTTTTTTTTTCTTCTCTAGATTGACCGGCTCTTAACTAGAGTCTGTAGTAAGGGCTGTTCTCCTTTTAGAGACTTTTTTCCGTGGATCTGTTGGAAACTGCTCGTCGAGATAGTCGCGGTATTAACGAAGGATTCTAGAGCCGGTTCCGGGAGCATAGAGTCAGGATTTTTGAATAACAAGTTTTATTTGTTAAAGAAATCGTGAATCTTCTTGTTTCTAATTTTTTGCCTCAAATATATTGTTTGCTCTGATAGAAATAGGGAAACATTTTCTCTCCATACAACAGCGATTGTCTTTGGTGTTGGTTTGTAAACCAAAAACATAAATTTCCCTAATCTTTTGCTGTTTCCGTTTCGGCTCAGCGTTGGCTTTGAGAGATTTGCTGCACATTCCTAACACTTTAAAATATTTCAAATTAAAATTTGTACGATTTTTAAAACTTTTCAACCCAACCGTTCACTTCTTTGCTTCATCTTTAATTTCCCAATACTTGTTGAAATCCACTTAAAGTTGGCACTCAAATTAATCAGCTCAATTGAAGTTCCATTAATATATAGCTCCTTTTACCAAATGCCTCAATTGAAAGTCAACTTGAAATATGGAAGGCCACAGTCAGTTCAATTTGAAGATCATTTCCGTGTTTAACAAACTCGTATGGTAGACCTGGGCCATGCACTCCACTGCAGTCAAGCTGCATGCAATTTCAAGCAGAACGAAAACAAAAAATAAACGAAAAATCCAAAATCAAAACGAAGGCGCTTACAATTCCAGTTTTAGTTGAGTTGCTGCTGCTGCAAGTCAATAGCCTCGCCAGCGTCGACCACCACCCCATATGCCCATGGCAAGCAGAATAGACGCTGGGAGAGCTTCGTTGTCGTCGTCAGACCAGTTCTCGCGGAGAAAGAGAATCCTATAGCCACGGAGAGAGAGAAGAAGTGAAAGAGAGCGCTTGGCCACAGCACAGCCCGGCGGAGGCCTTTTTTATGATTTGGCGCGCCATTTGCTAGCCAACATTCGTGGCGTGCGGTTAAAGATACAAAAGATACTGCTCTGCTGTGGCATGAGATACTCTCGCGAGTTTTGAAAATTTCTAAAACTGATCTTAGCCGACCAAACATAACCGATTTAATATCGCCTCGAAGCGACCAAGCCCATATCCTTTGGATAAAGAACTTTTTGGCCAGCAACATGTTTTTCATGGACTGCGCATGCGCCTAAAAGTACTCTAAGCTACGTGGGTGGTCGCCGTGTTTAAAGGACAAAGCTCAACACAAAGGACATAGCATATTATTCAACAATTCCAACGCGTAATCAAGTGAAAATTCGTGAAATTGAGCAACAAATTGAAAAGTTAACATCATGTCTACGGCTTCTTCAAGCAACTCGAGTGGTGAGGAGTCGACCACTAAAAAACCTGGCGTCAATATCGAGGAGAGCTCCCACCTGCTGGAGGCCGCCGAAAATGGTGCCAAATATGGTTCCAGGCAAGCGGTAAAAATCATCAAAAACAATGGCAATGCCAATTCCAGCAGCTCCGGTCCACATGTAGGCAAAACCACACTCTATTTATTCATTTTTGGTGCTGGGGCTCATCCTAGACTAAGTCTTTATGTGATTCGAAATTGTTTGACCTTGAAAACGTTAACAAAATTAACTCTGCCTCCCATTAACGCAGTGCGAAACTTGAACTTAACAAAAATGTATCTTCAGTTTAAATATTATTTCTAGGCAAACAAACACTTTTGTGTATCTTAAAGGTAGAAGATAGTAGGAAAAGGCGTTGGGGAGAAGATGTTAGGCTAACGAAATTACTTAAAAATCTAATCAATTTCTTAAGTTTTCCATAAACTGAGTTTTGGTGATTTACTTTCAATTTTTCACTCTACTTAAGTTTGCATTTGATAGATACGAAAAGAAACAGAGAAAATATAAAAAAGCTACAGCAACAAAGCGCTCAGATTTAATCAAATTTAAAAGGCCTATCTCTACCTTTTATGATGAGGTCATACCTTCCTTTCCAATGAAAAGGATTTCACATATGTTTTCAAAATATTCCCTGAAAAATTGAAAGGTTGTCACTCTCTATAAAATAGATTAAGTGAAGATCTTAGTCAGGATTTACACAATATAACACACTTCATTCAGAATAAGAGGCGATCTAATTCAGGATTTAAGAGATTTAAGATAACTTAAGGGTCTTCTGGTTTATTAAACCAATTCCCTCAATCATCAATTACTTTTCAGAACCCTTACCACATCACAGAGAACAGTAAGCAATCAGCAATTAAAGATCAATCTTAAAACTAATCAGTCGATGAGTTCTAAGACCTCGGTGGTCTTTGCCTGGTTAAGCTTTCTATTTTAGTGTGTATTAAGAAAATGTAGTACAAGGTCGCAGCACACAGACAAGACAAAATTAATCATTAGTAAACACTCAACAAAAATGAAACAAATTTCAAAGTAGATTTCGACCAAAAATACAACAAAATACCAACAGCTGGCACGATAAGAGGCTTTATCAATACTTGCTCAAAGAGAGGGCGTACCAACTTCAATTCCCATGTGGAGTAAAACAATTGAAAAACGAAAAAAAACTCGTCATCTCATTATAAAGCGATAAATTGTATAAAATAAAGCTATGACCAAAACTTGTTCCAAAGGCTAAGCCAAAGTATGTCATTATTTTGGGCTAAAATAATATACTGAATAATGCATAGCAAATGAAATGTGCTTAAGTTGGGATTTTAATGAACCAGAAATGTGAAGTCATTCCGGAACTGTAGAAACCCCTTTTTAAAAAGCGAGTGTATTTATGACATTGGCATATGCATAATAGAAATTAGCGAGAGATGATTTTGACAAATATTGCCCCACATTTGAATACAATAGACCACAAAAGTGTGCTCCGAGTATTGTACACAAGTAGCCGGCACGTGGCTTTTGGTTTGAATTATTTAAGAGAAAAGATTCATAAAATCTTTTTTTATTTAATACATTTTAGACTTTAAGAAACTTACTTTACAAGCCCTATAAGACTCCAACTGAGAGGAGGTTGAAAAAGATAAAAACTTAGATATACAGAATAAAAACCTAGATTTACTGTGGCCAAAGGCAAAAATCTTAAACCTATCGAGGTCTAGACTTTAAGATGAAACAATAAGTTTCTTTAAGACTGCCCATAAAAATTTAACAATAATAACGAATGACCCAAAACGTGTTACATTTTGATAGCTAAGAAGCTTATAGATAGAAAGTTTTACCATCTTGGAAATCGAAATCAGAACCTCGTGTCTTAACACAGGACACTATAGACACTATAGTTAAAAGAATTAAGCAAAATTCAAAAATTCATATCAACCATTAATACAAAAAGTATATATGGGTTTAAGCAAACTATTTTGGTTTTAGTGGTGCCTAAAATAGACATTCTAAGCAGGCAGTAGTTTGAGTGAGCGGCTCGTTGTGGCGTTCCAATTAGTTCCAAGTAGTTGATAAGAAAAAGGGAAATGTAAATCGACTTGAAAAGCAAAAAAGTCTGCTTATGAGAGGACCGCCAGGCCCTTGAAAAAGGACTGTAAAGACTATCTATGCAAAATATGGGCATTTTTAGCACTTGTAATCAAATTAATAAATCTTCGCATAAAAAAATCTCAAAAATATTTCAGATAGCTTTTATTTAAGCTAAGAAATATTACTTTAAGATAAGCCAAAACAAGTGAAAAGGTTACTCATAAATAAGCCTGAAATATATAAAACTATGCATTTTAAGAAACTTTAAGCTCGAATTACCAATAATTAATAGTTGATAAACCCTTTAAAAACAGATTTGTGTTCAGCACACTGTATCCGTCTAGAATCACCAACCTTTCAATATACTAGACCTTGTAGCCTTGTGTTCTTGAATTATGATCAGCCTTTGACTTTAAGCCAGCCATGAACCACTTTGGCTTAATCAAAACTTTATAAACTAACATGTAAAATTCTAAAATACTGTGAAAGGTTCGGTATTAAGAGACACAAATGCCTGCCTGTTCTATTTATAGACCGGTTTCTTAACTTAAAGAGCTTTAAGATTTGTAACTGCATCTTATATTAAGATTCTTAATTTATGGAAAACCTTTTGCCTCAAAATATTTTCGATAAAAGTCAACAATTTGAGGAAAACTTTAACCCAACCATTTCATTCGAGTTTGAGTGGAACACGCATATTATTGGTATCAACCATACCAAACATTTGCATATTACAGCTTGTAGCGACAATGCAACCACCGAACCAATACTAAATATACAAAAATATATTTCCCCATAAAATATCTAGAAATCTACAAAAGTGAACTTAAGTAGTTGTTCCAAATAGAGGGGGTTTGGTACGCGGATAGGTTTGGATTTAGGTTAATCTGTACCCGAAAAGATTTCCAGATTTGAAGCAACAAATGTCACATCTAGCAGTAGGTACTTCTCTACTTAAATAACTATTTATAGCACTCATCACAATTCCTTTCCATGCCTAGAATTCTTATGGTATAAATCCCCCATTTAGTAATCCCATTAAATCGGCATAAAATTAAAAACTTGGTGCTTATGCAAATAAAATAATTGAAATAAAATTTAATGCCATATTTGACGAACTCAAACGTAACTAGTATAGTTAAATACAAATGTCATTCAAGACTACTAAAAGAGTCATATTTATGAAGCGCACTGTTGCGTATTGGTCTGAACTGACATTGAAATGAACTTGGACTTGGCCTGTCTCACGCAGCAGGATGACAGCTGCTAGGGGTCACAGCTACAGACCGCCTTACGCCCAACAAGTTCCTTTCGTTTCGCTTAACTGCCAACGTTAATCTAAATATAGCTCTTTTGCAGTCGCAGTGACCACATTAGCCACAAAAAAAAAATTAAATAAAATACTGGCATCCAGCACAGAATCAGAGAAATGAAACTCATATCGATTTCATTGCCGACTTTAATGCTTCGTTTACTTTGACTGGCAGCAAGCAAGCTGTTATGGGGAGGTGTGTCTGCTGTAAACATGTACGTAGGTGTCTTTTCCCTCCACCACCAGCTAAGTGGAAGAGATAGTAGGTACTCTATATGTGTGTATTGTATTGCAACTCTCAGCATGCATTTGCCTTTTGCCCGCTGGGGGCGGAAGTGATTTTTGCGTTGGTTTCTGGCGCGTGGGCTGCTGATTGAGGAATGGTACATTCTATAAGTGGGCGACCACATAAATATATATGTATGCATGTGTAGTATAAGATAAAGAAAATTAACAGAGAAAATGTGTTGTGGGTATATAAATACTATTTGAGTACTTAGTACTTATTAAGTGCCTACGTAAATTAGTTATAATTAGGGGGTTAAAATATAAGCATGGTTATAAATTGGATTGAGACTTGATACAAGTATTTTATGCACAAAGTTTCTCTAAAATTCTCTAAAATTCAAATCATTGTCTTAGGTCAAGTTTAAAAAAATAAGCTTTAACATCTAGTAAAAGCACACAAGCCCCTAAACTAAGCTTTAATAAGCTTAGAAAAGCTTATTTGGCAGATAAGTTGTCGGTGAATTGTATTAGATAAACAAAATAAATAAATAAAACTTCCTCGCTATGTGCATTGTTCAATATAAGGGAGAGGGTGGCTGTATGAATGAATTAATCTTTAGCTTACTTTTGCCCTACAAAAAAGTTCATTAAATTATGAATTGAGGGGTATTTGCAAGGTCGGTACTTGTACACCCTTTAATTTGTAAGCTTGAGTAAAACCCAAAAACCCGATAATCCGCTACTAAAATTATCAGACAGATCTTTATCTTAAGTTTCTATAATACTTGTTCACGACCTTTGCTGTTTTAGTCCCGAGACAGTTAAATGGGAAGTACTGAAAAGAGTACTGAAAACGGTGCTGAAAGCTGTACTAAAAAGAGTACTGAAACCCGTACTGAAAATAGTAGTGAAAACAGTTCTGAAAATAGTACTAAAAACAGTCATCAATTCCCACTTCTCAGGTCGGAACTCAACATTGATAAATTAATAACTAAGGCATTGAACTGCTGCAGGATAAGGTGACATAATCGTTTTTAAACCAGAAACATTTTTCTGTTTTCATTTGCATTTTTTATTGACAATTTGATAACAATTTTGCCAAGTTCGCTACACTTACCCTGATTATTATTTATGGGTCAGCTCTGAACAGAAGTAGGAAACTTTTAATTGCCTTAAAGACGCGATAGGCGTCATTGCCTAAAAAAAAGTAAGGACTGACGATAGGAATCCAGTTATCTTGAGGCAATGTTATCAAAACATTTCAACATATTTTTACAGTTTAAATTGTAAATAATTTGAAACTGATTTTCACTAATGATTACAGACATTTCATTGATAACCATTCTCAAACTAAGCCTTTTAATAGTTGGGCTATTATATTTTACGCGAAAACAAATTCAGTAATTTATCATCGAAAATGAATTGTTGGTTTTTTCCATAAATGTTTCTTAAAACTTAATATTAAGTGTACTTAAGAGACTTTTTTTTATCGTTAGGCTATTATATTTTACGCGAAAACAAATTCAGTAATTTATCATCGAAAATGAATTGTTGGTTTTTTCCATAAATGTTTCTTTAAACTTAATATTAAGTGTACTTAAGAGACTTTTTTTTATCGTTAGACTAATCTGCTGGTCAACAGATGACGTATATGCTTGATTAGCAACAATATAATATAATAGAATATGGTTTGTCTGACTCTGTGTTTAGAAACAATTCCAACAATGTGCGTCCCCAATTGCAATCTTAAACCTACTAAACATAACACAGGAAACAGCTCCCATGATAACAACAGCCCAAAAAAAAAGTAGCCGAACAAGCACTTAATGGTTTTTATCTTGAATCAATTATTTCTTCTCCATTATATAATAGAGTGATCCATTCTTTTATAATCTTAGTTTCTATGTATATTTTCTTATCACCTCCAAAGTTTAATCAACAATGATTACCAAGTTTTATTCTGGTACCATTTATGAGAAGGGGTAGTAATCCAAATTCCTTGGCAAACTACTTGTACCTAAAAACTGGCCCCACTTGCACTTGTATCAAATTTATCAAAACATCAGTGTGTGGTGTTGGGTCTTAAGTAATTTCCTTGACATTTTGAACCTTTTGAAAAATACTTGACAACGTGTCCAGCATAGCTAAAAAGATTTGGTTATTTTTTACCATGTGGGGAGACCCTTCCTCCTCCAACTTATCACTTATCAGTGAGAAATAAAAATCCTAATCGCTGAAGGGGGGCATTATCATGGCTTATGGGGTTCGGTTGGGTTTGATAATACAGCGAGTCAACAGTCGGAGTTAGTTAGTCAAATCGGAACGTTTCCATTAACAACGCAACTCTCTCGTCATTTCGCCCACAGGATCAGGAGAACTTACTCGGCAACATGGTGCACACTTCCACCGAAAACAAGTCCCGGACACTGCCGCAATATGTGGCCGCCTTGGCTGCCGCTGGTGGCGCTTTCGCTGCCGGTACCCTCTTGGGCTGGACCTCGCCTGCCCAAACAGAAATTGTGGACAGAGGCACTGGTTACAATTTTCCGGTCACTGAGGATGAATTCTCCTGGGTCAGCTCGGCTATGACTTTGGGTGCCGCTTGTGTGTGCATTCCGATTGGATTCCTTATCAACTTTATTGGACGCAAATGGACCATGTTGTTGTTGGTACTGCCCTTCCTATTGGGCTGGGGTCTACTGATTTGGGCCATCAATTTACCCATGATGTATGCGGCTCGCTTCATTTTGGGTATCGCTGGCGGTGCCTTCTGTGTGACCGCACCCATGTACACGGGAGAGATTGCACAAAAGGATATTCGTGGCACGCTGGGCAGTTTCTTTCAATTGATGATCACCATTGGTATACTGTTTGTGTATGCTATTGGCACCGGATTGAATGTCTTCTGGATGAGCGTTGTGTGCGGCATTATACCCATTTGTTTTGGCATCATCTTCTTCTTTATGCCGGAATCGCCCACATATTTGGTAAGTCGTTTAAGTATTACAAATTTAGACGAATCAAGAAAAAGGAAAGCAAATTGCGAAACTAGAAAGACATATTCTTTACTACTATTCCGGTGCAAAGTTTGGAGACGTTTCCATTGAAAAGAAAAAAGTTTTTCTCACTTAAACTAGTTTTCCGACCGATTGTTCCTATGGGAGCTATGAGATATAGTCATCCGATCCGAAAAAGAAGACTCTGTGCAAAATTTCAGCTCCATAGCTTTAAAACTGAGAGACTAGTTCGCGTAGAAACAGACAGACAGACAGACGGACGGACACTCTCAGCTCAGCTCGTCACCCTGATCAAGAATATATATAGTTTATGGGGTCGGAAATGAATATTTCTATGCGTTGCAAACTTCTGGGCAAAATTATAATACCCTTTGCAAGGGTATAAAAACAACAAAAACGAAATACGCGGGCGCGAAAGCCAGAAAGAGAGAGAGAGAGCGAGTCCACGCGCAACATAACGGCAACACAAACACAATTTGCATGTGCGGCCTACTTATTTCAATTGCTTATAATTATTAACTTTATTAGCCACAAGCATTGTCAGTTCAACACAGGAGTACGCAATGATCGAACCGAAATCATTATACTAGTTCAAAATGCGTAAATAACAACAAAAAATTAATAAAACTTGGGAGCTCGCTCACACGGTCGCCGGCTTTGACGACACAATACATCGAACTAGCCAACTATCGATATTAATTATCGATAAGTTAAGTAGTTAAATGATATCTTGTTTAGGGTTTGGTTTAATTTTAACAAAAGCATCATCGCATTGTAAAACAAAATCAATTGATATTACAACTTAAATTTAGAATTCCCTGAGTAACTTTCTTCAATTCTTCGATCACAGGTCTCTGTAAATCGCTCGGAAAGTGCTGTCAAGTCCATTCAATGGTTGCGTGGCAAGGAATACGACTATTCCGGTGAATTGGAGGAGTTGCATCAGACCGATCGCGAGATACGTGAGAACAATGTTAATCTGTGGGTAGCACTGAACCGACCTGTGACACGCAAAGCTTTGGCCATCAGTTTGGGTCTGATGTTCTTCCAGCAAGTGAGCGGCATTAATGCGGTCATCTTCTATTCCAAGAGAATCTTTGAGGTAAGTTCTAATTACAGAGGAAATGGGAAAGCCAACTTCAACTGTTGTTTTTTCGTTTTGCAGGATGCCAACACTGGCATTAGCCCGGGCATGTCTACCATTCTGGTGGGTGTGATGCAAGTGGTAGCCACCTTCGTTTCCACTTTGGTTGTGGATAAACTGGGACGTCGCCTACTGTTGCTGGCCTCTGGCATTGTCATGGCCCTGTCGACCATTGCCATTGGTGTTTACTTCTATCTGCAGGATCAGGATAAGGATAGTGTGGCTAATCTTGGCTGGTTGCCGGTGGCCAGCTTGTGCGTGTTCATCATCATGTTCTCGATTGGTTACGGTCCGGTACCCTGGCTGATGATGGGCGAATTGTTTGCCACCGATATCAAGGGATTCGCTGGCTCCATAGCCGGCACCACCAATTGGGTTCTGGCTTTTGTGGTGACAAAGACATTTACCAATTTGAATGAAGCTATGGGTAATGGTGGCACCTTCTGGCTTTTTGCTGGCCTCACTTTGATCGGTGTGTTCTTTGTATTCTTCGCTGTGCCCGAGACGAAAGGCAAAAGCTTGAATGAAATCCAACAGGAGCTGGGTGGTAATCGCAATGCACCACCCGCCTATAACACGCAAGAGAAGTAAGCCACTCTGTTAACTGAACTCTGTTAGCTTTGCTGTTATGTTACGTTACGTTATGTTAAGTAAGTGCAAAGTGCAAGTCAAAGTTCCATGGTTCAATCGAAGAATTTTGTTGATAGAATTTAAAATGTTGTTTTGAAAAGGCAAGAGGAAACGAAGAGCGAAGACTGAAGGTCAAAATGCATAAAAAAAGAAATAAAAATATCAGCCATTGAAAAGACAACAGCAATGTAAGAAAAATACAAACATATTTCTAGATATGCTTGAGGCATATTTATTTTAGTGTTAAAAAAGGAGGAGAAAAACTAAACAGGAATTCTTTTGAAAACTTTTCCGTACCATTTGTTGATTGTTCCACACAAACATTACATATATTCTTCGCCTAATTCTTAATCTAAATGTTTAAACCGATATTTTTAATTATATTGTAACATTCAGTCTTTTTTTAAAGTGTAAGTTTTAAGTTGTAAGCCAACACACAACCACATGCATTTGTTGCTCATTTATTTATTTATAAAACAAACAGAAACACGATTTTTAATTTAATAAACAAAATATATATATAATTACAAAAAGCAGGACATTGCTTGCAGATTTTTCTTTGCTTTTCATAGAGATACAAACATGCATATAACAAACAAACATATATCAAAATATATATTTATATATATATACAAAATATATGAAAACGTTGTAAATAAATGTCTATTGTTATTGGAAAGACCAGAAGATAATGCTTTTGATGCAATTAGACGCGTTTGTTTCTTTACTTTTCTTAGTGTTTTCCAACAGCCTTAAAACCTCAACTAAAATGCATAGAATCTGTTTCGATGAATCCGGCTTTTAGGTAAGTAAAACTCTATTTTGAAATCGAAAAATCGTTGAATATTCTTACTACTACATTTTTTTTTCGTACTTCAACATTCTATTTCAGATTTTCACTTTTATATAGATTTCTAACAGTACCAAAAATACCGATAATTAGACTAGGCAACTAGGTCCAGTATATTGAAGGGTTGATGATAATTTTAGATGTGCTGAACACGAATCTGTTTAGATAACATTACATGTACTTAAAATGTTATTTCTTCGCTTAAAAAAAATCGCAGAAATGTTTGGGATAGTTTATTTTAAAGCCACGATGTAATACTTTACGATAATATCAAACATTCGTAAGGGTTCCCCACATTTAGTGTCACAAAATTGTCAAAATATGCTCTACTTCAGTTTTTCATCTTCAAAACAATACTCACTTTTATGAGCTTTTCCAAGTTTGTCATATTTTAACTTAGCTCGAATTAAATTCTTCTCAAATTGTGCACACAAAATTAAATAAACTTGAAGCAAATATCTCAATAATGGCTGACAAGAATAATGATGTTAAATCCACCAACACCATGAACACTTTGGAGGATTATCAGCAGCGTGTGTTGAATTTGCTAGAGCGCATGGCGCGTTTGGAGAAATCTTTATTTACACTTACATTGGCTCAACTACCTGAGGAGATGGAGAATGATGTTGGTTCACCGAGAACTACCGAAGAGGTTTCGGTACAGCAGACTGAAGATATAATGGAGGACTAGAGGATGCAGTAGTTCAAGTATAAATTTAGTTATCTAAATACAACTGTCAAAAACAAAACAAAATATGTGTGAAAGAATGTCAAGAAGAAACAAGTAGATGCTCTTGGAGTTCTCAAAAGAATCAGGAGAAGCTGTGTTTGAGTTTAGAGTTAAATTTCTGTGGGAAATTAAGTGAAAATACTTGAATTCTTAAATATAATAAATATTGTGATATTCCAGCATGAGGCAGCATTTCATTCGGGCTCGGCAGGTTGAGAGATGTAGCTATCGTACCCATCTCTAAATAGTGTATTTAAAACAGCCAACAGTTTTAAGAGTTAAAGCCTAAATTTAAATCGCAAAAATCCAAGAACTTACTTTTTGTAGTATTTTTATTTATAAATGTAATAAACCGGCTTAAAAATCAACTCAAAATCGCGTAATTCTTCCATTGCAAAGCAAATAATGTACATGATGCATCACTTCATTTATATTTATATCTATCTATATATACCTTAAGTAAGTAGAATATTTATAAATTTTAACAAGAGTTATAAATAAGTGTCGTCACCTATGTGTTATTTAAGTATAATTAAAACAAACAATAAGTTATAATCTCGAAAACAAAAGGGCCTCTTAAAAATAGTCATCCTTACGAAACTTGACGATCCTTAGCAACCCATGCTCGGCACCCACTGCCACCCAACTACGATCCTTTCGGTTTATATTTCCATTAATGCAAGTGTAGCGTAACAATGCCATTATATCCTGATGGGGTCGCCGCTGCTCATCCAAGAATTTTTCCTTGCTTTCTTTGGGTATGCTTTTAATGGGCTTAATAATCAAACCATAATCACGCTGAAAACTCTCGGCACTAACTGCTTCCTGTTTATTCTCCGTCGAGCTGCTTAAATTGGTTAGCTCGGTGTAAGACACAGCCCGAAAGCAGGTTTTCAGCTTGCCCAAAGCTGGCTCCATATTGCCCTCGCGCAAACTGAGGAACATTAAATCAGCATTGTCCGTGGCCACCATTAATACATTATCGTGACAATTGTAGTGCATTGCCCTGGCGGTAGCCACACTATAATCCAGAGATTTGTGGCTATACATAATTCCAGAAGGATTTAAGGAGACCATGCGTGTAAAATCTGCAATAAGAGACTGATTATTGGCTAAAACTTGGTATATGTTTTGTAGAAACTTACCCTTTTGAAAGATGCTCGTGCAGCCAATGCTAAGAGCCTCCCAAGTTTGTGGCCAACTTATGCAACCTTTATATGGATTGCTTAAGGGCTCCCCGAGCAGCAGTAGAGGTTGTGCACGGTTGGCAATATCAAAGATACGCAAATTACGCAATACATTGCCAACAGCCAGCCAACGTGCACCATTCGTATCATAGTGTAGCTCTAAAACTGTATGGGAAAACCAGGGTTATCGTAATGATTAAGAGATGAAAAGGGCATTTCGTTTTATCCCCAAGCTTACATTGTATATTGTTGTCGCCCAGGTAGAACAAATTCAGGGGCAGAAAATTGCAATGATCATTCTGCTTTAGGCAATTGATGCCCCCCTCGTCGGCAATGTCCCAAAAGGCTATGTTGCCACTGGCATAACCGGAAGCTAGAAAACTGTGTCCAGAGCTCTGTTAAAGAATATAGAAATATGGAAAATACAATTATAATTATTAATGAGTTGGACTAGAGTTTTAAAAAAGTAGTTTGGAGATATGTCTTAGAAGTTATTGTAACTTCAAGAACTATGGATTTGTTGTGTAAAAACTGGGAAAGCTGTTCTTTGGACGGAAAATATCTAAAAATCACAGTGATATATCGAGATGAGCTTATGTTTCTAATATGACATCAATTTCATGTTATTTCCCACCGAAACTGAACATTAAAAGTAAGTTTACTGCGGGAGAATAAAGTCAACAAGGTTTATAAGTTAAGTACAGGAGTGTTCAAGTCAACTGAAATAATCTGTTGAGAAATTTTCAGTGTAATGTTATTTTATAATAATTATAGATTGTTTCGCAAACAGAAAAAAAAAAGCCTTAACCGAGACTTGAACACAGGTCTTCTGACTTTAAGTCTTAGGTCTTAACCTCTACACCATTGCAGCCAAGATAATTCCTCCAGCTAAAAGTGCTACTTAAAACTGAAACACTTTGTAAATGGTTACGTCCAAAAGTTTACAACAACAACAACAGACATATTGAAAGACTGGCAGACTTTTTATACTCTGTACTCGACGACTGCATGAGTGCACTCAGGCAGATGGCAGCCCATCTGTTTTCGTGTCACATGTCACTGTCAAACATATTCAGTTTGTCAGTTTTCACTTAGTGGACTCATGCAAAAGCCTAACAAACGAACATGTAAGAAGTTTGTAGTCGATTCCATTTAAAAATAAAAAGTTTTTCTCTATAGGACTTCTTTTCCGACCGATCATTTGTACTGCAGCTATATGCTATAGTCATACGATTTTGATCAAACTTTGTAATAAATAAATGCCAATTTTAAGAACATTTCCATTGCAAAAAAAAGTTTTTCTCACTTAGACTACTTTTCAGACTCTGCTTTTCTATGACAGCTATACTATATAGATATCAGATTTCAAGCAAGCTTGGTAAAATCATGGGAAAGCATAGAAAACTAAGAAATACAAAGTTTGGGGCGTTTTCATTGAAAACAAAAAAGTATTTCTCACTAAAACTAGTTTTTCGAACGATCGTTCCTATGACAGCTTTATGATATAGTCAACCGATACGGCCGCTTCGGACAAATGTGCAGCGTATTTGTACTAAAAGACTTGGGGCCAAGTTTGGTGAAGATAGCTTTTAAAATGACGGAGCTTAGAAACAGACGGATGGACGGACAATATATACATACATATACACTTTATGTGGTCGTAGATGCTTTCTTCTATGCTCGACAAACATCCGGACAATATTATAATACTCTCTGCAAGGGTATAATTAGGATAATTATAAACTATCCGTTCCAATTGGTGCCGAATTCAACTCCAAAATAAGATTCAACTCACCTCAGACCAACATATTTTGGTACACTGATCCTGTACAGGATTCTTAATGTCTAAGCACAGGGTGATCACCGATTTTAGTTCAATAACCGTCTCTTCAGCCTCGTTCTGCTCCTCGTTCTGAAGTTCCAAAGGCAAAGCATAGATTTGTATGTCACTCAAAGTGGTGGTCACAGCCAACAGGCCCAATCGATTGGCCGTCTCATTGTAACCACCGCTGGGCATAAGAGCAAAGTTATGCACAGGTCCCTGGGGTATGCGTATGCCATAGTGTAGCTTTGTCTGGAGTGACCAATTTTTATTGGTAGTTGAGCTCGCATCCAGTGTACACTTGAGTAGCAGCATCAAGGCGCTCTGCTGCTTAACTTTCATCACCCGCGTATAGCCATTCATTTTGGAACGCAGAGAGCAAAGCAGAAATTGTGAACTAACCGTGGGAGGTAAGGGCAACCAGGCCAGCTGCTTGACAGGTGCACCCAGGTAAGTGATATATTCCCCTAAAGGTTAAACAAATTAAATGGATTAGATGAATGCAGGGAAAATTCTCAACTCACTTTTGGTTTTAATGCTCTCTAGAGGCCTCAGCTGTTGCCAACTGCTTTCATCTTCCACCTTATTCAAAGCAATTCGCATGGACTTGGACTGTCTGGCTTTGAGTAGATCACTGGCTTGGCTTGGGGTCAAGCTAAAATAGCTGGGCAAGAGTTGGGCATACAAGACATCTTTGGCGTAGTTGGCCTTGGTGCTGAGTAAACAGTTGGATTGCAATTAGTTGGCTTGCGGGGAGGGCAATGAGCAAATACTTACAAGTCTTTCCACCTTTGCTTCACCACCTGGTTAAGCGCGTAGTAGCGGGAATATACTGCAAAGGAAGTATCAATATCAATATAAGTCTCACTTTGATGCTTTCCTCTATATATACTTACTCGGCTGAGCCGTTTCCCCACTGAAGGTCGACTGTCTTATTTTAAGTTTACTTTTATGATCTTCATCCTCATTGGAATCCACACCCTCAGAATCATATTCCTCGGATGATTCCTGGTCCAGGTTGATATCATAGTCCGATGTGTCTGCCTCAAAATCTTTGCCAAGCTCCAGCTCTGCGCCTGATTGTGCCTCAATCTTCAAAATCGTTTCGGCTCTGGAAGAGGGAAAATCCAATTAAATGGTGTCCTGAGCACCAACCTCCGTCTCACTTACTTTATGGTAGATCTGCGCTTGGCACGCCCCGCATTACTGTACACATCTTCCGTCTGCGTATCGTCCGCCGTTTTATCCACACTAACTTCAAAACGCTTGGGACAAGTACGCAAATGTCCTGGCAGCGACAGCTTTGTATACTTACGCTGACAGTATTCACATTCAAAACGCAGCTGCTCCAAGCCACAACCCTCCAAATGCAGCAACATACCCAGTCCAGAGCCCAGCTGACGAGCACAGAGGCGGCAGGTGAGTTTTGTACCTGGATTGTCCTTCAGGTACTTCATCATCTGTATCAAATATACATTGCGGCTAAGCGGTTGATGGACTACATCAGCTTTAACCAGCCAGCCTACGCCATAGTGTTCGCTGAGATGTGTATTCCAATTGGCTGTTGTGGTGCGAAACAAGCACAGGCCGCACTGTAGCGGACCGCTTCCTTGACCGTCTAAGGTTAAGACTTCATCGCTTTCCAGCTGCTCCCGACTGCGTATAAGCAACAGCCGTTGATTAAAAGCACAGACCGCTTCCCGATGTTTCGCCTTAACGCAACCTTCCAAATGCAGCATCATACCCTGGCCAGAGCCCAGTTGACGTGCACAGATGCGACAGGTTAGCTTTTGGCCTTGATTATCCCTGAGATAATTACACATCAGATACATAATGCCACTACGGGCTAAGGGCTTACGTTCAACATTATCTTGGACCAACCAGCCTACGCCATAGTGTTCGCTCAGATGTGTGTTCCAATTGTCGGCGGTGGTGCGATATAAGCACAAGCCACACTGTAGCGGGCCAGAACCTTGACCCTCTACACGCAAATTCTCGTCGGTCTCCAATTGTTCCCGATTGCGTAGAAGCAACAGGCGGGTATCAAAGGGAACAACGTTATCATCGGGGTCGGCGGTCTCTTCGAGTGGGTTTTTGCGTTTACGACCACGACGTTTAGGTGTGACTAATGGTGGAACATCTGGAGGAACGGCTTCTTCTTCATCTAATTTGGAGACGTCAAGTTTTGGACGTTTTGTTAGGGACTCTGTATTTAAAGTGTCTTCTTCCTTGGCTTCCGTAGAAGTTTCTTCCTTTGGTATAGTCAGACGAGTTCGTCGCTTTCGCTTGTAGGTAGACAAGTTGGGATCTTCTTCCACTACAGATTCTTCTGCTGTAGCTTTTGGTGTTTTTCCACGAGTTTTTCGTTTATTTGTGTTGCTCACCAGTTCTGAATCTTCCTTAAGAGGCTCTTTTGAAGCTTCTACAATAGGCGGTGATTCTTCTTCAGTTACTTTCGTAGAACTTTCCTTGTCTGGTGTACTTTCCTGCTTGGAATCTTCCTCTACAATATTCGAAGGCTCTTCTGCCGTTGTCAGAGCTTGTTCTGAATGATTTTCCTTTATGGGTTTTGTTTTAGAATTAGCTTTTGATATTTTAGCTCTAGATTTGCGTTTACTTCTGTTGTTAACTAACTCGGTATCTTCTCTTAGTGCATCTTTAGAAGTATCTACAATGGTCAATGATACTTCTGCTGCTTTTGGTGTTCTAGATCGAGATGTACGTTTCTTCTTAGAGGTACACAGTTTCAAATCATTCTCTACAACTGTCAAAGGTTCTTCTGCTGTCATTGGAGATTCTTCTACTTCAGTTATATGATGCTCCACTGTAGCTTTTGTGCTAGAACTGGCTTTCGGTGTACTAGAACGAGATTTTTGTTTCCTCTTCGTCGAAGCTAGTTTTAAGTCTTCATTTAACGGTTCTTTGCTAGCTTCTAACACACTCGTTGATTTTTTGACCTTAGCTGGAGATTCGTTTCCTTCCTTTGAAACTGTGCCAATAGCCTTAGAATCTTCTGTTAATGCCAATTCGACTTCTTCTGTAGATTTTTCTCTGGCCGTCACAGGATTTTCCTTTGAAGATTGTTTAGAAAGTTTTGAAGTTTCACCCATATTTTTTTTGTTAATCAAAATGAAGTCTTCTTTTGTAGCTAAGTCTTTAGTTGTGTCATCTTGGACTTCCACCGCAGACTTCTCTATTGCAGTCATATGTTTTTCCACTTTCGTTGTAGTACTTCTCGTTTGAAGGTCTTCTTTGGAAACTAAATCTAAAGTGGTTTCGACTTCTTTATTTGTTCTAGTACTTTGAGTACGACGTTTGCGTTTTGATGTGTGGGTTTCTTCCTTTGGTACATCCATTTCCTCGAAATGGTCTGACGTAGAGCTTGAAGCTTTTGGTGTACGACTTCTCGTTTGACGTTGATGTCTTGATTTAGTCAAGTCTTCTGAAGAAGCATCTACCGCCTTCGGTTTTAAATCTTTGATCTCTACTTCTTTTGTTAAACCAGCACGAGACTGACGTCTAGATTTATCCTGTACCAATGTTAGTTCTTGTGTTATCTTAGGAGCTTCCTCAGTTTTGGAAGTTGAAGGACCTCTTTGGTCTTCTAACTGGATTTCTGTTGTTTCCATTAATACTGTCTTGGTGTTTATTTTCTTCTTACCTCTTGAAGTTTTGGGTTTGATCTCCGACTTTTTACTTCTGGAAGGTTTCCTATTAGTGACGTTTGCTTCTACCTCTGGTACCTCTTTTTCAACTGCTTGGAAATCTTGATTTTGAGTCCCTGTACTGTGCTCTGAGTCAGATGTGACCTTCTGTAGTTCCGCTTGTTGTTCGATAACTTGAATCTTATGAACTTCCATAGCAGTGCTTGACTCTTTCAGTATGTTTGCTGTATTTTGAACAGAAGTAACGCTTTTTAAAGAACTTTCATTCACAATTGTAGCAGATGCCTCTGTTTTGGCTGGTATTTCTTGATAGTTGCTCACAGCTGTGTCTTCTTGGTCCTGATTTTCAATGGGCGAAGGTTTGTTGTTACTTATGTGTACTGGTTCTTTCTCTTCTGGATTGCTCAAACTTTCTTCAGTCTCCTGAGTTTGTGCCATAGTTGTACCATTTTGTAGTAGTGTATCAAAAATGATATCCTTTTTAACTTCATCTTGAGTTGATTTTGGCAGAACTTCCTCTTCCTCTCTGACACTGCCCCAACTTCGATCTGAATCATATTCCTGTTGATCCCTCAACGTTTCAGCCTGTTCAATTTGTGTCGCCTCAGTTCTTGTTCTCTTATCCAGTGGCTCTTCCTCTGTCTCATCATAATCCGGTGTGGCATCATCACTTATATCAGTTTCCTGAATTTTCAAATGCTTTACACGTTTGATGGTATTATCAAAACCCCGAAACATTTCAGTATCATCGTCACTTGTGCTGGATGTGGGTACGCGTTGGGTTGTGACACTTGTTGGGTCTCCTGTTGTTCTGTTACGAGGGTAAATGGCATCGCTCAAGGATTTTACATTGCGTTTACCAAGCACAGGTCGTGTTTTTACCAGCTTCTTTCTGGGCATTACCTTAGCTGGCTCTTCTGCCGGAATTGGTTTGGCTTTAGGCACTATGTTCTCGGCTTTTAAATGGTTTAATAGATTGGTTATGCCCAAAACTTCAGGGTCTTGCACAGCGCTCTCTTCCGACTCCTTACGAAAAGGTAATTGGGGTTCGCCCTGTGGTGGAGGTGCTTCTTGGGAGAGTAGTTCTATTAAGGTTACATTACTGCTTGATTGAGTTGAGTCATTGTTATTATTATTTAACAACTTTTCTTTGTGCTTGGGCATTTTGGGTGGATGATAGAGCTGTGTAAGATCACGTTCACTGGATGGTTGCACTTCAGGCAGCTCAGTTACTTCTTCTTTGCTTTCCAAAACATCCTCCACTTTCGTCTCCTCGATTTCACTTTGTTTTATGACATTGTTGTTTTTCTTATTCCGTGCAACAAGATTAATCTTAGCTTTCTTAGATCTGAGAGGTGGACGCTTAGTACTTGCAATTTCCTGTGCTTTCTCATTTTCCTCCGTCTTCTCCTCCAAAGCTGGTTTGGTATTACCTGCAGCAACTATTAAAGTGGCGCATTTGGTGCCCTCGTTGTGCGCCAATTCGGGCATATCTACACTACCGCTTTGCAATTTGAAGGCACTGGGACTTATACGCAAAACATTTGCCCTATCATCGTTTACATCCAATGTGGCATGCAATATGTTCATGTTCTGCATTTCCAAGATTTTACCAATGGCCAGGTCATCTTCGGGTGGAGTTGGCTTAGGGGAGGATGGCTTTTTTGGGCCACAACCAAAGTACACACTCATTTGTAGCTCTTCTGGAGATAGCTCGGTGAAAGAATTCTCATCCATGGGGTTTTCAGCCGTTAGTTGAGCTATAAAGTCAACAGCTGACATTATTTTAGGCGTCGGGGAGGGATTATTGGCAGGCGTTATAGGTGCAGGAACTGTTGGTACTTCTATTGGAGGTGTGGTGGGAAGTAGTGATGCATTATTTGATGCAGGAGCTGTTGACTGTTGATTATCATCGCTTTTATTTGTAATTAAAGTTGATTCAGATGAAGTCAGAGATTCATGTTGTGAAGCAGGAATTGGTGGTGTCAAAAATTGATCAAAGCTTGACACATTAGATGAAGTACTAGTGCCTTGATGGGAAGTTGATGAATTTAACAGTACAGCAGCAGCAGCAGCAGGCTGATTCAAGTTGGCTGTATAAGAGACGGCTGGACTTATGGTAGTAACTTCAGCAGGAGTAAATGTGGGCTCAACAGAAGTCGGTAAGCTGTTTAACTGGTAGTTTGCATCCGGAGCAGCTACATGCAACACTGCTGCAGCACTTCGGGTAGTAGTAGCTAATGCCGGTATTATTGTCGTTTCATCAGGGGTTGGCAACTGATAGCTTGCATCCAGAGCAGCTACATTTAAAACTGCTGTAGCACTTTGTTTACTAACATCAGGTGTTGCTATAGTCTCTGATTTAGAGCTTGGCTCATTCAATACTACAGCACAAGTTGTTGAAGATGAAGCCTGACAGCTTGGAGAATTCAAAAATGTAACAGCAATTGTAGTTGGCGGAACCGAAGTTGGTACAGACAGCTCTTCGTAACTGGAAGCTGGCGCTGTATCAAAGTTGCACGAAATAGAAGCAGCAGGAATTCTGCTGGTAGCTTCAGTAGCTGCTAAAGGCTGCCATTTACAGCTTGCAGCATTGAAATCTCCGCCAGAAATCATCATAGGTTCGTTCCGGGACTCAAAACCTGCTTCATTCAAAACTCCAGCAAGATTTTCGCTGTTAACTTCAGTCCGTGGAGACATTAATTCATCAAAGTGGGGCAATATGGTAGCAGCGGGATTTGTAACAGTTGGTAAAGTGCTCGATTCATTGGCCAACAAGACATGATTTGAATCCACAGGGGTTGACATAGAGTTTGCTACCATAAAAACAGGAACTTGTGGAACTGTAGCTGGTGTTATCAATGAATCAAAGCAATTGGCAGTAGCTTTGACACCGGCTTCCTCAGGCACTTTGGTATAAGCTCTCAATTCTCCTTGGGCCACGGCAGATGCTTCATAGCTGGCAACTTGTTCACTCAAGTTAGTCCTCAGTTTTCCTTGCTTCACCTGCTGGCTGATTTCTTTTGCCATAACGGCCAGCTTATCTCGGGATACCTTCAGCTTGTTGGCATTTAATATAACCCTGGTCTTGGTTGGCTGAACCACTTTATTAGTAATTTCTTTGGCCATCTCTGCCAGCTTATCACGTGGTAACTTTAATTTGTCAGCACTTAGAATGATCTTTCTTGGCTGATTAACGGTCGACAACTGTTTGATTGGGTTAATTAAGGCAGGTCGTTTGTCCAGGCGCAGGACGCTTAAGTCGATCTTCTCATCCTGCGACAGCACTTTGTTCTCCAGCACAATTAAAGGAGTTGTTGGAGCTGAGGTGGAGGGGGGTGCCCTAGACAGCACTTTGTTCTCCAGCACAATTACAGGAGCCGATGTGGTCGATGTAGATGTGGCCATCAAAGGGGCTTTTAGAGCTGCCTCCGAAGGTGCTGCAGATGCCATCGAAGGTGCCAAGGAAGTTGTCATTGTAACTACTTTCGACGGAGCTGGCGAAATTGAAATTACAGGAGTTGCCAACGATGGCGCTCTCAAGTGAGATACCGCAGTGGCCACTGAAGCTGCTCTCAAAGGTGCTCTCACAGGTGATACCGAAGCTGTCATTGAAGTTCCTGCCGAAGTTGCTCCCGATGGTGACACCTCCCTGACTTGTGCACACATGGCGCGATGTTTTGGTAATTGATTGACCCGATTGAGCAAAAATGGCGGCTGCTTAAAACGCCTTGTGGTATCTGCCTTCGCTATGGGCACTGTAAATGCAGCCGGAGGAGAAGCTGGTAATGTTGCTGACCCACAGCTCTTGTTTAATATCTTGTTCTTAATCAAAGCTCTAACATGAAAAGAACGTTCAGCTGCTGAATTCTCGGGCTCGACTTTGTCTATATAACTCGAGTCTATCGCACGTTTTTTGATGGGCTGTGGAACTGTCGAATGAAGAGAAAGAAAGGGAATTAGCTTTAAACAAATTTTTAGTATTACTAGAGGGCAGATTAAGGATACATTACAGCCAAAAGCCTTCTTTTTCTGAGCCGAAGCCTTGAAAGGTGACATTACTCGCGAAATACGCGAAATCACAATAAAAATGATATAAAAAGTAATTAAAAATAGGAAATTCGGAATGGAACACCGTCAGCCTTGCCATTTTTCAGCAGTTTGGGCGTTAGATCCGCTACTAGGAACTATATAGGTTTCTATTTGGATCTTGAATTTGGAAAAATAATTCCAGATTTTCGAATTGGTCTTATTGTTAGGGTAAAACCAACCAACCCCAATGTAATATACTCTGTACCAACAACAGTGAGTGCTCTGTTAAAGTGAACATTCTTTTACGAATAACTTGATATTGCTTCTGGCATTTTCTAGGGTCGGAGGTTATTCCTTCTGGCTGTTGCATACTTTTGCACAAACCTACTCTGCATACCTTTTAAGCAGAGAGTAAAAAAATTGGTACAAAATTATCAAGCTGCTTCAAGTACATGGCACATAAACAATCATTGCACATGCAAATTTAACAAAATCCAATAGGGGGGTCACAAAATTCTAGACCTCAAAAGCTGGCAATGATAATTGGTTATCATCTTTCTTTATGAATGATGACGCACACACACACACACACAAATCAAAAAACATTTTTTTCTCATTTACGCCTCATCTACGATTTGAACTCGGGACCCAAACGCTCTTATATGGTTACAAAAAACACACTAGCAGGTCGGCGCACTAACAGGCTCGACCATCGAAAGAGTCGAAGCAGAGGCGTCGGTGGTGGCACTTAAATCAAGTTTCGGAGAAAAAGGCTCAAAAAAAAATTAATAGAGCATAAAGCTTCTAAATGTTCCTAATTAAAGTATGTGTGAATGAATATGTTGAGTTTAATGAGAAAAAAACGAACCTTAATAGAAATTTTTGTCTTTCCGCTCATTTGGCAAGCATTAAGCCCACACAAAATTATAAAAAAATAAATATCAGAAATAAAAAAAAAATTAAAAGGGTCGTTCCGAGCTCGAACACAAATAAAAATGGGTTCTCCACTCCACTCATACACAAATGTAAAACATCTTAGCCCGCAGCACCACAATTGAAATGTTCAGGTGGGTGAACTGAAGAGTTAGATAAAAGTCAAACTGTTTACAAAAAATTAAACATAATTCAGAACACAATTTTAAATATTAATAAAAATATAAACAATCGAAAACATTTGTTTAGTTACCAGGCTGGCGGTGCTGCTGCTGCTGATATTGTTGTTGTTGCTGCGGCGGCGGCAGAGAAGTAGCAGCGACAAATGATGAAGAAGAAGCAGCAGACACAGAGGCAGTGGAAGTTGTTGTTGTTGTTGCTGCAATTGTTGCTCTCGCCTTAAGCATACTCTGTTTGCTCAATTCCTCGGCCAACTTCCTATCCAAACCTGCCTGCTTTAGTTTATTAAAATCCAAAGGAATTTTATGTATTATTCGTCTCTGCGGCGTCGGCGTCGGCTGCTCCAAAATGTTATTATTCATGTTCTGGTTGCTTGCACTAGAACGAGGACTAGGCGGTGGTCCCATAGTTGGCTGGCTGGACTCATCCATTTTCGCTTAATTATTGAATTGCGTTTTGTTGTAAAATTACATGCACTTAGCAATTGTTGTTGCAGCTGGCGACAGCCAAACTGTTAATCTTTGTACAAACGATGCACTTTACGAATAAACACTTCTCACTAGCTCATTTGTTTGATGTTATTATGCACTTTTATTATGAAATTATTTAACAATAATTAACCACAAGCACATTGTGCAGCCCAAACGCACATTAGTCAAGTGTTGCCATATCGATGAAATTGCAAATGAAAAAAAATTATAGAGTTGCCACTCTAGGCACAGAAAACTATCGCACATGCACGACCTATCGATATTTTTTAGTTTGAAAATCAAGGAATTGCAAATAGGCCAGATATTTATTATTCTTAATTTAAAAATAGTGATGGTTACACTTTAAAATATTTTTATGTTGACAGAAACTAAGTTATTTATCGCATATGCAAAACTTATTAATTTTTTTTGTAAATGAATATGTAGAATTTTTCAAAGCTTAAGAATATTTTGAAATGCAATTGTTGGAGCTCGGTAGACTGAGTAAATCAATTGCTTCAAATATTATAAAATGTTCCACAAATATTTAGTTTCCCAAACAAGACTGATGGATAATTCACTGCACAGTGGTCGAAATGACATATATTAAGTCGTTAATGTGGTTGATTTACTCGAAAATCCCAAAAAAAATTGTTTTTAACTGTTTATTAATGCAAAGAATATTTATCATGTTGGAAGGTTTTGCTAAACCTGTCCAGGAATTCATAGCCCGAACTTAAAACATTTTAACAAACTCAACCAGTTTTCATTTCCTAAAACTTACAATTCTACGCATTGTTCCTCCAAAGCCTTGTCCAACTGCAATGGATATTCTATTTGGATTTAGTTTTCTGTACGTTCTTTATTTACAATCTGTCCCTACAGGGGGACAATTACTGAATTGAGTCGATTTCCTAAGCATTTTCATAGTTTATGAGGGAATGTATTGAGTAAGCCTGGCTCTGGGAATGGAAGGTTAATTGGGTGAAAACGTTTTAGACGTCCGTTATCCGTAAATTCGTTATCTAACAGATTTCTGGCCAGGTTATTGGGGTGGTCTGACAGCCTCTGCATGACATCTTGAGCTCCCTGTGCAGTTAGTTAGGAGAGCCTCCCACTTTTTCTTTGTGTCTGTGCCTCCAACTTCTACTTTGTATCTGTGATAGGTTGACATACTTCCACAATCTAGTTAGTTTCAGATACATTAGCTGTCGGCAAGGTATCCATTGCCTCCGGTTCTCCAAATGATAAGCTCAGCTTTGATCGTTCGGCACAAAGACGCCAATGCCTTAACATGTCATGGGCAGAATGCAACACTCGATCGCAGATGCGACATTTTATATATTTTCTTCGGTTGTTTATTATGAACTTGTTCACCTGTTCCATTACGAAATGACGTGAGAGGCGCTGTTATTGGTAGAAAAAAATAATGTTAATAAATGTTCAAAAAAATAAAGATATTTGTACTTACCTCTGGTTCCATACCCTTTATCCAACCCACGCCATAGTGCTCAGCCAAATGTTTATCCCAATCGACTTTGGAGCAGCGAAACAAACACAAGCCACATTGCAATTTTCCCTTGCCCCTACCCAATTGTCCAAGTTCTTCGAAGCTGTCCAACTGTTCCCACTTACGTATAAGTAGCAGACGACAGTTAAATGGCTGGAAATCGGTTGTATTCGATTTCATCTCCAGACGTACTTTTAACTTTCGCAGACGTAGCAATTCCTGGGCTTCCTGGGCTTCCTGCTTTTTAAGCGTCTCACATGAATGGCGCACATGACTTTCCAAAGAGTTTATGAAAATTTCACTATTGCAGTATTGGCAGGCTACAGTAAAGTTTTCCGCACCGCAATGTTCCAGATGCATTAGCATGGCCGAAGCAGTAGCACATCGGCGATTACAGAGGCGGCAAACTAACTGGCCATTTTTCCCCTTCAAATAAATAGTCATCTGCATCAAGATTTTAAGACGCGTGATCTGTATTTTTGTAGAAACAATATGAACTGTTTATTCGTGTCAGAATGTTTGGAACTCCCGGTACTCACCTTGGGCATTTGCCCGTTTAGCCAGCCCACGCCATAGTGCTCGCCCAAGTGTGTACTCCAACTGGCTTGAGTGCAGCGCACCAAACACAAACCACATTGCAGGGGACCCTCTCCTCTACCCTCTTCGCGTAGTTCCTCGTCAGTGGCCAACTGTGAGCGTTTTCGTATGATCAGTAGGCGAAGATTAAACGATGCTTCCGTTGCACTGCGGTTTGTGTGTTGTGTGGCATCTTCTTCATTTTGTACAAACTCCTGATCTTCCTTTGTAGTGGAACTTTCTATGATGAAACATTCCTGATCGATCACTAGCTGGTTGTCCGAGAGATTCTCTACTTGCTGTTGGCTGGGGTTCTGCTCATCTTCATCAGATATGTAAATAAGTTGATCCTCTTCCTGCACAGGCAGAAATTCTTCATCTTTCACCTTGTCTGACAATATGCAATCATTCGGGCTGTGCTCGTTCTCGTTCTCAGGCAGAAACTCCTCTTCTTTTATGTTATTTAAAAATATGGGCTCATCATTAATGAATTCCTCTGGCGGCAATGGTTGATCTGTAATCAGTTGCAGTTGTTCTCGAAAATATTGCTGACTTTCAGCACACTTGCGCCTCAGAGAGTAAGCCAACTCTATGACATGTTTACACTCGTGGCAAATGAGCTGTGGCAGTAATTCATTCTTAACATCCAGCGTACCGCAGCCATTCATAATGTCATTGAGCATGTCCCATAGATTAAGCGCTTTATCCTGTGACAGAGACACAAGATTGATCAGTGGCTTGGAGGCGGTAGCGGTTAAGCAGATGCGACAAAGTTTCTGAAGAGCTAAAATCATGACGTAGTAAATAATTGGAGCTTGGCAACTTGATGTTAGTTCACTTACCTGCGAGCTGCTCTTGTTGATGTGGCTGAGATGGACTGGTGGCATTTTGTTTACTCCACTCTTCAGGGCCCGAGTTCCTTAATCTCGCAAAACCCAAGTTAATTTGATGTCGAATTCGCTTAGGCGTTGATGCATCTACTGCTCCAATTGGCTGGGCTGACTCGTTCATATCTCATTTGTTTAATTCTAGCAAAGCTTAGTAGAATATCACATTTATGTGCATTACACTAAGACCAGTGTGACCTAATCGGTAAACTACAACAGGGTTGCCAAAGCACCTAAAGTTGTGTTAAGCTCTAGTAGCACTTACCTGATCTCTCAGCTGAGTTTTCGTCAAAAAAAACTCATCTTAGCAACTTAGTTTAGCAAATTGCGCTGAAGTAGATAATATTAATGATTTTTTTTTTTTTAAGTTGTTTATTAATATAAATTCTTGAACTTAATATTACCCTAACAAACAATGGTTTACAATATTTTGTACGTTGTCCCTTCATGGGCTCTCTTATACATTTATGTCTAATATATTCGGTTTTTTTTCAAATTAACATTTATATTTACATGATTTAATATTAAAGGCAGTGTATTTAGATATTTATTATATAATGAAAAGAAAGAGGGCAAAAACATTACATTGAATTTTTAGTTTTTCAGTATTAATAAAAAAAAAGAAAAAAACAACAAAAGGATAGAGATTAATAATATCTATATGAGGCTAATTTGTGCGCCACCAATACATGCTGGCGTATTTTTTACAAATAGTACGATCTCTTTTTGAGATGGTTTGGCTAAATCTAAGCTCATTGATTTCTAAGGGGCTTGATTTTATTTTTATATTGTTTGCTCTTCTGAACCTATGGTAGAGAATGGGAATGCCTTCGCTATTTTGAAATAATATTAATGATTTGCAAGTTCAAAGACGATGAAAATTTAAAACAAAAAAGTGAAAAATGCTTAGCTAAGCGGGGATACATCTCACTGATTTAAATAGCTTTCGCACATTTAAGTTTTTAGCGAATAATACAATTTTTTATCTTTTCTTTTTACAATTAGATTTTTTAATATTAAATGAAACGTAACTTGTTCTTAACATAATCTTAAAGAAATTTATATGATATTTTGGTGTGGTGTATTTGTATAATCATTCTAAAGGTCAGTGCAAAAGCACTCAGGGGAGCAAATATGAGAAGCTGTTTCCTATTTATTGTTTATTATTAAATAGCTTATAATAATATTAAAAATGAATTAAAAATAACTACAAATCCGGCTTCCTTCAATCTGCATTCAAAGTTGACTCAATCCCTTCAGCTTGTGGGTTGGTTTCACTGAAATTCGCTTCAGAAAATGTTTTCAAGTTTATGGGATAAATGCCAGTTTTATCAAAACTAGATTTTATATTCACTGTAGTCAGAAATTGTTCCAGCACCACGCACGCCTGCTTGGGTATGTTCTCAAACTTTCCAGCAGCGTTAGCCATTTGAAAATCTTCCCATTTCTTGCTGCAACACTCCTTGATGGGTTCATAGACTAATACTACAAGTGGTCGCGTTTTGTCTGAACAATTCGGTGGGAGTTTCAACAAAGTAATGCCATGCTCTTTAGCCAGATCCATTATTTCAATTGACAGATGAGCTATTTGATTGTCAAGAAGCAGTAATGTGCGATTGTCGATTCTTGAATTGGAGTGTTTTATGAAATGCCGCAAATTAGTCCGCATCCACTCTTCTTCGTTGGCCTTGTCCTTCAGGTAGCACGGCGGCAAACAGTTACCAGCTGCATTTATAGCCAACGCTATTTTCAACAAATCCGCCTTCGTGCCTTTTCCATTATAGGAAAAACTTAATTCACCCATATTGAAAATCTGTTGCGGCTGGAATTTGTGTAAGTCCATTAGCTTACAGTATTCCTCGAAGAACTGGTGCACATTCTCTCGGATGGATGATTTGGATGAGCAGAGCGAATCGAGGTTTTTAAAACGCATTAGAAAGCCATATATCCAGTTTTTGCCGGGCGACCGATACTTATCCCAATACAGTGGATAAAAAACATCCATTTTGCAAGCAAATTCGAAAGTCAACCTTTTAATGTCGGCAATACTTAAGCCAAAATTGAGACGAGCAAACCGAAGAAGATAGCGAGCCAAGGCTGCCTCTTGTTCTTCATTGAAAACCTAGGCAAGAGAAAGAAAAAATAACATTGGGAAAGTGTCAACAAATTTGTTTAGAACTTACCAAGCTATGTGATGCATATAATACCATGAGGCGAAGTAAATCCAATAGTTTCTGATCAGGTTCATGCGCCATATCCTTAACTCCCACATCGAGCATATTTACATAGAGAGCCAATCGATTACAGCTTATGTGATGATCAAACGCAGCGGATCTTATACTTTGTTTGTTTAGTTTGATGTCTTTCAGTGCTTGAAGCAATACTTTGCAATCAGTGGGTCCATTTTTAGAATAATCTTCTCCATTGGAAGACATTAGAACTCTGAAATGCATTTTGGAGAATAGTTAGTTCATCTGTTGAATGATAGTTTTGTATTTTTATAACCAAAAGTGAAACATTCGCCTAAAACAAGGATTGAGTTGCTTAGTACTAGGAAATGTAAGTTAATTGCCACTTTTGACCCTTTTTTGTAGTCTGCCAAGCCCTCTGAAGAAGTCGAACAGGGCTCTGGAAAGCACCAATGGCAAAGGCAGGATAACTATCATCAATAAACCAATAGAAAGTTGACCCATCAGATGGCATCCTTTCCTTGTTGAATCAACTTTTATAAACTTTGGTGGTTATGGTTAACTAGTAGTATTGATGCATATTCTCTTTGTAACTATAGGAGTTGTTTCCAACATAAAGCCAGCCCTTTAAAAGATTCTACATATTTCCCTTTCCCATTCTTATTTGTTCAAACCCTTCCGTTCCCGTTCTAGCTACCACCAAGTTCAGCTCTTCGGGGTGTTAAAGACCCGTTTATGCAACACTGCAAGGTGGATGAAATTGAGTGTTCTTTGTGACTTCTAGGGAGATTGGCAGTTCCCTTGTTGAGGTGTATATTAAAGCTTTAGTCCATTTCAGTTTTTTTAGTCCGTTTCAAACTGATTAATGTCTTACAAGACAGATCTTTAGTAGGAACACCATCGAATTGATGGGTTCTTCGACTTCTTTTAGTTTCGAAAATACACAGATGTTTCAACTATTCAGCTATCAATGGCATTGTCATGTCAAACATGGTCGAAAAATGGTAGTGGGAAAAGGTTGTTCATTTCACTGAACATGTTTAAATGTTCTTTTTGATCAAAGTTAATCATCTCCCTCTTAAATGGCTCAGTTGCTCAGATGTGTAGTGGTTCACTTGCGTAACAACTATACTTAATCGATCATAAGATCAAATTGGAGTTGCCTACTTGTTAGCCACCTCTAAATCGTATGTAAATATGGTTAGGCCTTTCCATTAACATTTTTGTTGGCACATAATAACAGTCTTCAAACTGAGTGAACAGTTACTGAAGAAGTCATTGAACTAGTCACTGAACAAGTCTTTCAATCAATCACAATCACTTATGAATCCAACAACTTACAATTCTTTCCATTTTTCCTCCACCGCCTTGTCCAATTGAATATCAAGCGAAGATACTGCAATAGTTATAACATATTTTGTAATATGGCCATTAAAGCTAGTAAACTTTCTATACTTACACATTTTAGTTGAGCCATTTACATTTTGTTTCGGCGTCGTGTCCATTAACTCGGGTTCGGCTGGCTGTTGTAAAGATGTCTAAAGATGAGTGAAGAAAAATAAAAGTGTTATTGAATGACAGTGGAGAGAGAAGATAGTGCAGCTGGTTAGAGAAGGTTGGTGATTTCAGTAGGTCTAGCTTAATGGTAGTTTCTTGTTAGAATACTAAGCACAAAGCCCTGTGTGGACTGTGCAAGGGAGAATGAAAATCAAGATTGTCCATACATACACTATTACATGATTTCTTGTCCGGCATATTTTCTCCTTGGTCGCTCAGCCTTGGATTTACGGCACAGCGCAGCAAATGGCCCATCATGGCAAGGCCAGAGAAAAACTTGCGATAACAGATTCGACATTTTAGATATTTACTTTGGTTCTTCAACAAGTAATGGTTCATCTGGGCTATTAAAACGCGTCGTGTGAGATGCTGCTTTTGGGTAAAAGGAAATCGACAAAATACAGTTAACATTTTAAAGGCATTTAGTTAGATTAATACACTGACCTTTGGCTCTCTACCCTTTATCCAACCCACGCCATAGTGTTCAGCCAAATGTGTGTTCCAACTGGCTTTGAGGCAGCGTACCAAACACAAGCCACACTGCAGACTTCCCTCGCCTTGGCCCAATTGTCCGAGCACTTCGTCGCTATCCAATTGTTGCCGTTTACGGACAAGCAGCAGGCGTATGTTAAATGACTCATTCTCTGCTGGGTTTGATTTAATATCCTGAAGCTGATCTAATTTGCATTTACGCAGCAATATCTTGACCTTTTTTGGCCGCTTCGCACAATTTTCCCGCTCATGCCTTTCCAAGGAGAGTACGGAAAATTCACCCATGCAGTATTTGCAGGTAACAGGCGGTCTTTTCAATCCGCAATTTTCCAAATGCTTCACCATACCATGAGCAGTTTCACACTGGCTATTGCACAGGCGGCAAGTAAAGCGATGACCTTTCTTTTGCCGAGCATAATTTGTCATCAGCTTAATGATTTGAAGACGCGTGAGCTGTTCCTGCTAAAAGAAATCAACTGTTTATTCGTGTCAGAATGTTTGGAATTCCCGGTACTCACCTTGGGCATTTGCCCGTTCAGCCAACCCACTCCATAGTGCTCGCCCAAGTGTGTACCATAAGTGGCTTTAGTGCAACGCACCAAACACAATGCACATTTCAGCGGACCCTTTCCTTTGCCCTCTTCGCGTAGTTCCTCGTCAGTGTCCAACTGTGAGCGTTTTCGTATGAGCAGCAGGCGAAGATTAAACGATGCTTCCGTTGCATTGTGGTTTGACTCTTGTGGGGGATTTGGGACGGTTGATGTTTCTTCATTGGGTAGAGGCTCCTGTACCACATCTTGTGTGGTACTACTTTCCTCTTCCACATTCAGCTGACTGTCAGCGAGTTCCTCTGCCTGCTCTGGGCCTGGGGTCTGCTCCCGATCTTCAGGTTGAATTATAAGGCTTGGCATGCAGTCAGAATCGTCTTCTATTTTAGCCCAACCCACTTCCAGCTCGTCGTCAGATGATGTCTCTATCATTACAACGTCCTCATCTTGCATTAATGCGTTCTGTTGGTTTAGCTCCTCTTTTAGGCCTTCTGGTATTATGGGCTCATTTCGGACACAAATAGACGCATTGTCCAGCTCGAGGGTTTCCGTCTTACTCTCGTCCTGCACTGGAACTGCTGTCATATTATCTGGTGGTATGGACTCACTTTGGTGAGGTCTGAGCTCTTCCTGAGCTGGCTGCTCTGATATATTCTCTGGTAATATGGGCTCACGTTTAATGATCTCTTCCTCAGGGGTCAGCTGCTTAATCCTATCCAGCTGCTGTTGAATATAACAACGACTTTGCTCACATTTGCGCCTCAGATAGTAGGCTATCTCTATGGCTAATTCACATTCCTGGCATACGCGCTGAGGCATCAACTCATTGTCCACGTCCAGCAGGCAGTCATCCATTATGTCCACAATCATGTTCCACAGAGTAAGTGCTTTATTCTGTTTTAAAGACTCTGTAGGTACCAGTGGTATGGAGCTGCTCAAGCAAATGCGACAAACTAGTTGGAGAGCTAAAATAATACGAAGGGCATGGAAGTTGGAGTTTGGTAGGTGCAATCTGGTTCACTTACCTGCCAATTGCTCTTGTTGTGTTTGTTGAGGTGGAGATGTTGCTGCGGTGGCGGTGGCCGCTGCATTTTGAGGCGTCTGTGTGGTTGCCGACGCATTGTTAATGCTTGTAACGGTTGAGTTTGTTTTTCTTAGCATTTCCGAGAGCATCCTATTCTGGTCCGCCTGTTTTGAACTCTCTAGATCCGATTGAATTTTTTGAATAAAGCGTCCAGCTGCAACATTTCGCGTTGACATTGCCGGTTGTTTGATTAAAAGGATAGTGTGACCCTTTAGCAACAGAGTTGCCACAGCACGCAAATATTGTTATCGATAAGCAAAATGCAAGTTGCCGTTGCGTTTGAATTTCGTACAATTGGTCAAAAAATTGATATTGAGTAGACTGTCACTCTCAAGTAGGAAATGCAAGCGTGTGCATAAAAATCTCAAAAGATTGTCGGTACAGCCCCGCGGCACTCCCTAGTTTTTGTCAGGATTTCAGAATGTGAACTAGGCTTAAAGTTTCCCCGTATAATTAGCAAGGTGCTGATGTGTGTCCGGTGTGCAGGCTGATAGAAGATCTGCTTGTCCGTCTGCTTAGCGATAAGATCTAATGTTTTCCAACCGTGTGCGTAAAGCCAACTCTTTTTATCTTATAACCCCAAATCGATAAGAAAAATTGCATTCTATGCGGGTTTATATTTAATAAAAATAATATCCAAAATTTTATTTTTCAAATCTCATCCTGGATCTTTTGTGTTTTGTTTTTTATGGTATAAATACTCCAACTTAATCATTAATTTCACAAATTTGTATAACTAAAAGTCGATGAAACATCCATTTGTTTCTTTTACTGTGAGACACTCAAGTGTCTGGCATGAATGAAATCCGACTTAGAACTATCAGCGAGTTGTATGGAAAAATGCCAGTTAAATCAAAACTAGATTTAATGTTCTCTGAACTTAGAGCTTCTTTCAGAGTCTGGCTCGTCAGTTCGGTTACATGATCTGATTCTAAGTGCTCTCCATAAATGGTTATTCTGAAATCTTTAGTTTTTTTGGCAAAACAATCCGACATGGGTCCAGCAACTACCAACTGCATAGGTTGCATTATAATTGAACAGTTTGGTGGGAATTTTAACAAAGAAATGCCATGCTCTGCAGCCAAATCAATAATTTCAATTGACAAATGTCCTAAATGAGGGTCCAAAAGCAGTAATGTGGGACTATCTCGACATGGGTTCGTACAGTTAATGAAATGCTGCAGGCTAGTCCGCATCCATTCCGTTTCTTTGAGTTTGCCCTCCGAGTAGCAAGGCGGTAAACAGTTCCCAGCTGCGTTTATAGAAACCGTCATAGTCAACCATTTCGTCTTTGTTTGTTTTTTTACGCCAACAACTTTACCGAAACCGGAAAAGTTTAGTTCACCCATGTTGAAGATTTGATGTGGCTCGAAATGGTGTAGCTCCATTAGACGGGAGTAGTCATCGAAAAACGTGTTCACATTCTCATGAGCCGACGGTTTGTGCTTGAACAGCGAATACACGTTTTTGTGTCGCATTAGGAAACCATGAGCCCAGTTGGTGCCAGGCGAATGGTTTCGATCCCAATAGAGTGGACAAGTGACGTTCAGTTTATGCGCAAACTCCAAGATGAACTGGCTCAGTTCAAAAACATTTAAGCCATAGTTGAGACGGCCAAATGGTATAAGATAGTCCACGAGAGCCTTTTCTTGTTCCTCAGTGAAAACCTGGTTAAAGCGAAGCTTAGCAAGTGGAAGCAGTTAACAAACATTAAAGGCTTACCAGGCTATGCGATGCATACAGCGCCATATGGCGAACTACGGCCAACAACTTCCAATCAGGTTCCTGCCTCATATCCTTCACATGCAGGTCCATCATTTTTACATAGAGCGCCAAACGTTGTTGGTTAATATTAAAGTCAAACGCGGCGGATGATACGGTGGCCATTTTTGATTTGATGATCTTAAGTGCTCGAAGCCAGAGAGTAAAATCAGTTTGACCATCTTTGGGATTATACAAGGCATACTGAGACGTCAGCACTCTGTGAAAATGAGGAATATATTGTTATATTCAGTGTAGAATCTTCTATTTGGGAGATGAGTAGAATATAAGATGTTAGCTAGGCTCCAGATGTATGTAGACATCTTTTTTCCTGAACAGCAATGGTTAGCTTAAGGTATCTTTCTTGATCGACGACATTGAGCCAACCCAAAATATTATAAGCCACTTACAATTCCTTCCATTGTTTCTCCACCTCCTCAGTTAATTGAACTTTAAACATAAATGCTGCAATACATAGGAAAAATTTAATATACCATTTTGATATATAAACAACTTCTCTACTTACACAACTCAGACGATTCTGGATCGATCTCGTCTGGCCTTGTGACAGGTATCTCAGGCTCGGCTCGTTGTTGCAGCCGCTGTTTGGGAATTAAAAGGAAAGAAAAGGCGTTGAGATAGTTTTAGTCACAGAAAGGAGTAAGCCGACATACCAGACTTCTTGGTTTCTTGTTGCTGGGTTTCTGTACCATTCCGGCACGAAGCACCGATCGTTTATCAAGCTGTGGCTTGTCCAAAGGTCTAATTTGCTTTGGTTCTGTGGCACAGCTCAGCAAATGCTTCAATGTGCCTCCGGCAGTGGAAAACTTGCGACAACAGATGCGACATCTTAAGAACCTCCTGCGGTTTATGGCCAAGTACTGGTTCATTTGGTCCAACATAACACGTTTTGTAAGCACCTTTTATTTTTAAAAGAAAGAAGTTTCCATGTAACAAATGTGATTTAATCTTAGAATATGTACTCACAGGTGGATCTTCGCCGTTCAGCCAGCCAATGCCATAGTGTTCACCGAAATGGATTTTCCAAGCAGCTTTGGTACAGCGCACCAAACACAGGCCGCATTGCAGTGGACCCACTCCTCTACCCTCTTCGCGTAGCTCCTCGTTAGTGTGCAATTGCGAGCGATTTCGTATGAGCAGTAAACGGGGATTAAGTAAAGATTCTGGTTTAGGCTGGCTGCGGTTTCTCATTTGCTTTCTGAAATTTGCAAATCTTTCACTGTTGAACCACTGTTGACCTATATCTGGTGTGGTAATTCTGTCAGAGATGTCAGATTGCTCTTCTATTTTAATGCCACCGTCCGACAATGTCTCTTCTAGCAACATTTCGTCCACTTCTTGCTTCACCTGCACCGACACATTTTGGTTCTCCTCGACTTGCAAGCTGTCCGTTACTGAAGGCTCATTGCGAACACATATGGACACACCAGGAGACGGTTCATTCCGAATAATCTCTTTAGTTGGCAGTTGTTGAATCACAACCAGGCGTTGTTGTAGGTATCGATGACTTTGCTCGCACTTGCGCCTAAGAGTATAAGCTATGTTAATGGCTAATTCACAATTCTGGCATATGAGCTGAGGCAGCAGGGCGTTCTCCACATCCAGCAGACAGCGATCGCTCATGATGTCAGTGATTAAGTCAAACACATTAAGCCCTTTAACCTGTGACGGGGTAAATATATTCAACAGTGGCTTAGATCCGTCCAGGCATATGCGACAGAGCTTTTGGAGAGCTGGAACCAAGAAATGTATTGTAGTCTGAAAAATTGGTTAGAAAAATTCAGTTACCTGCAAACAGCTCCTGTGGTTGCGGTTGCACAGTTACTGCTGCCCCAGCTCCAGCTGCAGCATTTTGGGAAGCCATCGATGACGACGGAAGTGGCTCGTTCATCCGAATTTAAGCTTTAGCAATGAAATATACAAATCAAGTTGTAGTAAATAACAATGTGACCGTACGAGCGCAAGTGCAGCTTAGTGATGGAAGACTCTACACGATATATATCGATGGCTCGCTCTAAACGATAAGTGTTGCAACGGTCACACTGACTGAGCTGCAGTGCCCTTTTGTTTGTTTTATTGCCAATTGTTGTTGCTGTAATTAAATTCGCCAGAATAGAGCTTAAATGAACGAACCAACTGGGCCAGATGTTCAGGCCAACTCCTTTGATGCCCATACGCGGCAGTTGTTTTCCATGTCCTCCCAAGGTGCTTCATCCTCCCGACGGATTCTAAACAAAATTCCCTTGGATTTTAATAGATTAAAAAATGCGGGCCTGGACAGAATCCTAGCAGAAGTGTTGAGCGAACAAAACCCAAACAGCAAGTGCCATGCAAGAGCGCCCACGGCAACAACCACACCTCAGCTACAAAAGCAACAACAGGAGCGGCTGACAGGTAACTGAATTTACCTTCTACGTAGGCTTGCTTAGAGCAAAGATTAATATTACATTTATTTTAGCCCTGCACCAATTATGTCGCATTTGCTTGGACAGCTCCAAGCCACTGGTGAACATCTTACAGGCACAGGATGAGGAACTTAATCTCTGGGACATGATTATTGACATAATGGATGACTGTTGTCGGTCGGAGCTTGATAATGCCTTGCTGCCACAGCGGGTGTGCCACGACTGTGTCCTGGCCATAAGAATCGCCTATTCTCTTAGGCGCAAGTGTGAGCAAAGTCATCTTTATTTTCAACAGCAGCTTAAAATGGTCACAAAACCACCACAGCTGGCTGCAGAGGAGCCTATAAAAACGGAGATCATCGTGCCGGACAACACGATAGAAGAGCCAACTAAGCAAGAACAAAATGTGCTCAACCACATAAAGCAAGAGGAGGAAGTGCAAGATACTTCACAACAGCAGCAACAGCAACAGCTGGATGTGGTTTGTGTAAAGCAAGAGACGGAATTCCTCAGCGGAGAAGAAGACTCCACCATCATGGACACCTCCGATAGTTTTAACACCACTCAAGACGAAGCTCAAGAAGAATTAAGCACCGTTAACACAGACTCCCAGCAAGAATCATCCGAAACTTTGTTTAATCTCCGCCTGCTGCTCATACGTGAACGCTCACAATTGGACACGGACGAAGAACTACGCCAAGAGGGTAGAGGAGAGGGTCCCCTGCAATGTGGCTTATGTTTGGTGCGCTGCACTAAAGCCACTTGGAGTACACACTTGGGTGAGCACTATGGCGTGGGCTGGCGGCTGGGAGAAACGCTCAAGGTGGGTATTTCAAATTTGCAAATTTTGATGGTTTTTAATTTCCAAATCCATACCAAAAGAGCAGCTCACACGCACTACCATCATTAGACTGATGTCCCATTACCTGAAGTCGAATAAGTCCAATCGATTAATGTGCCGCCTGTGTGGTCGCCACTATGTGTCTGCCAAGTGCATGTTATTGCATTTGGAAGGTTGTGGCATGGACACCCAGCGATTTGCTTGCCAGTTCTGTAACCGTTGCTACACCAAAAACTATTTGACCAAACATGTGCGTCTCTGTGAGGCACGTCAAAGTCGTACGCTGGAGGCAACGGAGACCATTTTAATACCAGACGATAGAGATGCTCCCTGTGTGGAAATGAAATCAAAGAATGTACACAAGGATCGCTTTAATCTTCGCCTGTTGCTTATACGCCGGAAGGAACAGCTGGAGAGCGCTGAAGATGTGCGAGATTTGGGTAAGGGAGTGGGTAATCTGCAATGTGGCTTGTGCTTGGCATATAGCAGCAATGACAATTGGCAACTCCATCTGGCTGAACACTATGGCGTGGGCTGGCTGCAAGGCCAAGAACCAAAGGTAAGTGTGTATGCCTTGATCGTGTTGATTTTCTTTTAATTCATACCCCAAACAGCGCCTCACACGCAATTCCATCATCACCCAGATGACCAATTACCTGAAAAGCCATCCAGGTCGTTCACTTAAATGTCGTCTCTGTGAGCGCTCCTTGATCTCTGGTCTGGGCATGATGCAGCATTTGGAGGGATGTGGTGAAAATAAGTTGCTACTTAGATGTGAGTTCTGCGGACGTTCTTTCACCAAACTCTCCTTGACCATACACCAGCGCAACTGTAGCGCACGCCAAACGCATCGCCCAATGCAGAAAGTCACACACGAATCAGAGGAAATGGACACGACCGAGTTTAAACAAAATATTGAAATCGTCCCATCCTTTGAGTTCAGTGAAGTGGATCACTCGAATACACATTCGTTTAAGGTGGAGGAACAGGAGACGCCACTTACAGAAGAAACTGAAGCTAGTTCATCTAAGATGTGTGAGTTTGGCACAATCTTTAAATAAGAGTCCATTAGTTAGCATTTTGGTTTCCCTTACAGTTTACACAAGACACAAACAGTTGGACCAGGCGGTGGACAAGAAATGGACCAAGTTGTAAGTAACAAAAATGGATAGCAAATTTTTTTGCACATTTGCAATTCCCAAATGGTTCTTGACATGGAAAGGCAACTGCTAGCCAGAAGTTTTCCTTCTATGCGGTACAAACATCCAGACATTTATATAATACCCTCTGAGCTATGACCTTCTGAAATCCATTTTATAGGCCATAGTTCTCAAAATTGTAAAGGCGGCTTCATCAACTACATAAAAATAACTAAGCTGGACTCCTTGACTACCCTTACCTAAGGATTACCTTAATTTTGATTCTTGAAATCTGAAATTTTGATAATAAAATCCACTTTATTTTTACCTTTTTTTCCAGCCTAGAAGTCAACCATACCACAGATATGTTGTATCCGCATTTGCTACCAAGCTATGTTAGCTTAACCAACAGCCAAGCCAGTGAAATACTCAACACCCGACAGTCCAAATCCATGCGCTTTGCCTATGATGAAGTGCTAGAGGAAAACTTTTGGAATCAATTGAAGCCCATGGAGAGCTTTAATACTCAAAGTAAGTAACAAATTTTGTTTGAACCCAAGACTTTTAAATGAACTCCTTGCCATTTGATTTGTAGATGAGTACATCAGCTATCTGGGTGCACCTATCAAACAGTTGGCCTGGGTGCCCCTACCCGCCACGGTTAGTTCACAATTTCTATTGTGCTCTCTGCGTACCAAAATGAATGACTATACGCCGCAAATGATGGAGCAACCAGAGCCAGCCTTAATGTTGCTACTCAAGTGTACACTGGCTTCGGCTACACTCGATGACATTTGGCCGCTGCAGACTAGTCTACACTATGGCATACGTATGGCTCAAGGACCTGTGCATAGTTTTGCCTTTATGCCCAGCGGTGGTTATAATGCCGCAGCCAATCGTTTGGGATTACTGGCCGTGGGCAGCAGTCTGAGTGAGGTACTCATCTATGCTCTACCCCTGGAGCTAAGTGAAGCCAGAGAAGAAGCCGTCATTGAGCTGCAGGCGAAACTTAGTTTAAGTTTAGAAGTGGATAAACCTGTACAGGATCAATGCACCAAAATCTGTTGGTCTGAGGTGAGTAACTGTCTAATATAACAAAGGCAATGCTCTGTCTTATATTTTGCAGAGCTTTGGCCATCAATTGCTGGTGTCTGGCTATGCCAGCGGACACATAGCCTTTTGGGATATAGCCGATGAGCAGAGCATGAACTGTTTTAGGCAGCATCAGCTAGTTTGCTTTGTGCCGCTGCATTTCTTCTATTTTGGTGAACGAAATGTACAACGTAAGCTTTAAGAACTATAAAACGTGTTTCCAACCACTAAAAGCTGTCTTTGTTTACAGATCTGGAGCTACACTATGATACCAGGGGACCACGTTGGCTGGCGGTGGGCACCAGCACACGTAAATTTTGGGTATTTGATATCAACAATCTGGCACAACCGTTGCCCCTGATGGGGGATAGCATAAGCAGTTTATTTATGGCGAGCTTAAACTGGCCGCCTATTTGGGAGGCTCTTACCATTGGCTGCAGCAACATCTACAAATCCAGTGAGTTCTTTGTGGTTCCACAAATTGCCAGCCAATTTCAATTCCATTTCACAGCCTTTACACGAGTGATGGCTGTCCATCCTGCTGGGATTATGTATAACAACAAAACCCTGGAGCAAATGTTAAGCCCTGCCCGTGCCATGCACTTCAATTGCCAGGAAAATATTCAGGTTTTGGTTACCGAAAATGGAGATTTGGTATTTATCAATCCACGTGAATTGAACATGGAGCCCTTTGCACGCAAAACGAAAACCAATTTCCGTGCTGTTTCCATCAGTCAGATATGTCAACTGAGTCCAGCTGCCAACGTTCCCCATGTGCCACTCACGCCGGAGACATTCCAGCAGGATTATGGGGTAATTGTTAAACCCTTAATAGGTGTGCCCTGGGATAAAAGGGATAGCTACCTGGACGAGCAGCGGCAGGTCAGCATCTATGAAATGCGAAAAATGATACGCTACAATTGTGTGCGTTGCAACTGGAATACACCGGCCCACAACTGGGTGGCAGTGGGTGCAGAGCATGGTTTGCTGCGCATAGTTCATTTTCAAAAGAGAGATTTCTGGTAACAGCATTTTGAGATTAAGTTTTGTGTCAGTCAGATAGGGCAATGTTTTGAGGAAGTTTTGTATAAGTTAAGTGTCCCAATTTATTTATTTATTTAACAAATTTGCATGAAATTAGATTTAAGGCCGATGTCGCATCTTTTAGTATACATACAGCTGTCTGAAAATTGTAAAAATATCTTAAAAACTTGGACTTGTTTTCGTTTTTATAACTTTTTCCATGTTTTTGTCCTAAAGACGATCGGAGGAAAACAAAACAAAACACTTTACCACTCGAGATTTTTAAAAATTGTGTGTTTATTCATATTCTTGCATACTTTACATGGGCGGCGGTGGCGGCACTCCATTAAACATGGGATGCATCGCCTGCCTTGGTGGTCCGGGCATGGGAAAACCTGCCGGTGGTCCCAAAGCACGATGCAAATTTGGCGGCGGTGGTGGCAATATCTTCGGTTCAAACTTGAAGGCAAATTGCAAAAAGAATTGCTTGGTATCCCGATTCCAGTGCGTCCAGAATTTACCCTCGGTCTTTTCCACCTCACGCGACGGCACCTTGAAGCCAATCGTCTCATATGGCTCGGCAGCGAATAGTAAATACTGCCACTTACGATCCGGTGGCTCTATCTTTTGCTCATAGGCGGACATGAAACGATGCCGGGGCACAATCGATTCCGTGATCTCGGGATAGTCGATCTGAAAGAGCAACGATTGCTGACCATTGCTGGGCTCACGTTGCTTGGTCACACGGTAGCCGGGACGACCAATTTTCACAAATTTCTTGGGCTCAACACGGGGCTTTTCCGGTGCCAGTAGTGATGAAGGTGCCTCCTTGGCTTCCTTGGCGGCGCGTCTTGCTAAATTCTCCTGATGCTTTTTGCCCTGGGTGTGGGCCAGGTAGCTACCCTCATTGTTGTGCAAAGTCAGACACAGTTTGCACTCATAGGAACCTAAATGGTTCTTCATGAAATACGGATCCTTGTTCAGGTCGATGGTCTCTAATGCCAGCTGTCGCAGGCGTTCCTTGCGGTCGCGATTGGTCTCCGACCAGGAGGCAACGCCACCGCTACCGGTCTTGCCACCGGCGCGATTCTGGAAATCCATGTTTTAATTGAATTTATGGGAGGAAAGTCTCAAAATTGTTTTCGTTCGGGCTCAATGAAAAGAAGCTGCTGCTGGTGGTGTGTAGAGATGAAACTTATCGAGGGTTGTGTCTATCGATTATTGCTCACGAAAATCTTATTGCTGGGAAACTGAAAACTAGAATTTTCAGACTTCTTAAGTGGTTAATAGATTTAAAAGGGCTGTACTACTTTTATGGTAAAAAGTCACAATCGGAATCCCTTTTTCTAATGGTCACTCCATCTTAACGCTCGCTTAGCGTCTGCACACGCCTGGCTTGTCCCTTTTAGAATTTATAAAGCTGTACATTAAGATATTTTACGTATTGCTATTCAGTCAACCTGACCTCGAGCCGGCTAATATACATCTGACATTAGAATGGTCGCCAAATACATAATTGAAAGATATTTAACTCTAATTGAAAATGTTAAAATTAAAAGTATCGCAGATCATCATCTCTAACCACATTTACAGCAATTGAAAATGTGGCCCATCTCTAACTCCTTACCGAATGTGAACAGCTGATAGGGTTGTCAAGACTAATTGCAGAAAAAGTATCCAAATAAACAATTCCCTCTGGTAGTGCTCTCAATCCTTCAAAACCATGGAAAACTTTCATCAACTTTGCCGCATTTGTGCAAACAGCTCCAGTACATTAACTGATATCTTTGTTAAAACACCGGATGACGAACCCAATCTGCAGCACATGCTAAACGACATCATGGACTTGCAACTGACAACCAAGGAGCAATCATTGCCCCAACGGATATGCCAGGACTGTATACTAGCCACTAGGAATGCTTATGAACTCAGGCGTCGCTTTAAACAAAGTCATCAGTACTTTTTGCAACAGCTGGACAAGGCCAAAATCAAGCTGGAGCCAGAGGAGCCGCCAAATGATTTGTTAGAGCTTGGCCTGGTCAAAGTCGAAGAGCACTGCACTGATATCTGGCAATCGCATGCTTGGGCCGAGAGCAAGGAAGAACCAAATCAACTGCCACAGTACGAATGCCCCGACTGCTCCAAAGTATTTAGCCACAAACGCTATCTGCAAGTCCATAGAAAAACGCATACGGGTGTTCGACCCTATCAGTGTCCACATTGCCCCAAAAGCTATACCCATCGGCATAATTTAAGAGCACACATCAGTGTGCACACAGGAGATTGGGCCTACAAGTGTCCGCAATGTCCCAATGTCTATGGCAAAAACAGCGACCTAAAGAGCCACCTGAGGCGACATACTGGCGAACGTCCCTACAAGTGTGCACAGTGTCCCAAGGCCTTCTCACAGAACCACAATCTTAAAAAGCACCTCGCTGTGCATCGAGCTTAACTTGTGTTTATATTCTATTTAAGGTTTTATTTAGACATAAAAGAAAATTTAAAAAAAATATTGCAATTTTCTTTGTAAAGTTTTGGTTTGTATCTGCTACAAAACGGATTGCGCTTTAAATTAAACATATTTAACTAAGTTAAATTAGGTCATGTACAGTTAACATCTTAAATCTTCTCACGTTTCTTGAAGTTTCGCTTGGAGGCGCAGCGATTGATGATATCGGAGACGTGAGGTTTGTGTTCGAAAATTTTCATCAACTGGTTTTGTGCCTCGTTGATGCCATCGGTAATGATTTTGCTGCGCTGAATGTTGCCCTGTGGGAAGAGGAAATATTTGTTTTTAGATTCTCTAGCCCACTTCTGACTTACGACTTACCTTGAGCAGCTCATTAACGCGCTCAATATCGCTGTGCTTATCCTTGTCCTTTTCGAGCTCTTTAAGCATATTCTCCAGTTGACCCAGACTAACCGTTTCCGATTCATTCTGACAATGGAATTGAAAAGTAAATACAATTCCCTTAAAGAATTTCTAAACTCTTACCATGTCTTCCATTTGAGAGCGCAAATGATGTATCTTCCAGCCATTGATTTTGCCCTGCACATTGGGCTGATTGGCCAGATCAATCACCGAGGCGCGACGCTCTTCGCGTGGCTTGACATCCGTATAGCGATGGAAATGATTGTTGGCCAGCTTGTGGGTGGGTTTATAGGTCTGCGAATATTTTCGGAAAAATGAGTATCCAAATTTTATGGTGACAAGTGGTTGAAACTCACATTGAGCAGCGCATAGTTACGCGGACGTCTTATAACAAAGTCCACCGGATTGGCATTCTCCTTGTTGCCCGCCACTGCGGGTGCATTCAGACGATGATTTGCCTCACTGTTGGGCGGTGGCGCTGTGACCAGCAGACCACCATTATTCTGATGCTGTTGCATATAAACAGCATCCTGTGCAGCTGTTGGAGTGGGCGGGGGCAGGGTTAAGGAGGCCTGACTCTGTGTGGACTGCTGGCTGTCATTGCTGTGGTGTGAGAGGTGAGAAGTCAAACAAAATGTCCTTGAACCATATGAATTTCAACTCACGTGGAACGACGCTGCTTTTTACGTGCCGAGCACTCAAAGCCAACCGAGTTGACCGAACTGCTGCCTGCTGTGCCATTCATGCGTGCCGCCTGTTGTATGAGTCCTGGTGCTGCACCACCAAGATGTGACCCAGATTGCTGCTGTGTTGAGCTTTGCATATCGACAAAAGCGCTGTTGCCGCTTCGAGATCCTAAAGAGGTGTGACTCAAGTTCGGATGCGTGGAGTAGAGCTGGCGAATGGAATTTCAACAAATGTTTAGTATTTAGTCATTGATCTTTCTTTGGTCTAATCTCTGAGCAAGCTGCTCGATTTAAACGCGAATTTGGTTAGCAAACCATAAAATCCCTACCAGTTTTTGAAGTGACATAACTTCATGGCTTGCTTTAGTCGTACACCGATTTGGATTCAAGACAAGTCGCAATGCAGGTCACCCTCAACCCTTCATTAGAAACCAAAAAGCAATACCAAACCGAACTCTGGGATTATTTAGAGTTCCTCAAACCGAACTTCTTAAAAAAAAATAATAATTTCTTTAGAATAATTGGGTCATTAAGGTAATTTGGCTGTAGTTTTAAAGATTATCATGTCTCAGGTTTAGAACAGTGTGAAGGCAGCCTAATAATAACCGAACCTTTTTCCAAGCAGATGGTTCCGTTTCGGAATGTTAAAGTCCGGTTTGATAGACTTAAAAACCCTAGCAAAATATAGATTACAAAAACCAAAGAAGTTTATGCTTGTTCATAGATCATAGTTCTCAGAGAAACTATGTCGATTTAGCTGGGTGTCAACTCCTATTTCAAAAAAGGGTTGTCGTAGCCTGGACCAGTTCTCAGACTAACTAAATGCTTTGCCCAAAATTTCGTGGCGCCGCAACCTTGACTAGCTAAACAGCTGATTGAGTTCAGCTGGTTTGAAGCTGAAAGAAAATCGTCGTATTTTGGCTTTGACCACCAACAAGTGGTCTTTTAAAGCTAGGTCTAGATTTAGTTTGTCTGAGTATTATGCTTTACTCTGCTACGCAATCAGGTGAAAAAAAAGCGTCAGGATGGTAACCTATTTTTTTAAAATGCTTGACAAACGCTTGAAAAATCAGCCTTTATCAAGGCCTCTACACATGACCCTACCACAGGATCGGAGGAACAAGTGAAGGTATATAGGATCTTTCAGATGTAGAAAAAATCAAATACTCTTGAACTACTATCATAAGCTTGAGTTCATTCCTCATAAGAAATAAATGTCTAGTCGGCAGATCATACGTGAATGAACATAGTCATTCCACAGTCAATGGCTAAATAATCTAGCCTTTTCGCGCTAAACAGCTAGATTTTCTATCGATATGCTATCGAATTCAAATATGTTCCCAATAGGAACAGTAGTTGGTTATCGACGTTGCCTTTGGCAGAGAGGGCTTTAGCTCAATAGGAGAAAGTTTTAGCACAGTGGGGGAAGATAATGGAATCCCATTTTTGAATACTAACGAAGCGCAAAATGTTCTCTTTTGATATAGAATGGTGAAATGTTATCATATTTCTTAAAAATGCATACCAAAAACTGGCTGCATCATGAAGGAACAACCAGTAGAGCATGCTACTTGACAGAGTCATGGAAACAGCTGTTCTTTGTGGAACTAATAAGCACCTAATAGGAATGAGATTCTCAACGATCGATAAGAAGTGTAAGTCAGTTTCCGTTTCGGAACTTAAAAGACAAAGACACCTCTTTTATTTTGGAAAACTCACCTCATTAATGGGATTGAAATGCGTTGCATTATCGCGTCCAGTTGAACTTGGACCAGTGCTAGCAGCTCCTGCAATGACGGCTGGTGTTGTTGCATCACCCAAGCGATTCATGCCCATATTACTGTTCTCCAACTGTTGATCCACACCGGGAGAGGAGTTGGCCGATACAGTGGTAGAGCCATCCGAAGATGGCGATTCAGCGCGTACATTTCGTGTAGCTGCTACAATTGAAGCTGCTCCTGATACGACCGGCACAGCCACCGCCACCGTGGCGGCTGATGATGCAGAGCTGGTTAAAATTCGCTCTCGTTCCTTTTTGGCCAATGCCTCTACAGTCAGAATAGCGCTGCTCACCGAGGTGGCAGATGGTACCGTTGAAACTGAAACTGGTTGCAATTGGAAAGTCGAGTTGGCATTATTACTCTGCTGCTGCTGTTGGTGCTGCTGGCTGTTGTTGTTGCTGCCCATGGAGAGCAGTGTGGGTGCCAGATTCTTGGCCGCACGTATGGGCGAACCCTCAACATCTCGTTTGCGCATAAAGCTGGACACCAGCGCTGCCCCGCCGCCCACTGTGCTGGTTGTAACTGGCGCCACAGTGGCCGCACCGGTGGTCACCTTGACCGAAGTATGCAAGGGAATGACCATATGCTGAGGTGGAACACTACCGCCGCCCGCTGGTATGATCAACTGCTGATGTCCTATAGTGCGAGTGCCTGTCGCTCCAGTGCCCGAGGGCAGCACAGTAAAGGTGGCCGGCGAGCCTGTTGCAGCAACAGCACCTCCTCCACCCATGGCTGCGTGAGTGGCAAAGGGTATCGAGGAAACAGATAAGTTACTTCCAGCACTGCTCACCAGCTGAGCCTGGGACTGTGTGCTTTGGCTGACTGTGGTGGTGGTCAGCGACAAAACTCCCGTGGAGGCCGAGGCCGGCATAGATTCATAGTAGATGGTGGCCGCATTGCCCTTCTCCTCAATCTGTGTGGTAAAAAGCTTAGCATTGGAGTAGGGAATGATTTGTTCCGAATTGCAGGAGAAACTCACCTTCATTAGTTGACTTTGTGAGGCCACTACTGGATTCCAGGTACGCTGAAAGCTGGTGGTGTCCCCGGCCCTTGAGTCGACTGCTCCCGTTGCAGCGGTGGCCGCCTGTGTCATCATCATCTTGACACCGGTCAGGCCGCTGGCATTCTTAATGGGCGTCAAAGTGCCGGTTAAAATATTACTAGCTGGTCCCACTCCTGTGCCACGTCCACTTATGGTAAGCGGCAGCACGGTGGCTCCGCCAGCTGCTGATGTTACACCTCCGACGCCACCTGGACTGGGATTGGACACGGGCACAGCTTGTATGCTGGCCACACCCTGAGGTGTTAGAGTGGGTGTACCCGCACCACCGCCAGCGGCCGATAGTTTGCCTATGGGATTCAGCTGGGTAATAGTTAGCGAGGGCTGCACCTTGGCGGTCATGGTCACGGGCGGGCGTATGCCTGTGGTAATGAGTCTATTAATCAAGGAAGAAGATCAAAGATAATGCAAATCCTACCCATTTTAGCAGCTGCACTGGTGCTCATCAAGAATGGCTGCAGCATGACATTTCCTGCCAAACGCGCTGCTGAACCTATAATCTGTTGAGTGGTTCCCGAGGTGCCCGGCTGTTGCAATTGTATGATACGTGTGGTGGGCAAATTGGTAGCTCCGGCGGGTCCTCTGCCCTGTGCTGTTACCGTGGCTCCACCTGAAACGCTTACGGGTGTGGGATTGGATGAGGCGCCCACTGGTATGCTGGGAGCTCTGATGCTGATGCTAGTGGTATTCAATTTGGCTGCCGGGAAACTTTTGCCCAATGGGATGGGGCGCACCTGACGTGGTGTTACAGTGCTACCACCTGGTGTGGTGGTGGGCGTGGCCACAGCAAAACGTGGATTGAACTGTTGACCCTGCTGATTCGGATTTATGGCATTTGGTGTGGCTACATTCGAGGAATAGACCAAGGTGGCCTGATGCTGGCGAGGAGGTAAAACAGTGGCCACATAGGCCTGAGGTGTGCCAGCTGAGCCATGACCTGCCGGCTGCTGTTGCTGAGGGTTCAGACTCTGTGAGGTCGAGACGGAAAGGGCTGCAAGCAGTTGGGACGCAATTAGAAACGTTAAGCTCGATTTTGGACTAAAGACTCACCCGTAGGCGCCTGTACATGTGAGGCGCTGCTAACCACACTGGCACTGCTCACCCCCGCCGAGGTGGTGATTATTCTCTGGCGCGGCTGATGTATGGCACGTATTAGCTGCACTTGACCGGTGGAACTCTGCATCCAGGCCGCCGCCGCAGCACTATTGGCCGAGGAAATGACCGTCGAGTTGGGTGGCTGTGTTGAACTGCGACTTACCGAGCCGCCGGTAGCAGTGCCTCGTATAAATCCTCCGCTGGGACCAGCTGGCGTCACCGTGGCCGAGCTAGAGGTGTTCGCTCTCAGTGGTGTTACCAGACGCTGGGCAGCTGCAATCCCACTCATCTGAGTGGCCGTGACACTTGCCCTGGGCAAGTAAGTGGCCTGACTCACAGGACGTGTCACCGTTATGGAGGCATTGGACACACTTCTGGCCGGCAACGAGGTGGCTCCTGCTGGTATGGCCGTAATTTGGGTACGTCCCGTCGCGGTGACATTCTCCAGTTGTTTAATCATGGGCATGACCACACGCACCTGGGTGGACTGGCCACCAGCTCCGATGGCCCGTATCGAAGCTGCTGTGGCCTGACCTCCGCCCGCTTGCAGAGCGGCCAGAGATGATTGTTGCACCGCATTCACACCGGCTGCAGCCACTTTGATGGTGCCACCGCTCAGTATGGGAGTGCCGGCTGTAATGGATATGCCACCGCTGCCGCCACCACCAATGTCCGAAGATTTGACATGGGTTATCTTGGCGGCCACTGTGGAGGGCAATAGATGTGGAGGCAATGAGTACTTGTTTATTATACCACGAAATTGCACGGGCGAATGAGTGTGTTGTGATACCAGGGATATGGATGAGGTGGTTGGTGATGCCGCAGCATTTGTGGTCGTTGTCGATGGATGCAGGTGTGTGCGAATTTGAACGGTTTTCAATATGGCTGCTGTGTGGTGCAAAGGTGTGTAATAATATGTTGCGCTGACAATTGGAAGGGGGAGGATGCTTTCGTGTCGTGTCACGACAAGGTCGTTGATATTTCCTCCCCCTACCAGAAGTGGACAATCGATAAAGCAAAATTTCTAGACAATTATGACAACCCTGCCACGAATGCAGAGTAACAACAAAACTGAGACAAAGCACACACACATAGATACTGCGCGTATGAACAGCACAAAAGAGAAGCGTACAAAAATGTTATGTATACAACACACACACACACATTCACAGGGTCGAATACAACTACATTGCTAATACAGATATAGATGTAGATTAATAGTACATAACATACCTGATGTGGGAGCTGTACTTCCGCCGCCACCCGCGCCGCCTTCACTCGACGCACTCATGGTGTGTATTTATTGATAAAAATTCTATAATTTTGAAAGGGGGGGAGGGGGAGAGCAGGCACTAAGATCAGTTGCCAACTGCACTTTCGAGGCTAAGTAGCTACTTGCCTTAGTTGTTTTTTTGCTTTACTCAGTGTATATATGTACGACAAATAGTTTATAACAAATTTAACTGGTTACTTCTTTAATTAAATCACTTTTTTGTGGGTTTTCTTTCCGCAGAGATTTGTTCAGCGTTGCACGAATAAGTATGACCTTAGCTGTGACAAAACACCAAAAGGTTTGTTTACGTATGGGTGTGTGGTGTGACCAGAGAAGAGATTTGGCCATAGCTAAAATTTAAGCAAAACGATAATAACTGGCAAGAATGATACAAAACTTATTTAATTACAGATTTAAAGTTCTTATTTTAGCCCGAAACTAATAAATTTTCTAATAATTGTCTTCATAATAGTGTTGTAGCCATTAAGTGTGTGACCATATTCTTGGTATTATTTTTTGGGTATTTTCTTGGCAACTCCAAGTGGTGCGTTTCAGTCGTCGCCTGTTTCTCTCCTGCTCATCAACTAGTCTCGCGAAGTAGTTGAAAAAGAACTAAACTAAAGAATTGAAAAATTGTCACAGTTTTTTGTTGCAAAAGAATAAAAAGGAAAATCGTATCCAAATTAAAAGGCCAACGCAGCAGTTTCGTTTTAACCAAAGGCTGGCCAGGCTGTGAGTGAGTGAGAGTGAGAAGAAAATACCCACAAATTACACGGGAGAGGAAAAAGGTTAATTTAATTACCAATCAAATTAATAAGTGTGTGTTCTTTGATAATTGCTTTATGGCAAGTGTTTGGCACGGCAACAGTCAGCTGGGCCATACAAATTAACGTTAATTCTTGCCCCACAAAGTGCGAGAATTTAGCTGTTTGCGAAAAAATTGATTTTCCACAATCGAAAGAAAGGCAAAAGCAAAACAACAACCCACCGACTGTCAGAGAGAGGGAGCACCAGTGAGTGGGAGAGAGAGCGAGAGAGAGAGCAACCAGACGAGGAGGCATCCTTAATTGAATGCAATGAATATTGTTGGTGAATATGAATACAGCTCCAAGGATATGCTTGGCCATGGCGCCTTTGCTGTGGTCTACAAAGGACGTCATCGCAAGGTGAGTGCACAAAATTATCTTTGCGTCTTAATTAACTTGTTTTTGTTTTGCCGCTGCTGTTGTTGTTGTTAATTCCAAAATGTGGGCTTGTCTCGGTGGAAAAAAAACAACAACAATGTTATTAACAATGCGCCATTGTCAAAGTAAATAATAACACACGATTCATGCTTAAAAAGTAATACGCCAAAAGGCTCGCTCTTCCGAGTGTCAGAAATGACAGTTCCCTCCACACTAAAAATGAAGCAAGACAAAATTTGTCTCAGCTGAGCTTGGTACAGTGGGTCAAGCTGTGTGTAAGTTGCGATAAAAAGTTTAAAATTTGCATAAGTTTACTTAAAATATTGAGTGTAATACAGTTTTCCCCAATCTTTGGACTACTCGTAGCTTTCAAATATCTCTGTCTTTATGGATGCACTTATGGATTTTATAGTTTATCTATTGTTTCGAGATATGTTTGGCGATGATATTAGGATCTATAGGTGTTCATTCATTGTTAATTGTTATTGTCTATACAAATAAGTACAATAGAATCCTGATGGTGTCAGTTTTCGTTGTGTTTCTGAAGTTTGTGACAGGATGGTCCAAATCCTGTAGCAAAAGTCGTTAATTCTATGGAAACTGAAACTTGCATGTTCAGTAGTCTTCTTCTTACGAAGATGCCAAAATTGTGGGTCTACGTGTATTTATAATCTTCTGGGGCGGATTTCGCCTCTTCTATAAAGTGCTATCTGTCACCTTAAATTACCTTGAGACAATGATACTTATAAATTTGGAATTTTCATCGGATCCATCAAAAAGTTTTATTTAAATTTTGGATAAATGACGATTTGCTGATAGACTCCTTAAAGGGGATACCTCCATAGACCGAATTGATCCTTAGCGATACCTAGTTTATGCAGCTTGCTGTTTATAACTTTTCACCTTTTTAAAAGGTGTTATTACGTATATATCTTGCAATTCATAACAAATCTCTTAATATACCCCTCATCAGACTATATTTTCAATTATCTACTACATTTAGCAGTTGCCAGCACTTTTAAAAGGACTTAAGAGCTATTCAAATGAGTTGTATGTGTACGTAAAGTCACTCATTCACTTTAGAAATCAAATTAGTCGAAAACGGATACATAAAAAACTACCAGGGAACCACTGAACCCAACCAAAACCGCGACTTAGTTAGCTCCAAAAACGATGTGATGAATCGAGCCGTAGGTTTAAAAGCTGCTCAAATCACTGAACCGAACCAGTCCTTATTTCCATCCATGATTTGCGCTTAAGCTTGGAAAAGTTAAAGTATTACAAATAGGCTAAATGGGAGATAGTGTAGGCCGATTAAGATTTAGTCTAAGCATTATCTGTGCCAAATTTCTATCCGATATCTTTATTTTTGAACTTTATTCAGCATTTTCGGAGATTTGGAGCTGTTGCCTGGGCCTTTTTGGTTTGTCGCGCGTTTTGTTTTACATACAACCGTTGGTACCACTGTACAATGTGGGCCAGCATGCGGCAGGCTGGCATTTGGGGGGAGGAGAGTCAAAAATCGAAGCCTTTTGTTGTTATTGTTGGGCTTGTGGTTGCTGTTGTTGTTTGTGGCTTGTGCTGATTTTCTTTCATGATTTGCGTTTCGGTTTTGTGTTTATATTTCTACACAAAAATGTTTTATTTTCTATTGTGGCTTCTATTATTCTTCTCTCACCGTTCCCCTTGTTTATGTATTCTTACGTATGAATGTATGTGGAATCAGAATGCGATAGAGCTTCCTCAAGCACGTGCGGTGAGCTGATTTATTAAACTTTAGCGAGGCCTATGCATATAGATACGTACATATGTACCCAAATTCTTGTATGTGTGTGTGCGTGGGTTTGAGTGTTTTGAACTATTTCAGGGTCAGCCATATAAATAACAAGTGTTTGCTGGATGGATGATGGTGGCAGCATGTGTGGGTTTTACTTTACACAATCTTTAGATGGGAACGATAAAACGAATATATAAAAGCAGTAAATAATGAAAAAAAATCAAAACCAAAATAAAATGTAAAAGTTGTGCCTCAACAGCTGCCAGTTATTGCATCAGCTGTTTTCTCTGGTGTCTCTATAAGATATTCATATGCACATACACACACACACACATACTTAAATGCACAACCAGATACTTCCATTTGTGTTGATCATCTCGCTGACACACTTAATTTGCCAAAATCTCAGACCCACATTTAGTTTCTGCGCAAAAGGAAATTGCCTCTTATCAAACAGAATTACTTTTCGTTCGTTTTCCAAGTTGCTCAAGTTCGTCTCGCCTTTAATGAGCACACCGCTATATTAATTGCAAATGCACCATGACAACAACAAACGCATTAACAATAGCAGACAGCTAGGTACAACAACCATTACAACAAAAGATAGTGCCACGATCGGTTCACACGGCGAACTGCTGCTGACATTTGTACATTTATTAATGGCTTTTATTTTCTTACAACTTCCAAATGATGTCAGCCCTAAGACTGATTTTCAATGTTTTGTTTGTGGTGTGACATTTTCAATTTATCTTTCACACAACTTTAAGTATGTCAGGTGAATTTTTTTAATGAAATACAATTTGCCACCCACCGTAAATGGGTCAAACTGGCAATGGCGATAGATCTCTCTGCGGTACTGCAGTCTGTGATATGAGTGTTCTGTCCCTAGAAATTATGCTTATTTGAGACTGGCAGAAGATGGTAGATTAAAACAGGTAACTTGGTGGTTTTGGGTTTTGTACCTCGCGAAACTTAGTTTCTAGTTTCTTTCAGTGTTGGGATCCGTAGTGAAACAGATAGCCCGAAACACTTTAGTTTATTGAATTTGGTCAATTTGTTTGGTTTTTACCAGTTTTGAACCGAACGGGCTTTTTTTTTTTACTGTAAACCGACCTTTTAACCGAACCTCTTTAGAAATAAAAACAGAACTCGAACCTGTTTCGAACCTTAAATTTCGGTTCGGTTCACCAAAAAGAGAAGACATCTGAAAATTTGAAATTCTGTCTAGAGACTGGGTTTTAAAATGTGCAGGAAAGTGTCATAAAAGTAATCAAATGACATTAAACCACTTATAAAATCCCCGCCCATATTAGCCTCTGATACAAGATCCTTGTTTCCAAAGCTTTTTCAATGATTCACAAAAGCAAGAGCTTAACATTACATTGGAAATATTTTTATACAGTTTGATCAATTTTGCGAATTTAATTCGTTTCCCTAAGATAATTTTTATATGACATTTCCTTCGTCGCTCTACATCCTTAGCGATGCCGTATCGATATAACCTTACAACATATAATCCGGAAAGTCTTCTGCAATTGCCATCAAGCTGCATTCTTTTCATAAAAGTTGAAAGTCAGGAAACCCTTTTTCATATAATATGATAAATAGGATGTCTAAGATGCATGGGATGCATTCTTTTTTAGCCGACATTCTGTGTTTTCAAAGGCCATTCATCTAGGAACTTATAGACGAATCCTGCAAATCTCACTTCAAAAATTTTGGATATTCTTCTCAGGATTTAAACGATATTCAAATGGTTTGTAGGAATTCAATTTCCAAAGAGTGTGAAAAGTAACACTAAGACAGAAATATTAATAATTTATAATGCGCCACGTTTCTGATAGCCATAAAAACCATGTGAAGAACCGAACCGCCGAACCGTACTTACATTCCAGTGGTTTGCATCCCTGCTTTTAAGTTTTTCATACTCATATTTACCTTATATACATGAGGCTAGTCTTGATCCGATCCGAAATGTTTTATTAAACATCATCTGCAATCGCAGCGCTTATTGGGCACAGTTGTTCTCCCATCTCTCCAGATCATTTCATAGATATTATTGATAATTCGACTTCTCAAATTTCAAAATCAATATCAAATCTATCCATCAGCTCTAAATAAGTTTTCCTTTAGATGGTTTAAGGCTTTTCAATGTAATCGATATAAATCAAACTTAAAATTTATTAGTTATATTTAAACTTTGGGAAGTACAGAGTATATTATAGTCGGTCTTGACCGTTTTACTTCTTTCAATTTAAGAAATCCGAATATATTTATTCCCTGTGACTGACTTCAAAGTCAATAAATAGAAAAGAGCCAGACCCTTTGTGAATGCTTGTATGTATCTTTTGGTTGCACGTGCTCGACATGCACTAAAAATAGTCAACCGCATGGATTGTGTATCTCCCTGAAATGTAGACAACAAAGAGATGCAGTTGCAGTTGCCGTAGATACACAACGGATTCCATAAATAAACAGCTAAAACAGCTGCTAAAACTTTGTTTCTCAGTTTCCATGAATGAATCCTGAATCTAATTGCAGACGTTGTTGAAATGTGCCGATTGATGACACGTGTTTTCCATATTTAATGGAACATTTTTTTTTTGTATCGCGTTAATTCCTTGTTTTAACAGAGGGTGGATGGCAGGGGAAAACAAGCTCGTGTGGCATTGCATAAGGCAAACGGCGGTGCGACACACTCACCCAAGTCAAGGGAATCATGCAAAAAATTACGTTCTACAATCGTTTCCATTAAACACACATTGTTGCCGCCTGGTTTCGTAATATATTTGTATACACAAGTGTACTACTCCCCCTTCTAAGGCATTTCACGCGTTTCTGGTTTATGTGTACTTTTATTTAATAATTGTGTGCATTTTGCATTTAATTTTGTACCGTTTAGAAAGCGTTTCCAGGTAAATAGAGAGAGATTATTAAGGCTTTGCCTCTTGTAAACAAAACTATAGAACAAGGCTGATGCTTAAGGTTTTGGTTCTGCATCAAACTCACCCATATTAATATGGATATCCGGGTATCAGCTGTCTGTCTGGTTGCAGTACTTGTTTTGTTATTAATACAAACGGAAGCCAGATTCTTTTAGCAAAACAAACAAATTAGTAAAAACAAAACAAAAACACCATTCCCATTTGACAGAAAATCCAGTTGGCTCTTCCACGTGTAAGCCATTAGGCTAGACATCATAAAATATTTCTCACGCAAAAAATAAAAAAGGGAAACTAGTTTGCCAACTTCTATTTGAGACTAGTTCCCGCATAATAGATTCTTTGCCGGTAGAGTTCTCAATCAGGCATGAATTTTGTTATTGAAAAGTTGCTAGATTTCCGCCATTTGGAATTGAAGTGAACTTTTCAAGATACATTTTCACCCAGGCAAACCCGTTTGCGGAGTGTGTGTGTGTGTGTATCCAAGAGATACTTGTCGTAGATTGTGCGCTATGATGTGATGCAGTTTGGTTGGCCTTTTTGGTTTTGCTTTGCAATTATTTTTGGCCAACAAATTTGTGAAGCGGATGGGGCAATGCACTTTCTTTTTTTTTTGTACACTTATCAAGCATCTAAATGAAGTGGCGGCTAAGTACATTGAACTCCCAACCAATTGAAATTTGATGTTGTGTGCAAATTGAAAGATGAGTTTCAGTGGAACGCTCGGAGTGTATAGGGATGTATGTATGGTGGATGGGGTATCAGCTTCCGTTTGCCACTTTCTCGTTCAAATTGACACCATTTATTTAATTTTTTTTTGTGCTTAGTTTGCCAATTGTTGATTGAGGTGATTGGGTCAAGAACTTGCTGTTTGTTTAGGTGAATGGGGAATCAGCAATGAATGGGCAATGGGCGATGGTGTGGACTAAATTAGCTCGTCACTGAAATCTTATCTAAGGTCTGATTAAAGTCTTTGGTAAAAATGAGATGGTTTTTTATGATTTGTTCTTAAATGAGTTGGTTTTCAATTATGATATGACATTATAAAAGGAGTTGTGACCTCAAGTAACTTGGGTGTTTCCCTATGAATCATTTTTAACATTTAGCTAGAGCTACACTACTAGAAATCAGCCTTAAAACTTTTATTTTTAATATATATGCATCATGGAATGGGAGTTCCTTGGCTAGTAAAAGGTGAAATCTTTCTGGAAACACACGAAACTTTGTGTATTGAATCGTTAAGTTATTAGGGGATACTGAAAGAATAAATAACAGCGCTGAGTCTGGCCGCATTGCAAACGCCTCATGTCATCAAAGTCATGAGAGATCATATTCGTCGAAATCCACTGCGCAAGTATAAAATCATGTATCTGGAGACGAATATAAGCAAGGCATTGAACAATGTCCACGCTACAATTTGTACCTTAGAGAGGAATCGTTCAACAAAACAGAACAATAGAGTATACTACTGTGGGCAAAAAGTAAGGTGAATTTGTTTGTAAAAATGAAAAATCTTTATTTATTCTTCTAAATCAATTTCATCCCCTTTAAAGTAATCCCCTCCCGATAAAATACACTTATGCCAACGTTTTTTCCAATCCTCGAAACATGCCAAATAGTCCCTTTTCGGTATAGCCATCAGCGCTTTCTTCGATTTTGCTTTTATCTCCTCAATCGACTCGAAACGCGTTCCCCGAAGTGGTCTCTTGAGTTTTGGGAATAGCCAGAAGTCACACGGAGCCAAATCAGGCGAATACGGTGGTTGCGGAACGATATGCGTCGAATTTTTGATGACTTTTTTGCAAAAAATTGAGAACTTTCGGTACCAAAACGAGATTTGACTTTTCGTAGGCCCAAATGGTCTTTCAAAATGGTATTCACAGATCCTTCTGATATTCCGATCATATCAGTAAGGTCTCTAACAGTCAACCGACGATTTTTGCGCACTAATTCCTCCACTTCATTGACGTGTTGGTCATCTGTTGACGTCGATGGTCGTCCGGGAGCGCTCCAAGTCATCCACACGTTCTCGACCCTCTTTGAAGTCTTTGTACCACTTATAAACATTTTTTTTTGTGACATGGTAGAATCACCATAGGCCTTCCGCAACATCCTCAACGTTTCCGCAGCCGAAATTTCATTCCGCAAACAAAATTTGATGGCACTTCTCTGCTCAATTAAATTGTAAAAATTGTAAAAATTGTAAAAATCGAAAAATGCACTCTTGGTCGTTTGGAAAACACAAGCGTAAATATATTTCTGATAATGACATTCACATGAAATTTGGCACAGATGTCATCAACAGTCCTGCCAACTCAAGAAAAAAAAAACCTGCCCGAATTGTTAGGCCCGCGAAGTTTAAATTGACCCTTACACCTTACTTTTTGCTCACAGTAGTATGCTGTGTCATTAAATCAAGCGTCCGATCTCATTCCAAAGTTTCAGAGAGGTCACTATCAGGCTTTTGCGATGGTTTGGTGGGGAGTCGTCTTTGAAGAGGTCACCCAAGCTTGATTTTTGTGAAAAATTAGCCAAAGTGAAAGTGTGTCAATCCGACGTTTTGTAAAGCCTCTCATCAAGATATTATTTGCAAACAAGCCGTGGGCCCTTTAAACAATACTCGGCTTCAGCTCACAAAGCAAAACAACTCCACCATGGCTAAAAGAACCGTGTACCGAACTTCATTTCTACGGATGATTGGCCTACCGGTAGCCCAGACCTAAGATCTACAAACTGTGGTCCGTTCTCGAAGCAAAGGCTTGCTCTACTTGCGACACACAAATATTGAGTCTTTGGATGGAGTATTGAGCGTTTCAATGAATGAGGTGAGCACTGCTATCGTTGAGTGGCCAGAGAGAACTCGGCGTTGTTGGCAGGCACTAGGCGACCATTTCGCCTAAGTAGTTCTCACCCACGACTTTATTCAATATGAATCGCTGATTAATCTATGATTCTATATATTAATATTTTTATTTGTTTTTATAGAAATATTATTGCTTATCGCTGGCTTAATTTTAGGTGCTTAGGTGTCAAATTGAGTTAGTATTTTTGTACACAGCGAAGTGAAGTGGTATCGGCTTCACTCACGAATTTTGATCTTGCAACACGACCACATCGTGTTGAGTCGTGCGTGCGTGTGACACGAAGAAAGGCACGGCCCGCGCCCAACTTTGTACCCAAACCAATTGCAAGTACTAGGTATTTACCCTCCAAATACCATCCAAATCCCACCGCCCTGGTCTTTGTCTCGGCTCATTTAATTAGCACGCACTGAAATATGCAAACAAGCAAATCGCTGACTAAGGCAAACGTGCTGAGGGTCTTGGACTCGCAGTCAGGGTTTCTATTATTAGATACGCGAAATAAAAAGAAGGAAAGAAACGCACTCTGAATGGTGTTTACCCAACTTGGCTAAGAGTCTCAACCTTAGCGATAAGGCCGTCATGCACCCCTTTTCTCCTGTTATTTGCAGGTGAGGCGATGACTCGCTGTCTGTGTTTGCTTTTTTTTATTGTTACCTGTGACTGACTGAGCAGACGCTTAACAAAAAAAGAAAGTTTTATAATTGGTTTAACTATCTTTACGGTGTATCATAAAAATATATACTACATATAAAGCATCAAACATAACATATAAAGATTGATTTCTCGCCTCCGTTTCATACATTGGCCTGATAATTTATTTTTAAACTCTGTAATTAATCAAGCAATTCTTCTCCGGCAGCTTGACCGATAATGGAGCACAGCTTTAAGCAACCATCTGCTGTGTGTTGTTTGTTTGATTTGAATTCTTTGGGTTGCCAAGTCACTGGGGAATGTGTAATGGCTATTCTTCAAATATATAAGATTACACGATTACAGCAAAAGTGGTCCAGGTTAAAAGGCAATTACAATTTCTCTTCAGAGTCTCACCTGTTGATTTGTGTACCTTGACTTTTTGTTTCGTTTGACTTGTGCCAATTAATCTTTCATTTATTGAACTCATTTCTGGCTGTCGCTTTTGTTTGCCATTAGGTTAGGCGTTCAATGACATTGAAATTGACTAAAACTCACTTATTTGCCTTACAGAAACACATGCCGGTGGCCATTAAATGCATAACAAAGAAGGGGCTAATCAAGACGCAGAATTTGCTCGGCAAAGAGATCAAAATTCTAAAGGAACTGACCGAACTGCATCATGAGAATGTGGTGGCCCTTTTGGACTGCAAGGAGTCGCAGGATTGTGTTAACTTGGTCATGGAGGTGAGTAAATAACACTAAAACTAAATGATTTACACAGTGAGTCAGTGCAACAACTGCCAAGTGCAACACGTCACCATCGACTCTCCCCACCCACGGGCAGCTAGATAAATTGCTACGCAATTAATTCGCGGAAGTTGCGAAATGAGAATTCGTAAACAATATACACTTACTTATGTACAATGTGCATGCATTGAGTAAAAATAATTTGTGAAAATTTGTTGGGGTTTTCTTTTACGCATCTGTTTATTTTGTTATTAATGCTTCTTGTTGTTGCTGGCGCTGGCTTTTGAAGTTTGTTCAACTCGTTTGCCTAAGTGTGTATGCATACTTTTGGCGCTCATTGTTTTTTTTTTGTTAGACAATATTTATTATCTTGAAAATAGGTCAATTGCCTGACCAAAATCTAAAAAAAAAATTGTTGTAGTTTATTTGGCGTGTTTGTTTAGCATAAGATAAGATTGGTTCCACTTTTGTTTTGTTTTGGGTGAATAGGATCAAATTGTTTGCATTTTTAGGTTACTTAAGCTTTACTCTACTTTTTGTATAATATTAAGCTTAAAATAGTTGAAACTTTTCACTCTCAAAATGTTGGTTTTAGATCTTAAAAAAAGAAGCCGACAGATTTGATAAAATTTGTATAAATCTTTCCACAGTTTACGAAAACCTCAAGCTTAATTTGAGAATTTTCAAAATTTTCTCATTAAGTTTAGGAAAGCATACTTAAGGTCTTCATTTCGAATTATTGAGAATTTTGAGAAATCTTTGAGAATTTTAAAAATTAATTGGGTTTCATTTAAAAGCTAGTTTCGAGATGAGCTAAAAAAAAGTCAGATTTTAAACCAGTTCCAAAGTGTTTCTATTCATGTGAAGTTTGACATATAAATGTATGAATCCAGAATTCAATTGTGAAACACGTCAGCCGAACTAAGGTTTGAACTAGAGCCCTGCATGAGTGGAATCAAAGTGCCCTTTGATTCATGTTTAAAAAAAAAGGTTCAAGTAAATCAAGTCTGAAAATATTTTGATTCGAGTTAGTCAGCTCAAATTTATAATGACTCCAAACAGATCAAGCTCCAAACAGATCAAGCTCCAAATAGATCAAGCTCCAAATAGATCAAGCTCCAATCTGTGCTCCAGTGGTTCATTAGATCATATCAAGTCAAAAATTAAGTCAACAAAAAAAAAATTTGTTACCATATTTCCAAACTGCGCAATTCGCTATACTTCGCTACATCCTCGAAGAACGCTGCTTCATGGTCGAGCTTAGATACGAGTTAAATATATATGCTTCCAAGGTTTGACATGTATGGGACATATGCTTCTCACTCCCCCGCCATTTGGAAAAAACGTCATATCTCCCACAGTTTTAAAGATAGACGGTTTGTTCCTTCTGGACATATTTGGTAATCAGGTAACTTATCGATCCGCCAAAGGAATGGTGAAGATCTAATAAACGGTTTTCGAGTTATGATCAAAAGACTTTTCGCTGCTGCAGCGCTGTAGCACCGCTGCTTTCAGCTGCTACTGCAGCATCAAAGTTTATGCTGAGCGTATAATTTCGTTGGTACAAAGTATCTTATAGTCAGGCTTGACCGACTTTCTTTCTTATTAATAGTTCTTGATTTTGCAATAAAATTAAAATTTTTAATAAAAACAAGTCCAGAAACTTATGACATTAAGGCTCTGAGCTGTTCATATTGACATTGAACCCTATGAGCTATTTGAGTTGAGCATGAGCTGAGCTGAGCTGAACTATTTCAAACAGATCATATAGCTCATGCCTCATGTCATGAGCTATAGCTCATGCCTCATTTCATGAGCTATAATTCAATGAGTCAATAATTTTGTGAACTATGACTAGAAATTCATAGATAGATCAAATCAGTAAGTAAGTCAAGGGGAACTTTGATTCATCTCATGCAGGGCTCTAGTTTGAACCAAAACCAAAATAAAACGTTGGTTCGAACCCATGTACCGGAGCTTCGGAAGAACTTTTATGGTTTGCAGCCCTGAATTTTTATACCCTTGCAAAGGGTAAAATAATTTTGCCCAGAAGTTTGCAACGCATAGAAATATTCATTTCCGACCCCATAAACTATATATATTCTTGATCAGGGTGACGAGCTGAGTCGATTGAGCTTTGTCCGTCCGTCTGTCTGTCTGTTTCTACCCGAACTAGTCTCTCAGTTTTTCAGAGCTGAAATTTTGTACAGAGTCTTCTCTCTGCTGCACACTACTAATATGTCGGAACCGGCCGGATCGGATGACTATATATCATAGCTTCCATAGGAACAATCGGTCGCAAACCTAGTTTTAGTATTAAAAACTTTTTTCTTTTCAATGAAAACATCTCCAAACTTTGTGATTGTAGGTTTTCCATGCTTTTTTTATAATTCTACCAAGTTTTATTAAAATCGGACAACTATATGGTATAGCTGCCATACAAAAGATAGGTATGAAAAACAGTCTTAGTTAGAAAAACGTTTTTGATTTTAATGCTAGCATCCTGCAAATTTGGATTTGTTTGTTTCCAGAGCTTTCACATAATTTACAAATTTTTGGCCGAATCGGATGACTATTTCATATAGCTCCCATACGAACGATCGGTCGGAAAATGGGAAAAAGAGTATTTATATGAAAATTTTTAAGCCAGCACTTGCAAGGGTATAAAAACTTCGGCACAGACGACGTTAGCTTAGCTTTCTCGTTTATCAATCCCATAGTTAGGGTATACACCCACCCACCTTGTTTTGTTTGTGACCCACCTAAATAGCATTTTCCTGTCCTATTTGTTTTGCTTTCAATTTATCTGTGAGCAAATGTATGTGTGTATTGTGGCCATATTGTTAATTGCATGTCATGCATCAGCCATCATCCATAGGTAGATCAGGCGTGTTGTGTGCCCCCTATTCCCACTTCTCATTGTATGCTCTCTGACTTTGGCCTCAATTCTCCTCATTGATTGCTTGTCTATCACAGTCTATTTTAATGTGTTTGCAATGAGCCACCGTTTATTAAATGTAATCAGTTCTCGTTCACATGTCGCTGTAGTTTTATTTATTGATTCTTGGTACACAGGCTCCGCCTCTGCACGCGCCGCCGCTCTGTTTATTTATATTGTTCATATTTTTATGATATTATTTGTTTTGTTTAGTTTGTTGTTAGAGTGTTAATTTTGTGCAAAGTGGGGGGAGTGTGTGGCATAATATTTAGGTAAGCAGGTGTCAAGTTCCCTGGATTGTTTACTTTTTTGGGCAAAGTTGCAATATTTGCTTTGTATTACTCTTATGACATCAGCTAGGATTCGTGGTCGGACCTAGAATATTCATTTATTCTTCAAAGAAACTTTTGTCTATTTAAATCTTTACCCTTAAAGTCTGCTTGAAGTGGCGTCTGAGTAAAAGGTATATAAAGTATGGAAACCATACGAAAAAATGTAATTAATAAAGCAAATTAATGAAAGAAAGACTCAGATTTTCGAAAGAAGACGCAACAACTTAAAATAAAAACGGACTTCAAATTATGCATGCAAACTGGTTCTGAAAGCAGCCGAATTTGAGCAAATTTGAACTCTGAAACCGAACCGCTTACCAAACCAGTGCTCCTACGAAAATGCAGAACCAAACCGTACTATGTACAACCAAATAAAAATGGTTCGGCACGGTTCATTTTAGATTTTGAAGGTTCCATTGCAGGACTAAAGCTTACATATAGTTTTAGTTTATAATCATAATCTTTTAATTGATATTCGAGGCTATTCACAACTTAAATATACAAAAGGAAAAGTCAAAATCTTTATTCTCCAAAGCTAGAAAGTTCGGGAACAGCAACAGGCGTGATAAACTATTAAGTCCGAGAACTGCAACTAAACCACGGTTAATCCAACTGTGAAAACCTTGTTATGAAAATAGACGGGGGCTTAAAATATCTCTAAACTACAAAATCAAACCAATTCAAATTGTCGAATGATTTAGAAAGTGATCAAAGTAATTGGAACTAAGAAAGATTAATTTAAAAGAAAAGGAACAAAGAGCAGAGAGATAATAGAAAGAAAACATTAAATGATGATCAATTTTCAGGGTCGGAAATGTTTCTCTCTGTATCAATCATTAGCACAACCCTACAATACCTTTTTATACTCTGTACCGTAGGTACATAGAGTATTATAATTTTGTGCAAAAGTATGTAACATCCAGAAGGAAGCATCTCCGACCCCATAAAGTATATATATTCTTGACCAGCATCAACAGCCGAGTCGATATAGCCATGTCCGTCTGTCCGTCTGTCTGTCCGTATGAACGCACAGATCTCAGAGATGGTAAGAGATAGAGGTTTGACGTGTATGGGACATATGCTTCTTATGTCTGCAGGCAGATCAAGTTTATTTTCAATTTTGGCCACGCCCCCTCCCGCCCCCGCAATTTAGAAAAAACGTCATATCTCCCACAGTTTTGAAGATAGATGGCTTGTTCCTTCTGGACATATTTAGTTCTTAGAATAACTTATCGATCCGCCAAAGGAATGAAGAAGATCGGATGAACGGTTTTCGAGTTATGATCAAAAGACAATTTTCTTGGTACAGAGTATGTTATAGTCGGGCTTGACCGACTTTCATTCTTGTTTTTTATACATTTTTAATGGTTACGGGGTATTGAAATGTATCAGAGATAGGAAGAATTAGAAAGCAGATGACAAACAGATAAAATGAACACAGTAAGAGAAATTAGAAGAAACGCAAGAAAAATCTTGTAAAGTCTTGACAGTGATAAGAAAGAAAAATCACAAAAAAGATAAGCAAAAAGTAAAAAGAAACTAGAAAGACGAATTAACACAAGCAAGTCAAATATTGATAAAAGTGAGAGGTCAGAAAAAATAATGCAAAAAATACAAATGGTGTAAAATGAAGACAGAAGATGGAAGAACCGAGCCCAGCAGGTGCATTCAATGTATATGGGTCAAATCATATGACTTCCATTTAACAAAAGCATTCTCTCCACATGTTTGACTATTTACAATATATTATTTATTGTATCTTGGCAAAAACTCTAATCTAAAGAAGAGTACACGATACAGTTTCTTGTGTTTAAGTCTAATTACTAATATATATATAACTAACATTTACTTTAAATGTACGTTTTAATTCTGGATTTGCTGTTTTTGGCTCTGTTTGTTTGTTGTTTGGGAAATTTTTTTGTCAGTGTTTTTTTTGTGGCTAAAACTAAGAACATTCCTTGCTAAGCGACTAGGCAGCAGAGCTTAAACTAGAGTAACTAGGGAATTCATTTTGGAAACTACAGTTAAATGCCCAAAAAATTGGAATTGGAATTTCTGTGTGTGGTGTTTGTCAAAACTTAAGCTAACTTATTCAATGGTATCTCCTCAGTGGGATGAACCTGATCCTTTGGCTCTGGTTTGCTAGTGCGGCAGCATTTAGTTTTGATGCCACCCACATCCTTGCGACAAATGAGTCCTATGATGATGCCAATGACGGCAATAACCATGATGCCTGCAAGACAATGATTAGTGGAAACAAATCAAAGCAGATAACAATTGAACTCACATATAAGCAGAGTATTGATGGTGTCCTGTGAGATGGGCACCTGATAGGGCTGCTCCTTGCCGGTAGTGGAGTCCACATGGCTGCCCGAACTTTCTGTGGCCGTACCCATAATATTCGCCTTGACTACCTCCACTCCGGCTGTTTGATTTCCATTCATTTTATGAGGCTTCCGATTAGCTGGAAATATAATATGTTTGCATTAAGTTCTCACTATTATTCGCCTCCATTGTGGCTTACCTGTGCGTGACGGTGGCGCTGGCGTGGCGGGTCTAACTGTTGTGGGCAGGGCAGTCACCCGCTTAAATGGCGGATCTGTGACCTGTATCAGACTCTCGTTGAAAGAGGTGCCCAGCACTAGTTCATAGCAGCTCACATCAAAGTGCTTAAAACTGATGTTATCTATGGACTGCAATAGGTTGCACAGTTCCTCAATGTTCTCCTGGTCCAGTTCGGGCAGTTTCAGTTTAATTATATTCTTTAGCGGTGTAAAAGCTCGCGTATTGATTTGCTGTCACAACGACAGAAAAAATACACAAGTGAGAGAGCGAGACAACCATACATGCAAACGCCCAACAGCTGCTGCCAGAGTTGCCAAACTTTCGACATAACTATCGATAGCTTTAGAATGCGCGCGCCACACTTACCTGTTCAAAATCATTGTGATCCAAGCGTAAAGTATTCAAAGCACTCATATTCATAAAAATTTGTTCCGGCAATTCCGTCCAGCTACAGTTCGAGCAACTAAACTCATTCAATAGGGGTTGATTCAGAAATGAGCCATCTTTGCGTTGTATGATGCTGTTATTACTCAAATCCAGCGAAGACAATTCGCTGGCTCCGGCAAAGGTGTCGGGTTCGATTTTGGTCAACCGATTATTGGCCAAACGCAGACGACGTAAGCGTTCTAAGCCGAAAAAGGCCTGCCGAAAGGAAATTTATAAATATGAGATTGAAAAGATCAGTGCTGGACTCACCTCCTTGTCCAGTCGACTAAGTAGATTGTGATTTAAATTAATTTCCACTGCTTTGGATAAATTGGCAAAATCCTCAGCCCTCAGTTCGGCTATGACATTGTGACTTAAATCTATAATTGCTGCTGTTTTGGGCATATCCAGTGGCACATGAGTCAAATGAGCATTGGCACATTGTACAAATTTAAAATCCTCCATACAAAGACACTGCCGGGGACAGCTGGGCTCCAAAACATGATTACTGCGGCGTGGTATGTCTGGGGAAAAAGAGGGAGCGAAAATTATAACACAAACATTTACTTGTAAAATAAAAGACTAATCCTCACTTAAGTAGCAACTAAAATGAGGTCTAAATGCCTTAGAAAAATTATATTCGGCATTGATAAGTCTCTTTTAAGCCAGTAACTTAACAGAACCTTCCGAATAATAACTTTTTCGTGCCAGAACCTATAACTTTTCTCTTAAAAAAACGAGATTTTGAAGATCATCTTTAAAAAATTCTGAATTCTTATTAAAGTTTTGAGTAAATGATTGATTCACACATTTAGTTCGCGATCTGAATGATGTTTTTGGATGTATTCTTAGTACTCGATTTAAGGTTTTTCTATTGTTAGAGTTAGAGAACAAAAGTTTTTACTAGGTTTTTTTTTGTTATGATTCATTCTACCAACTCACTAAATATGGGTCGAAATGTGGTAGTTGTTGTAGATGATATTAGTGGGGGCATCAGTCTATTTTCCGCTGTCTCTGGCTCAGATCCTTTGCCATAGGCATCGTTGCTCTCCGTTTCTTCGCTGTAATCATCCTCATCATCATAATGGTAATCATCTTCGGCGATATTGCTGAGGTTTTTGCTTGCCGCCGCTGCAGAGGGAGCTGCATGTATATGGCTAATGCTGTAAAATACCAAAACAAAAAAAAACGTGCAATTAGCAGCCATTTTTGTGAAGTTGTTTTGGCCAAAAATCTAAACCAAACCCAATTTTGGTAAAAACCTGTGAATTCTGAGACGCACGAGGCTTACATCACGACAACACACACACCTACTAATTTGTCCTGAAAACGCTCTTGACCCATTTTTTGTTATATTTTTTATTGTGGTACGAACACGCCACACCAAGTGAGTGAGAGATAGAGTAGGTTTTTTTATTTTCATTTTTTTGCTCACTATCATTATACGCTTTTGTTTATGTTTGCTTTTTGGGCTCGACCACTGAGCATGAATGAATCTCTGAGAGTGTATTTATGTATCTTGAAAATCAAAACCTGTTTACGTCATGTCTAGAGACAACTTGACCGGTTTTTTACTCTCACTTTCGCCTTTGGACTTTTGGTTTTCTTCTTTTTGCTTGGCTAATTCTAAATCCTTCATTAGGCGGCGACAGTCATTATCTACAAACACACGTACTAAACATATATATATGTACAAGATGACTTGCCTGAGACAGAGAGTAGTTCAAGTGCGTCTTATAAGAAACTGCTTTAAATTGCGTGACTATTAAGTGAAGTTCTAATGACTGTCAGAAGCTAGTTATTACTTGGGTTATTCTGAGTATTAAATGGCACTGAAGGGGAGATATTGTTCAATCGTTATAAATATCTTATAATTATATAGTTTAAAATTGAACTTTGAAATGCAATTGCACTTTGAAATTGTTTTTTTTTTTTAAGAAAATGCGGAAGTTTCAACTCGATAGCTTTAATATTGAAGAACTGGCTAGCTTAGAAATAGAATCCTTCCATCTGGAAGGACAAAGCTCAAAGCTGCTTTTCTTAACCAACTTCTGGGCCAAATTTTAATACACTTTTCAAGTGGATAAAGATATATCTTCTTACAGCTGAAAGATAACAAATTCAATAAAATGTTGGTCAGCTAAGCCCAGTAATTGGAGCCAATTCAGCTCCCGTTTTAGGGCTCACATAGAAAAATCAAGTAAAAAAGTATTCTTTGATGCAGAGTCTGCAAGATTCCAAAGTCATCATCTTGCCTAAGAGCTCCGTATGCTCACTTAGTCACCAATACAATTGAACAAAAAGTTCTGAAGCAACAACAAACTTGAGAAAACGGCAGAGAAAATCGCCCAGTTGGACTTTGCAGAATGTGGTTCGCAAAAGAACGCCCATTTTTATTCTTCCATTTATAGGGAAGGTCATTACATATATTTTTTTATGGTAAATGTTCAAAAATCAGTATGAGATTATCACTACGTTCTTTTTTCGTGTGCTTGGAAAGTAATAAGTCAATTTAACACGAAAGCGTCCCTTATAGAAAGCATTCTTTGAGGGTTTCACGCCTTAATAAAAGCGAATGGAACTTTTCCGCTCGTGGAAAATACTTTTTAAGTGAAAAAGAAGTATGAAAGAAGTGCCTATTTCATGGTGTCAGGTCCGACTGGGCGATTATTGCATTTTGTTGTGAGTATGTGCTTGTGATTGTCTGAAGCAAACGTAAACATTCGACGCACATCAACAGAGGTTACATACATATACCCATAGTAATTTGTTCTGCAAGAGGCATGAGAGAGAAATAGAAGAGCGACACATACGAACAACAAATGCGGCCGATGCGTATAGCTTGCGAGCACACCTGTTGTAATACATAGAACTTGTTGATGTTGCCTTTTGATGCCCACCGCTGCTTTGTAGTCTCTGCTTAAATCAAAATAAGGGAAGGTTCTTTTATAAGTATGCAAATATATTCTCACTTCCCAGTGGCTATTTCTCCGCTCACAATGCCGACCCATATGAAATGTGAAAAATTGACCTCAGTCACTTTATATTTCTCTACTAAAACTTTTCACCTCGAAAATTACTGAAAAAATTAAAAAGGTTATGAAAGAATTATATTTACTTAAAATCCACGTTAAGTTTGTATTCAAATTATGATAATCCAACTAAGACATGAAAAATATGTGTAATTAAACACGATTTGAATAATGTCTCTCTCCATGTTTAGGGCAGGTCAAGCTTAATGGTGCTGCTTTATGAGCCATATCAGTTAACCATTCGGAAGCTTCACACTTCAGTTAAGCTTGACAACATTTTGTAAAGCAAAGCTGGAACCTCTCCCCACCAGCACCACCAGCCACCACCAGCCACCACCAGCCACCACCACCACCACTTCGTTTCCTGACCAATGCAATTCAATCTGAAACAGTAAAGCTCTCAAGTGTCTCCAATCAATAGAGAAAACCTTCAAATGGCGCCAATCCTCTTCGGTTGCCCAGACCAAACACTACAATAAGTGAGTCATAAAATTGTTGACCAGGTAAAGGGAAATTTCTGTTGCCGGTTTCCAGTTTTGCACTTGGACGTTTGAATTTTTGCCGCACATAAAATTGTTTGATAACATATGGGCGGCGATATGATTATAATCAGAAGTTATTGGTCGAGTTAAATAATATAAATTTCTGTTTATAGCACATTCGTGTGTGTATTCCACTTGGAATTGATATGACACCATGTCGGCAGAGGTTAAAGTCCCCAATACCAATTCCTCAATCATCCCAGGTTGTCAACGGCACAAACTTTGTACTTTGTCTGGTGGGTTTGGTTTTGTTGTGTGTAATTAATGTTACTGGCAAGTGCTCTATAAATAAAGTGTGTAGGGTATGCGTCAGCCTGCATTGCAATTCAAATTCGGTAGTCGATTATGGGGAATTTGTGTGTTTACCTTACGCTGAGCAAGAATATTAACAGTAATCCAAATTTGTAATACACGTGCATTTTATTTGTTGTTGTTTGTTTTTTTCTGCTGCTTCTTTAGTGTCACAATTCGTTTTATTTGTACAATATTTATTTATTTATTCACTTATCTTCCACCGGGGTTTACTTCAGGTCATTATATTACTGTTTAATTTGGTTGTTTTCGGCTGAAAATAATATTTGGAAATTGATTTGTTGATTTTTGTAAACTTTTGAATGATTTTGGACTTGGGTTTTCGGAATTTTTGTGTATTCTATTTTGATTTGCCAAAAATCTTTACATATAAAAATGTTTGCTCGTTGCTCGTCGGAAGAAAAAACGAACTTATTGCGCTCACTGCCAACTTCAGACTGAGTCAACCGAGTCCAAATTTGATTTTTTGCCACACAAAATGCACTAAGCGTGCGAGCGAGCAGCAGGTGTCTCGCAGAGAGAGAGTGCCAGAGAGAGTAAGGCAGAGCTGACACTCTCAGGTAGTCGAAACGTCATATCTGTCAATTGTTTGTCTTGCGTTTCTCATTCCACCATTTCTTGATTTTGTTTGTTCTAATCGCTCAAATGTTTAGCCCGACGCTAATCTTATCAAACTACCTAGAAATTTTGCTTGTTTTCTACATCATTTTGTTGTGTTGCTCATTAATTAAAAGTTTGCTTCGAAATGAATAATTGCTAATTTCTAAATGGAAATGGCTTGGGAACAGCGGGTTTCATTGTAGGCAAGAGGGTTAGACAGGAGAGCGTTTTGATTGGAGCATCTAAACGATTTAGGATTGTTCATATATTTTCCAAATTACCAAAATCGTTTTAATTTAAACACGTTTATAATATTTGCATAACATATCGATATATCGATAAGACGTTATTTTCCTTAGAAAAAACCCTAAGTACGCTGATCTCTAATCGGTTTTCCTGTTAAGATATGCTAGAATTACACCTTTTTTCCATATTCCTTAGCATAATAATTGTGTTTTAACAACTACCGAATTTTAACTATTACATTTTTGTAATAATCTGTTCTTCTGTTCTTGTCTTTTACGAGTCTTTATGCCAATAAATGACATTTTTAGCATACGCATGGGTCATTTCCAAGTCTTTTTTCAATCACACATAACAGTAATCTCTTTTTAATCAATAAAAGTGCTAGAAAAGGAGTTATTAAGGTGATTTTTTTTTTTGTTAAAGTGATCTCACAAATGTTGGATGGGCTTAAGTAGGCTAAACGCTTGTTCAGATATGTCTTTCCCATACCAAAACGTTAAAAGCGAGCATTTAAGAATTAAATAAACTAGAGATATCAAGTACTTGAGTTAACAAGATTATATGCAAAGAAAAAGACCAAACAGCAGTCGATGAGGGCAGGTCAGAGCTAGCTTTAATCTCATATTTTTGACAGTGCAGTTCAAACACTGATTTAAAATATACCGACAAGTAATATATCAAACTCTATAAAACGCGATCGAAGCATTTAGACTGCTTTATAAAGATTATTAAGATAAATGGACACAAATTTTTCTCTGATATATTGGTAAAAAATGCCACCTTTATAACCACAATAAATATCACATCGGTTTATCGATTAGATGTGGATAACCCTACCTAGATTAGTGTTATCAGTTAAATGAGATGTTGATAAACTGATTTAAGCTTTGCGACTCTGATAAATTGATTCTTAGAGTCCTTAACACAAATTCCTTTGAGTCTTGGGGTCGATTTCTCCTTTTCACACCATTTAAACTTGTTTTATACTTTTGCACAAACTCAATATACTCTGTGTATCTATAGTAGTTAGTCTCTAGTACTTCTCCAAACCCTAAGAATATGTTTTCGATAGGTGTCGTGAACTCATTCGAAGTTAATCTCCTTCTGTACAGAGACTTTTTAACTTTTGAATATAGAAAAAGTTGAAATCAGACATCAGTTCGAAGTAAAAACAATGTATGCTCCGAGCAAATGCTGTGTCTTTATTTTTTCTTCTCTCTTTTCACAAGTTTCGCATACCTTCATGTTTTTTTTGGAAAGAATGATACTATGGCATAACACAAATTTCCAGTTTTGTTTTGCTTAGAAGATAGTCTACCTAATGATATTCAAAATACACGAAACAAACTTCAATGCAGGGGTGTGGATTCGAGCTCGTAATCAAAACATTGCCATTATTTCAGTGATTTGCGGTCCTGAGGTTAAATGTTGAACCAATTACAAATGCACATATTTAGTTGAGGTTTACTTTGCTCCGATTTGGAAGCAATCAAGCAACTTCATTAGAATGACTAAGCATGCATGTTGTTTGTAGGCACACTTATTTGCTGTTTCGCGGCTTGACCTTAGCTTTAATTCTGTATTTAATATTACATATTTGGAATGGGGTGGACTTTTGAGTTGTTTCATTATTAAATCGTTGTTGAAATGTGCTCTCAAACGCCAGTGTAGATTTCTGTTAAATTCTTGTTTTTGTTTTCATTTCATGTATGTTTGTGTGTATGTATGTGTGTATGTATGTGTGTGTTTATAGATTGCTTATAAGGCGGCATGCTTGGGCTTTGCTTTTTATCGCCTGGAAAAAATGTTGACCTTTAGTCGGTCAGAGACGTTGAACTAAATGGCTATACGTAATACCCTAGCGACAGGCTTCTGTATTGTATTTTACAAACACTTTTTCACACAAGCTTTTTGTTTGGTATTTTTTTGCACTTTTATAAGTTGATGTTGCTGTTGTTGCTGTTGTTGTTTGTCATAAACTTTAAAAACTGTTAGTTCGCTAGGCGAGGCGAGCGAGCGAGCGAGCCAGCCAGATGACGATGCGTTTGCCGCGAGCTTCCCCAATAGACTGAGCGGCTGTGGCCAGGCAACGCTTGCAAGCTCAAAGAGATCTCTTGCTCTCTTCGAGTCCGAGTTCTCTTAGCTTCTTTCTAAAGATTGTTTAGATAACTGCCTTTTCCCATAAATCGCTGACTCATGCGCACAATTTGTTTATACCAAATATATGTACATATACCCCTCTATATTGGGTTCAAGTGAAAAGCGCTCTCTGACATGTGGAGCGACCCTTCTTCTCTTTGATTTGGTATTTTACATGTCAATGACTTTATGTTTTACATTCTGAATTGTTGTTGTAGTTGTTATTGCTTTGCGTTTTCACAAAAGCAAGTGAAATCTTTTGTCATTTCAATTTCGTCATTTTAATTGCTTAATGTTGTTGTTGTTGCTGGTCGCTTTTGTTTGCTCATTAAATTGGTAAATGGCCCCATCAAAAATGTTGTCGAATATGAGAGACACATAAATACAAGTACAAGTGGTAGTATTATACAAATTCTCAGGGTAAAAGTAAGCTTTGGGTTTTTGTTGCTGCCCGCTTTCGCACTGCCCTCCTCAAGGTCATTTCGTAAGAAAAAAGTTATGAATCCTTTTGGCGGCTTCTCCCTGCCAAGGAACAAAAAAAGGACAAAAAGTTGTGGGCTATTTTCAGACACTTATAAGCGACTTGATTTCTGAATTTGCATTTTGGCAAGGGTTGTTTGTGCAGAAAGAAAAAAGGGAACCCGACCTGACCGACTTTGTTATACCAGCGATGTTCACAAATAGCCCCCAGGGGCCGAACACTTTCGGTAATTCACGCCGAATGCTTGCCGAAGTAATGCTTCAGTGAGTGTCGGAGAGAGACAAGGAGCGTCAGACAGCCTCTCTTCTTGAACATCTCTGCCCTAGACCTACAACCTATTGTAAATCTTTTAATAGAGCTTTTGATTTAAAAAGATGGGTACAAAGCGTACGATGATTTAGCATTAGTCATCATACACGGGGCTTGAACTGACACATTTGCTCAAAAACTAAGAGCTTTAGCCTAAACAGATTCTAAAGAGGTAAGAATATAGTTACTTTGATTGGATTAGTCCATTTGGAGGGGTTAGGTCTATTGACAGCTTGAAGGAAGGCATTTTCATTTAAAGATTGGAGCTACGAATCCAGTTTGAGTCTTCAGTTGAATGCCCTTCTCTCTACCGATCAACTTTCTTTAACTTGAAAGTTGGATTTTTACCAGAGATGCCCTCGACTACGCTCAAGAATTATTACTGCTTCGTCTCATTGTTTCACGGAAGCTAAAGGGTAATTTTTGAACAACTTTTGTTTGGCAACACTGCTATACCAAAAACAATAGAATAATAAGATGAGTAACGCCCATACAATCGTCTTGCATATGAAGTTGAATTTTCAGTGGCAACGACAATCGCACTCTCTCCGCTCTCACAAAAACGAGAGCGTAAAAATCTAAAAATAGAATGCGCTTGCTTGTGTGCGTAAACACAAATGATGCATTTGAAACGAACACATGCTTGCGGTTTGCGAAGCATGAGAATACGTGTGCACACAAACAGTCGGCAATGTCGCTGTATGCGTATGAGAGAGAGAGAGAGAGCGCTGGCTCTTGAGCGCTCTCCTACTGGCTTTTAAATAAAGAGAGCGAAAAGCCAGTTTGAAAAGCCAGCACGAAAAAAAGTGTGTGCAGAAATTTTGTATGGCGTTACTCATCTTATTATTCTATTGTTTTTGGCTATACACTGCAGCTCAGCTGTTTTCGTGTCACATGTTACTGTCAAACATGTTCAGTTTGGTCTATAATTTAACCATGAATCGACTTACAATCGAACAACGCTTGCAAACTGTTGCATTTTATTATCCAAATTTCATGCCACTTTTTTATCGAAAAATTGTGTTCGTCGACGAAGCTCATTTCTGGTTGAACAAGAAGCACACAAGTCTAAAATCACATTCTAGAGTCATATTTTCGCCGCTTGTTTCTTTAAAGCTTCAGTTTTCTTCTCCAATTGGCTCGAGATTGGAATGGAAGTCTGTTAAATATAAAGTTTCGCTCAGGGGTTATGATTCCCCTCTTCTATTGTTCACATTGTCAAGCAACGTTCTGAGTGACAGCTGAACTTTTGAAAAGATTTAGTTCTTAAGGCAGCTGCTTACTCTTATCCATTCCCCCTTATTGTCATAAATCATTTCACTTTGACCTTGCCACAACAAAAATCATGAACGGATATGCGACAATTGCCTGGCGGGTCTGACAAAAGACCTCGTTGATCTGGTTTTGTGTTTTGATTGAATTTAATTCATTCGCATAGTACGCAAATTGCTTGAGATTTGCTCAAGAGAATGTAAGAGATGTTAACCCGAGAATGTTCTCTCTTTTCTTATATTTTCAGTATTGCAACGGTGGTGACTTGGCGGATTATCTGAGCGTTAAGGGGACACTAAGCGAGGATACCGTCAGGCTGTTTCTCGTACAACTAGGTGAGTAGAGTAATGTCCAAAATGTTGCCAAAAAGAAATGCTAAACTAATTGTTTTACCTACCAGCTGGTGCCATGAAAGCACTGTATACCAAAGGAATTGTGCATCGTGATCTCAAGCCACAAAATATTTTGCTATCGCACAATTATGGCAAAACCTTGCCTGCACCATCGAAAATCACCTTGAAAATTGGTAAGCTTTGAGAGGGGGGAGGGGGGGATTTCCTAAAGATGTACAATTTCTAAACGATATCTGGATATTGCAGCCGATTTTGGTTTTGCACGTTTCCTAAACGAGGGCGTTATGGCAGCCACCCTATGCGGTTCACCCATGTATATGGTGAGTTTTTGGTTGTAGAAACATCTTCAAATAAATTGGTACAAATTGTTGCTTTCCACTCCTTTGTAGGCCCCCGAGGTGATAATGTCCTTACAGTATGATGCCAAGGCAGATCTCTGGTCACTGGGCACAATAGTCTATCAATGTTTGACCGGGAAGGCACCCTTCTATGCACAAACACCCAACGAATTGAAGTTCTACTATGAACAAAATGCCAATCTGGCTCCCAAGTAAGCCGCTTCACACTTTCAAAGAGTTGGGTCTCTGACTAAAGCTCACTTTTCTTGCAGAATACCCCATGGAGTCTCACCAGATTTAAGAGATTTGCTGCTGTGTTTATTGCGCCGCAATGCCAAGGATCGTATATCCTATGAGAGCTTCTTTGTACATCGATTTATACAGGGCAAAAAGGCTGCCCAGTCTCCAGGTAATAGTTGACAACTCCTGCACTTTTAAGTTTACTTACGGATGGTATTTGTTTCCATTTCTAGTCGAAATGCCGCCACTGGGTGGCACCCCGCCAGTGAAACCCAAAAGTCCTTTGCAACAGCAACTGGAGCAGGAACTTCATTTGGTTAAGCTGGCCGAACAGCAGCAAAAGGAACGTGAAGAGCAGGAGGCCGCCCTGGAAGAGGAAAACACCGTGTCGGTGGTGGCCAATCCGGCAATTTGTGCCACTATAACCAATGTGGGTGTACTGTGCGATAGCGAGAACAACAGCGCCTCGTGTAGCTCACATGATGATTCCGATGACTTTGTGTTGGTGCCCAAAAACTTACCCGAGGATCAGCGACAGGGTCAAACAACTGCAACAGCAGCAGCAGCAGCTGTTCCCCGTCAACAACAACAACAGCAGCAGCAGCAACCCTCCAGTCCGCCACGTCCCAGCAGTCTGCCCATTTCTGAGCCTAAACCAGTGCCCGCACCAGCACGCCGACAATTGCCACAAACTGGTGCCGGGGCTTTATCTGGCTCACCAGCCATACCCATGACCGTGGCCACTTTGGCCCAGATTCCTCGCTCTCAACCCATTAGTGTTAAGCAACCGCGGGCGGATCAGCGCAAGAGCAGCGTTAGCAGTGACATCAATTCGATTTCACCGCCAGCTGTGCAATTTGCCATTGGCACTCCGCCCACCCGTGTGCGTTCCGCCTCGGGTGGTTCCTTGTCGGAGACACCGCCACCGCACGCACCCAGCACCTGGCAGGTGTCACCTGGCCATTCTCAATCACCGTTGCGCCGCAGCGGCAACAGTTCTCCAGTGCTTCCGTCCGCTCTGACCAAGCTGCCCACTCTGGGCAGTCCCACCCTAATGGTGGCACCTGGTTCATTGGGTTCCATAGGTTCGGCTGGCAGCGGTTCGGAGAATAACAATCAGCATCATATGCTGGGCCCGCGAGCCTTTACGCTGCCCGAATTGGGTGCCACTGGGGGATTGCATAGCCTGCTGGACACGGGTCACCCAGGCAGCTCCGAACCGCTGTCATTCCAGGCTCCGGAGTTGTCCGAAGAGACGCTCATGGAGCGCGAGCATAATGAAACGCTGTCCAAGTTAAACTTTGTGTTAGCTCTAACTGATTGCATACAGGAAGTGGCCGATTCTCGTTGTGCTCCACTCTCTACGCTTATGGTGGCCGGCAGTCAGCAGGTGGCCAATGATCCGCATCAACAGCAGCAGATACCACCCCATGCACCGGAGCACTGCAAAAGGGCTGAACGTTTGGTGTTGCTGGTACGTGCCCTACAGTTGCTGTCATCGGGATTGAATTTGGCCTCGCAGCAGTTGCGCAATGGACAGCTAAAACCGTCGGCCAATGTAAAGAATGGTGGGTGTTGAGTGGGTTAGATTTGGATATATGGTTCTAATCTGAGATTTCATTTAGCTCTGCTTACGATGAATGCCAAATACCGCAGCATTTTGTTTGAATCGAAACGTCTCAATGGCAGCGGCCTGTTGCAACGGGCAAATGCATTTAACATAACGGCCGACAAGATACTCTATGATTATGCCTTGGATATGGTAAGACTATTTTTTGAATTGGACTATCTATAACCTGGTACTTTTTCTTTTGGTAACTGTATCCATTGTGGAATTGGGAATCAAAACGGATACAAAACTAGTTTCGAAATTATTAAAAGACTCATCAGAGAACTCAGAAAGTCTACTTTTCACTTACATTTTCATATATTTTGATGCTACTTAGATTGGCTATTACCTCTGTCTGATATCTCATTTGGGAAACTCTTATGAGAAGTCCGCAAAGTGAAAATACAGCTTTATGCCATAGCTATGTCTTTTTTTTGGCTATGACTTTTTATTTTAGGACAATGTGACGAATTTCGGAAAGGTTCTTCTAAAATGGTACGTCTCCAAAACATAAAGACTCGCATAAAGGCATTTCACAGCCCTAAAGAGGGTTCAAACACACGACCTCTTTCATATCAGGTACACACACTACCTGCCACTCCAAAGACCAGAACTTAAGGAACATTTTAAACAAATTTTCTGTGACTGACGAATCCTTAAATCCCAAACACATTCCTAAAACAGACACAATATAGTAAAAATGTAAAGTGACTGATATCAGGCTCAATATTTCCGTATACTTTTGGTACTTTACCCAAAGTTACACATAAACTAAATAGAAAAAATTTTGCAATTACTTAAAATTTTCATATGTTTCTTCCTTAATTTTAAGTGCCAGGCTGCTGCTTTGGATGAGCTGCTTAAGAATACCAAAAACTGCTTTGAGCGTTATAATACCGCACATATTCTGCTGCACTCGTTGGTACAAAAGTGCAATCATCCACAGGACAAATTGCTGTTGAATAAATGTGGGTTAAATGATGTTAACTAAAGCTGAACTCTTGAACTAATATTGTAAAAATTATTCTCCCACAGATCGTGATGCCGTTGAGAAGCGTCTAAGCATATTGCAGCAGCATGGCTATATCTATGTAACTGATGAGAATGCCTAAGCAGAATGAGATGGCGCCAAGCAACGGCAATCTTTGTCAACAATTCCTTAAGTTATTTACCGTTTTAGTTGAGAGTGCAAAATATGTGATTAAAAGAAAAAAAAACGAAAAACAAAAGCAAAACTACTCTTATCAACCATAAACATAACTACAAAACAAATAATTTAAACAAAGCCCCCTCCCCCCCACAAAACACAAACACCACCCAAAAACCAGGTCCACTGTAAATAGATTTTGTTTTTCGATATTATTTTCTGCCTTTGTTAAAGCTTATATCAAATACCACAAATCCAACAAAAAGAAGAAGAGGAAACAAACTAGTTTCTAAGTTAAACATAATTTAAAACTATAAATATATCTCTACCAATGTAAAACACAAACAAAAAAGCTAACCAAGCAACCACATAATGGGCAATATGCAAGCCAAACTCAGTTTAATCTATATACATATATATATATATAAACACAAACAAAGAAACAAACAGACAACATACACATCCCTCTCCCGATATCATGTGCTAGGTCTAGGTGCAGTCAACTTTTTGCCACTGCACTGGCAATTGTTTTCCGCATAGTTATTAAACTTTATTTTCTTTTTCAACACACACATATGTACCTATATGTGTACGTATGTGTATGGCTGCACCACACAAAACCAGTTTATAAAGTGCTATGTTCATAGTTTTTAGTTAGGAATTTTCTTAATTCAAAACAAAAAAAATACACCGAGTAAAGAAATATTTCATTTTTATGCCAAGAAACATCTTTCCCAAAATTTTTAAGTTTTTCTATTAAACAAAAAATGAAACTTTCCAAAACTCTACACCCACACACACACACACTGACACACACACAAACAAAAAAGTGTATAGAAAACAAAAACAATGAAAATAAATATACAAATTTGAACTAATAAAAATACCAAAAAATATGAGAGAACATTTTGAATGTGTGATAAATACAGGAAAAGGGAGAGAAATGACCAGAAAGGAGCTGGATATGTCTCATATTGTATGCCATATAGACCTAAGATATCCACCACTGACCATTATCTGGATACCACATTACCATAAATCCTGGAGAAGACGCATGAAACAGAGCCAGACACCCACCACCTTTTTGTTGAGTATAAAACCGCCTTTGACACTTTAAAGCCCTGTCTACTTTTGATATACCAGCAAAATACGTTTTGTTCGTCGTTGCATGACGTTGAGGAGCACACAAGCCATTTGATATCAAAAGAGGTTTTAGGCAGGGCGACACCTCATTCTTTCCTTTCCCCATTTGAAGAAAAATGCAGCCTAAGGCTATCGAATGCCGCAAGAAGCTAACGGGAAACATGCTTCATCGATGACTTATGTAAGTTTTGGTATAGAATAGAGCAAATTTGGTAGTCATAAACGATTCACGCACTGACGAATCATGCACGATGTCAGGACGCCTCACGGCTACTCACACAAGATATAAATACAACGAAATTCATTGAAGGTTCTCACTTACATGTCTTTGGCAATAAATTCCAGCTTCTATAAGGCAATATTCCCCTGATCTTTTGTTTGCCAATCGAAGATTTGCTTATATTCACAATGTTTAGCCTTAGTTCAATCGCGAAACACGCACGGGATCACGGATCACAAAACACTGTGTTTATGCTTGTGGTGATCCTTAAATTCATTACCATAACGCCAAGTGCATCACAGGCCAACTCAACCAGATTGAATTGAGCAGTGAAGCAAAAACGGCAAGAGTATGAGCAAAGGCACTGCAAGGTAATTTTGCAACAAGTCAGCTGTCGGCCGCATGTTGCTACGAAATCCTACCCCAGCCGCCGTACGGCCCAGACAAGGCCCCTTCCGACTATATGCCCTTGATAATCAGCAGTTTTTCTCTTTTCAAGAAATTCTAAATTGGATAGAAAACATTGATTCATGGCTTAGTTTTGTCTTAGTTGTAATTCAGCATAAAAGTGTTTTTTAAAAATTCAACGGGAAATTTTGACAAAATAAGAAAAAATAAGTCCAACTGAGTTTTTTGGTTATGGATTCACTTCTTGTACCCTTTCTCTGTTTGTGTATTATTGTGGCGTCCAATCAATGTCCATTTCCCGCTGTGCGCCACCTCGATTCGGCTCCCCGAAGTAATATGATGACTGCTGTGTTGGATAGAAACCATGCACGGTTGGACCCGGCTTATCCGTTTGTGCCAGAGGCTTGCTGTCAATCAGATATTGCTGAAATTGTATCCATTGATCGTACAACTTCTGCATATCTGGGTGAAAGGGGACCAGGGAGGCAGTACCTCCCTGCTTCCGATTTTTAGTTTTGCCATTCTGTGCAGTACTTTTGCCGTCGTTCTCCATTTTTTTTTTTTGTTTCAGCGGCGAGGCTGCTTGGCTACCCGGCTCCCAGTTGGAAGGTGGGTTATTTGACTTGCAGCAGGAGTTGCCAGTGCAGCAGGGAGTGCAGCATGCGTTGCAGCCATAACAAGAATTGCGGTAGTAATAATAGCAGCCTGTGCATGGATCATAAAAGTAACTGTAAGGATTGCAGTGGGGACTGCAGCAGGATTTGCAACGGGCGGCACGAGAAGCACCGCAACAACCAGGGGTGGTTACTCTGCAGCTGCCACAACCGCCTGCGCCACAACTAGCTCCTCCGCAGCCACCACAACCGCCTGCGCCACAACTAGCTCCTCCGCAGCCACCACAACCGCCTCCGCCACAACTAGCTCCCCCGCAGCCACCACAACCGCCTTCGCCAGAACTAGCTCCTCCGCAGCCGCCACAACCGCCTGCGCCACAACTAGCTCCTCCGCAGCCACCACAACCGCCTCCGCCACAACCACTGGGTCCGCCCCAGCGGCTACAACAAGCTCCTCCACCGGAAGGCTGTTGACACGTATCGCAAAATTTAGCACATTTCGGTTTCGCTTGCGTCTCACTCTCAGGAGGTGGTGTCTGCGTGCTGTCATCGGATCTGGAAAAGAAATTTGGAACAAAAGACTTGTAAATTAAAGCGAGGAATCAGCTTAGCGAACCAAGGAGCTGTTGAGAGAACGTTCAGGTGACTGTTCCTTCTGTTCAGACCAGCGATGGTCACGCGTGCCGAGGACTACAATTTTTGACTTGGCTCTACTTCTACTTTCAGCTTCAATGTATCCCCTTTTTTGGGTAGCGACTTACATGTTGGCATAACAACTGCAGGAGCGCGTAGCTGGCTTTTGTGTCTGATAGCAACAACATTTGACTTCACTTGCTGCTCCACTCTGATTGTCTGCAATGCTGGAGCCGGCCCTTGAATGTGTCGCTGAACTGGCAGCTCCAGCTACCCCCTGGTCATTGTCCCTGAATACATCCACTTCCGCCCTACTGCCTCTTACTGACGGGGCTCCTGTGGGTGTTCTCTTTTTGCGTCTGCCAATCTCTTCCTTCTTGGCGGGCATGTTTAATGGCAATAGAAGACAGCCACAATTTTGGAAACCACACGGCGGACACGAGACTTGCAGCGAGTTGCAAATGCTGCAAGGAGCACAACGAAGACATAAGACTTTTTGGACGCGGTGAGTGTTTTACATGGTACAGTGTGGGATGTGGGGTGTAGCTAGAGATGTGCCTTGAATTACTAAACTGAGACATAAAACTCACCGCTGGATAAGTTTGGAATCGAGACGACAGCAACAGCAGTTGATCGGTTTCGCTGGAGCCGGGCAGCAATCTACCAGTTTCGTTGGCGTTTTGGATATGGAAACGGGGCGTTGATCCTGTTGATCTATTTGAAGATGTGTAGAGCGAAATTCAGTTGGGGTATCGATGTCAAGTCCGTTGCGGCGCACCAGCTGCCTATGGGACTCGCGTTCTTGCCCGGTACAAGGATCAAACTGTACACATCGATTGGTGGGTTTACCCGCTGCTGTAACAGAATCTCCTCTATAAAAGGGTGGACTGGTATTGGTTCGTTGTGTTTCATATGCTCTGTAGCCTGGCACGGGGCCTACTGGGGCATATCCTGCAAAGGTGGGAGCTACTGAGCCATATGATTGCGCATATCCATTACTTGGAGCGACACCTGGCGGCATTGGATTCGTTTTGAATCCTGGGCCATACGTTGGCAGGGCGGAAGGCATTGACTGACCCAAACCCATTCCTGGGTTGACACCGACTGGTATAGGACCTCCAGTAGCATTGCCAGTATATGTACTAGCTCCCTGGACATAGCCTGGCATAGTGGAAGGCATCTGCTGATTGACACCATTTCCGGGGTTAACAACAGTTGGTACAGTAATCCCTGGCATATATCCTGGATGTATATAAGCTCCAGTGTTAGGTCCTGGCATAGTTGGTAAGGTATACCCTGGGTTGGTATGGTAGCCTGGCCCATTCCCTGGCAAATTGGAGGTCATCAACTGACTGACACCGTTTTGTGGGCTAACACCGGTTGGTAGAGCACCTCCTGGCACGTAACCTGTATTTATATTAGTTCCAGGGTTAACTCCTGGCATAGTTGGTGGGCCATACCCAGAGTTCGAACTGTAACCTGGACCATATCCTGGTAAAGTGGAGGTCATCACCTGACCTACTCCATTTACAGGATTTATAGTAGCTGACATAGCACCTTCTGGCACATATCCTGGCATAGCTGACCCTGTATTCACGTTAGCTCCTTCGTATCCCATTTGTGGATATAAAGCACCTGCTGCTTCAAATGCCTCATTGCCGGTTATCAAAGGCGCAGGCCCTGGTCCTGTTCCTACATATTCGGGTGCATATACAGGCATCCCTCCCAAGGGATAATAGCCAGCTGGGCCTTCTTGTGGCTCCTGATTAGCTTCATTGGTGTCGCCGCCAGTTGGACCTCCTTCTGCTAACTTAATCACTAGACAATCTCCAATAACCAAACCATTGCTACACACATTTGCTGTCTTTTGACACTTACACTTCTTGGGCTTGGAACGAGACTTTTTCTTGGGTGGATCCGTAGTTTTGCAAAGAAAGCTGGGTATCACCCTATGGGAAAACTTCTCTTCCGCAAAGTCCTGTTCCCTTGTATGACTAATTCATGAAATGAAGCAAAGCTCTTACTTTAGTTAAACTCGACACTTACTTGCCAGCTTGCCCACAGTCACAGTTTAGACAGCTCTTCAGTTGGGCACTTGTTTCCCTGGATGGAATCAATATTTAAGCAGGTACAGTTGAAACAAAGAGTACTCACTTCTGTTTGGGACAGCAAACGCATTCGCCAAACTCAAAGCATTGTTGTCTGGTTGAAAAAAGTGCAATGTTGGTTAACGATTTGAGTATAGTTGGTATATACTCACTCCTTAGGACGACACACATATTCCCCCGCATCCATGCAGTTGAACATTTTGCTGGACTCACTTGTTAAGTCCAAACAGAGACCATCTATTCATTAAGAAGAGGGGTTCGTTTTCCTAGCTAAACAGCTAAATTGTCTTCAAAAATAAAATCCATTTAAAATTTTTTGATTATCAGAGCAAAGTCGAGTTAAAATTTGTTCACTTTTTACCAGAAAGCTATGTTTAATGGCCTTTCTGTTTGTTAATTTAAAAAGCATTTATATTATTGTTCACATTATTTGGCAGACAGCGCAGGCTGACTTCATATATGGAAAGTAGAGGGTTGTAATATTGTTTTAGTAACAGAAATATTACGTGTACAAATATGTTTTAGAGTATTATATCGAACTGGCAAATTTTGCTATCAACTACATTTAAAAGCCTCATCATTAGGCTCTCTCTTTTTCCGTATGTGTCGTTTCGCTGAAGTGTAATCAACATACATAGTTTAGAAAATGCTTACTTCGATGCCAACAAAACATGATCCAACGGCAAAAAAGAAAGACATTTTTGATCAGCGAATCAGCAGGTTTGCTCTTTTGAAGAACTCCCAAATTGAATAGATTCATGGATCGCATCAAAAGACATTCAAAATGTCTACTTTAACTTATTTAGCCCGTTCATTAAGAAAAACAAACTGACCTATAGCCTAGATTGAAAATTTCGTTTTTCGAGAAGATTGCAATCTTAAAAGAAAGGTTTAATAAACTTGAAATGAGATTAGAAATCTCAAAATCAAGATTCATCTTATATCAACTTACTCAACAACCCTCCTACAGTCTCTGTGAAGCGTCAGATAAAAACAGTTTGTCGGAAACTGGAAAATATTTATCATAAATAATAAATTTTTATACTCTGTACCGAAGGTACATAGAGTATTATAAGTTTGTGCAAAAGTATGTAACATCCAGAAGGAAGCATCTCCGACCCCATAAAGTATATATATTCTTGATCAGCATCAACAGCCGAGTCGATATAGCCATGTCCGTCTGTCCGTCTGTCTGTCTGTCCGTATGAATGCACAGATCTCAGAGATGGTAAGAGATAGAGGTTTGACGTGTATGAGACATATGCTTCTTATGTCTGCAGGCAGATCAAGTTTATTTTCAATTTTGGCCACGCCCCTTCCCGCCCCCGCAATTTAGAAAAAACGTCATATCTCCCACAGTTTTAAAGATAGATGGTTCGATCCTTCTGGACATATTTAGTTATTAGGATAACTTATCGTTCAGCCAAAAAAATGAAGAAGATCGAATGAACGGTTTTCGAGCTATGATCAAATACAAATTTTCTTGGTACAGAGTATGTTATAGTCGGGCTTGACCGACTTTCTTTCTTGTTTTCTCCTTTGTTATTCCCTGTATTTCGGCAGCACCGGTGAGGAATTAACGAATCCCCTAACTCCTTGTCACCAGCAGAGAATTTGCATAACGAATTTAGTTTGAGAATGTCCGCAAAACGTACCGATCGGTACGAAGCTGCATTACCAGACGTTAGGTGGGTGAGGGGTGCTCCTTACAGTTCAAGTGTTGAACTAGCGCTGTGAAGCAGAACCTGTCGTTAACAAAAGACTAACGCTCAGTGATGTATCAGGTCTTTAGGCCAACAGAACTACAGGAATGTTTTATCTTAAAGTCGAGTATACGCCATCTTTATCCCAGATTGTGGATGTAAGATTTAAATTGAGATTATAATCTTGGGTTGAGATTTTCCATGCTGAGTGCACTTCTGTTACCGTTTCGTCTCGGTTTCGAGACTATTTCTCTGGTCTTAAGTTAAGATTATTTTTTATACTTTTCCTTTCTGTTTTCGAGTCGCAAGTGGGCAGCTGCGCCAATCAATCGGTTGAGCGGGAGGTGGGCTGCTCTTTTGTACTGCGCATTGTACGTCAACATTTAACATAAGCGCACAGTTAGCCGGAATCCCGCTGACGTTGGTTGCTAACGATTTGATGGTGTGTCTCTGCTCTTCCCCTAATAATATACCTGCTCAATGCTCCCGTCCTGCTGCTGTCTAGATCAAGATCAAAGTTGTTTTATTTATAACAAAATCAACAGAAAAACATTTCGTAACATGTCGACAAACAAATTTAAACGGAAGCATTGTAGAATTGGTTGATAAAATGCCCACCCCTGACACCAATGCCCGGTACCGGACACGTACGGAGGCTCCATACTGGCGAAGTGTGTCTCCACCTCACACCAAACGTGTTGCCAAAACCTCATATGCCCAGCCGACGCAAATGAGACTGATACAGGATCTGGTGCGTACCCTGCCCATGGCTTCAGCGCTCTCTAAGCTAGAAGTCGACCGTAAGCCGGCCGGTAAGTCACCATCTTCGCGACGCTTACGCAGCCGGCCAAAGTTTCGACCGCCGTATGCCACGGAAACAAGGACGAGGGTGTGTGTGCCGCCGCATATCTTTCTTGAAGCAAGGGCGCCAGCCACGGATAAGGCTAAGGTGACAGCCAGTGCCAAGTCTTTGGGTGGCAAAAGTGAAGCCCCTACCGAAGATTCGAAGAGGAGTATCCTTCACAGCAGTGTGGAGAATACTGCAGGCGCCAGTGCCAAGCGAACTCCTAGCGCAGGCTCGAAAAAGCCCAGCCCACGCGGCGGTGGGGAAAAAACTGAAGCGTCAGGCTCTCAAGTGAAAAGAGGAGTCAAGCGACTGAGCCCCACCCAAGCTGCCATGGCCCAAGCCAGGGAGTATGAACAAATACCACAGCTTCCGCGTAAAATCAATCAAACGAAGGGTCCATATAAAAAAGTGCACCATTTGGAGGAGGAAAATAAGAAGGAGGAAGCGTTAACGGTAGAAAAGAACCGAAAAGAAGAGGCAAAGAAGAAAGAGGCAGGGAAGAAAGAGGAGAAAGCGCCGGGAGAGGCGATGTTAGATGAGTTAGCTGATGTTGCGGATGAGACTGAACAGCAGAATAAGCTGTGCGTACCCAATTTGAAGCTTTTTCCCTGCTTTCGTGGTGAGTATCCCACACGTAATCGTCCAGGCACTTTTCAGTGGTTCCAGAGAACTGGCCCCAAGAGTGCTCATCTGGTAGCCATGTGTGACGAGGGGGAACCCATGATAGACGAGAGAAGTTTGGTAGCCTCCTGCGAGGTAACAGAGGCACATTTTTTGAGGTAGAGCCTACAGTCAGGGACACATGAATAGCTCAAGTGAACTTACTTGATGTGCTATTTGTGTGTCCATAGCTGTAGTTGAACAGATTTGATAGCATCTGTACTTTTTTTTACAGCTTTGATTGCGATGATGAGAACAATCCTACTGGGGCGGGTCCACCTTGTAAACAGTGCAAGCCACAAATTTGGCCAACCTGTCAGGCAAACAGTGCGGCAGCAATTCCATTTATGAACTCCTATCCAGTGACAGGTAGACCAGAGCGTGCAGTTCTGCTGGAACAGCCATCGACTTGCAGTCGCTCCAATTGTGCCCGTCTTCAGCAGCAGCAGCAACAGCAGCAGCAGCAGCGTCCATGCATCGGTCTACAGAGGCGAGCGCAGCAGCAGCAGCAGCAAACCACCACTTGCTTTGGCTTGCATCCGGCGCAGCAACCTTCGTGCCACACCTCTTGCTATGGCATAAAGCAGGAGCAGCAGCCGACCAATGGCAATGGCAACGGCAAAGGCAATGGTCTAACCGAGTTGTTGGCCCAACAATTGCAGCAGCAGATGCAACAAGCCCAGGCCCAGATTGCTCAGGTGCAACTGCAACTGAATAGCGCCTGTGGAGCCACCAGAGTGCGCCAATTGCAAGTGGTCTCCAATACATTAAATAATGACACGGACAATGGGCTAGATCCCGATTCAGAGAACCCTGACTATACTGAGAATGATATGGAGTCATGCGTCTGCGATTCAGAGCCATTTGATGACACAGAAAATATGGAAGAACCGCCGGCAACATCATGTCCTTATGCAGCCAATGCAGCAAATTCTCAGAGACCTTCGGCTCAACCATTTATGTTTCCATTTCCACCATTTCCACCTTGCGCCACACAGCCGCCCTTTCAGTTTGGTTTCTTTCCCATGCCAGCCAAAGTAGCTTGTCATCAACCGCAGAAGCAGAAAGCGCAGGCGCTGCCACAACGAGAGCCACAGCAGCAGCCACAGCTAGAGCCATGCCCGCAGCATCAGCAATGCCTGCAGCAGCAGCTATACCAGCAACAGCAGTTATACCAACAGCAGCAGAAATTCTTGGAGCAGCAGAAATTCTTGGAGCAGCAGCAATGCCAGCAGCAGAAGCAATGCCAACAGCAGCAGCCATGCCAGCAGCAGCAGCAGCCATGCCCGCAGCAGCAGCAATGCCCGCATCAGCAACCATATCAGCAGCAACAGCTATACCAGCAGCAGCAGTTATACCAACAGCAGCAGAAATTCTTGGAGCAGCAGCAATGCCAGCAGCAGCAGCAGCAGCCATGCCAGCAGCAGCAGCAGCAGCCATGCCCACAGCAGCAGCAATGCCCGCAGCAGCAGCAATGCCCGCAGCAGCAGCAATGCCCACAGCAGCAACCATACCAGCAGGTGCCACAGCAACCGCCACCACAGCAGCAACAACAGCCGCCTTGCTTACCGCCTTGCTTACCACCTTGCCTTTGTCAGCCACAGCTGAAAATGGACTCACCTCGAACCTCGTTCCATCAGGCTTTGCCACAACAGTCCCCAGTCTCCCAACAGAACATGTGTCCGTATGGTAATCATTTCTGTCCGGGTTGCTGTCGGCAGCGTTATGCTCAAATGCGTTTCATGATGCCACGTGGTTGGCCACGGTAGGATATACTGAGAGTTTGTGTCGTAGTGTAACGTACCCTGCACAGTTGCACCCATGCCAGTCTGTGCAACGTACGTTACATCACGAACAAACGAACCATCGTATCCGATTACAAAAATTGTGCAATTCTTCCGTTTAAACTTGAATAAACTAGCCGAAAATGCTTTTGAATTCTGTAAAACAAAGTGAAACTTTGAAATACTTCATTTACTTCTCATATGGAATATGAGATATGATATGAGATGAGGTAGTTCTTTCAACCTCTTTTGAAGAATTCTTCGCATTCAGCGTTTTCTTAATTAGTTGCTCAACAGTCAAGGTGTCCGGCGATCGGCTTGCTGAGAACTCCTTCAACCATAGAAATCGCAAGGTCCATTCTTCTCCAGTAATACGTCTTAAAATTTTCGCCATTTAGCCCAGGTCAGTCTTCGCTCCTGTACCGGAGCCAAAATAACCTTGTATACTAAGACTTTTTACTTGAGTCACAGCTTGTTCTTGGCGTTCAGGAGCCACACCATACGAAGTGCTTTTGATATCCACTGCCTCAGCTGTTGCCCTGATATGATGCTCAAATGTCAGTCTTCTATGCAGTTGGACCTCAAGAAATTTATATGCTGCTTTATCATCCTTGAACCCTTGAACCTTTTTAGTTACTCCCGGAGAGCATCTGTGGCTGAGTAGATGCATTTGGGGCGGGCAAGTATGGCTGGGTCGTTAGTGAATGTTGCGATTGCTGTAGTTTTTAAACTTTATAAGGTTAGAAATGTTTCCGTTGTCCTTTTTGATATCCTTTTAATCTGTATAAAAGTTCTTGGGAAGCGGAATAGATAGAACAAGTGAGATAGTTGGTCTGCTATTCTATATGCCGTTTGCTGTATTGGTTTATACAGAACCAGATTAGGCTGTGTTGGGATTTGCAATTGCACGAAGACGCCTTCTCTCACATTAAGCGTGATCGTGAATCTCCGATGCATGCACCCTTTTAGAGTCCCTGAGTCCCTCGCGCTGTATAAATAACTTTCCTTATCATCAATTTCTCTCACATTTTTGTTCTTAAACTTGATATACTTGTCAACGAAAAAAAAAATAGTAAAATATTCCGAAATTTCGCTTTTTCACATTCAAAATTTGTCCAGTTTTCTGGCTTTTGAAGCGACTCGACGGCAAGCATACGTTAAACTCGATTGACAAAACATATTTCATTCAAGTTACAGATTTCTTATTGAAATAACAAAACAGCATACGATCGATACGAAACTGTTTCTATTTTAATCAAAAATGTGTAATTTCAATGCAATGTGCTGCGGCAGCCCATTGCCATGTCAGTTTATGTGTTGCCCACAATCGAGCAGTCAGTGCCCTCCGCTACGAAGAGTCTGTGAAGCTAGTGTGCCCAGAGCAGCGTTCGTAGAACGGACTAATCCGATCAAAAGTGCAGAGTTAACACGAAATTTAGATTTATCTACTAAGCCACAAAATACAAAAGGAATAACACACACAGTTGCGCCCCTACACGCACTAAGGTTAGGGAAAAAGTCGACTCAAAACAGACCAGCGTTGGGTACATTAAAGGAAAGACAAGTTCCGACCACTAGTAACAGATCAAATAAAACTAGTTCTGGACGAAGCGCACCGCAAGTAAGGCAAACTACTGCAAGAGATACCAAGAAAAAAGCAGTCCCAACAACTAGTTCATATACCAAAATTGGATCCCCTAGAATATCAATCGCATCCACGGATATACTTTCAACTGTGGATGAGAGTAGACCCAAGTCTGGTGTGTTTAGAAGCTTGACGGTGGAGAAAAAATCGTCCCTTAAGGCTTCATCTAAGGTGCCCATTCAATCCAAGTCAAAAGAATCTGTAACTCAAAGAAGTTTGACGCGAGAACGAGAACCGACCCATCATAAAGATACATATAAATCGATATCTCAAAGAGGCTTGGCACCCGATGACGAATCAAACCATAAAAGTTCGAAGGGTGTGCTTCCCGTTTCCAAAAAATCCACTTCTCAAAGAAGTTTAAAGGAAGCAGTGGGCTCGACAAGTAATAGAACACAAGATGTAGAACCAACCAAGTCTGCATCCAATAAGCACAAGTACCGACTAAGTTTGACAAAAGACGAAACCCCTGTTCAAAAATCGTACGCATCCAAAAAACCCAGTTCTCAAAGAAGCTTGAAGGAAGAAGGAGAGAGGACAACTAAGTCTGCTCTTGCTTCTACCGAGTCCAATGAACCTAACTCTGTTAGAAATTCGAAGCCAGATGGAGAACCAACTAAATCTGGAATAGATCATACCGAATTCAAGACACCTAAGTCCCCACGACGTATGTCCATGGATAGAGAAACCCCCTATAAAAACACAGACTCTGCTAGAGTTTTGAAAGAAGAAAGAGCAGCGGTTCACAAAAGTTCTTCTGTGGATGTTTATACCGAAACCAAGAAACCCAAGTCTCGACGAAGTTTAGCTATAGATAATGAAGACCATTATAAAAACTCTTACGAAACCAAAAAACCCAGTCCTCCAAAAACTTTGGAGGAAGAAAGACAAGATCCGGCAAAGTCCGGAAACGAGTCGGATGAGCCTTCTACCTCTCGCAGATATTCTCTTCGAGATGAAAAACCACCTAGATCTGATAGAGATTATACCGAATCCAATAGCCAAAAGTCTCGACGAAGTTTGACCAAGTCTGGCATAGATCTTAGCGAATCCAATAAGCTCAAATCTCAGCTCAGTCTAACAAAAGTCACCGAAACCCTTTATAAGAATCCATCCGAGTTCGAAAAACCCAGTTCTCAAAGAATTTTGAGGGATGAAAGACAAAGGGGCTATAAAAGTTCTTCGAGGGATCGACTAGTGTCTGGTTCCGAATCGGATGAGCCTCGTAGCTCTCGAAGAGATTCACTGCAAGGTGAAAAACCAATTGAATATAAAAGAGATAACACCGAGTCCCCCAAACCTAATTGTCGACGAAGTTCGACAAATGATAGAGAAACTTCTCAAACGAGAACTCCAAGAAATTCCACACAAAGTAGAGAAATGAATGCATCCGAGCGAAGAGGATGTGAAAAGACAAAAACCGAGCCCCGTAGAGAAAAGAAATCATCCACCAGAGAAGTTGAACATAAAAGTCGTAGCTTGGCCAGAGTTTGCCGAAGAAAGGGTATAGAGGCTGAGAGCGAGAACAGTGAGTCTAATTCAAGAATTTCTTTACCAGCAAATAAAGGTGCCAGATCCGAGAAGGAGCTTCGCAGAAGGTCCAGGGAAGATCGCCCTAGTGAGTGCAGAAGATTAAGCAAACAAAGAGAGCTTTCCAATACATTGGATAGTACTTCAAGTAATTTATCTTGCCAGGAGTGCACTAGGTCACCACCATCCCCCTGTAAATGCATAAAGAGTCCCTCAAACTCAATTGGAAAATCAAAAGTGAGTAAGCAAAAGTTGGGGCCTGTCCAGGACAAACCACAGAAGGCGCTCCTAAAGGCCAAACGTAAGGTGAAGCGTAAGACGTGTCCTTGGCGCAAGTCGCCGGACAAACCGGAAGTTAAGACTTCGCCTATTACAACGGACGACCAAAATATGTGGTAAGTGAAGTGTAACTCACGTCTAAAATGTCTCAAATCCTTAACATGTTATCCGCTTACAGGCTAGAGTGTAATGTACCCGTACGAGTCAATATACCCACCTCCATATGTTTGCAGAGTCTCTTTGGAATTTCACCATTTGCCAGTTCAAATGAAAAATGCGATGATAAGGCACTTGTGAGAGCTGGATACAACTGTCCACAACAGACAATGTCGTCACCAACTGGTACTGCTCCCAAGTTTTGTATCTCATTGGGTCCAGCCATAACTGCCCCCAAGCCGCAGCCACAACTCGAGAGTTCCCCAGCGCCTAAGGCGAAGAGTAAAAAGCAAAAGAAAGGCAGAAAAGCTTTACCTGCCAATTCTAGTGAGCTGAGCAGTCAACAACCCCCCATTATCGGCACATCAAATGACGACAAATGTAATCAATGTCAGGTTCTGGGAAAATGCTTGGAGCTACTGACCAAACAGTTTACCACAGCTCAAAAGCTGCCCGAAGCAACAAAATGTACTTGTTTTGCTGAGAAATCCACGAATGTGAGAAGTGTGGTGCGCAAGAGAAATGAAGTAGGTATGGACAATAAAGCCAAGGCATCAGTTAGGAATCGGAAGGACGTACCAGAGTGTAGAAACGTAAAGGCTGGAGAGGAAAATGTAGCAGCTGATGAAGATCTTGAGGAACAAACTCAACATCAAAACTCAAACCGTAAAGCAGCTACAGAGAACGAGAAGATGGAGGAGTCCTACCAAGAGGATATGGACAGCGAAGAACAAGCTGAATCGAAAAGCTTACATTCTACGTATACAAAGAGATATGTTTCTGACAAGGCACCAACTCCTAGGACATCTTTTAAAACTACAAATAACACATATAGTCGAGAGTCTGCCAAGACGCAGGAGTTAGAATCAAGTAACTCAGCTAGAAAACCTGGTTGCTTATGCTGCAAGAGAAGGAAACCAAAAGCGGTGCCCAATCCAGTTGGATGTCACTGTGCAGCCAAAGCCTCAAGTGCAGCTGAATTTACCAAGTCACCTCGAGAGCATCGAAGCTTAGTCGAAGAACGGTCTTGGCTCTCAGATAGTGCAACCGCTTCCTGGTTACCTAATTATACTAAGATGCCAGTATATAATGCCAATGTCTCACAATTGACGCAGTATCTAAGCAACATCCCAACTAGCACACCGAAGACTGAGTATGCTGATATGTGGGATTGGAATAAGGGTACCTCAGAAGGTTCTGCCTATTTGTCACCCACAATGCAATACAAAGTGCCACCGCCAACACCTGCTTTATCCAGTATGTTCGATATATCTCAAAGCTCCATGGGTATGTCCCAACCCCAGCCAGTAGTCAGTGAAGCTGGCGATCAATGGAGATATAACTCCCAACCATTTTCGGATGCCAGCGGCCGCACCTGGAAGAACACTGACGAGAGGCAGTCTGATACACCTTCTGCTCCTAGTGCTCGACAAACCAAGATAAGCTTTCCTTCAGACTATGTCTCAGAAACTTCGTGGGCTTTGGAGCGGCGTCCTCAAAACTCGTATTACTCAATTCATCCTTCGAAAAGGTCGGAAGGGTCACAGTTTGACAGTCTTAAGGATATTAGGGTAGGATATGGTGGAAAGCCTGGCAATATATCCAGCCTAAGTCTTAAAACGCAGGTGTCTTCCTATCCAGAAAGTTTCGATGATTATGACCAGCAACTAGACGATGTGTTGAGGGATAAGGAACAAATGTGTGGTCTTCTTCGTTTTCTAATGCATAAAGTACAATGCACTGATGGTCAACAGAGAGGAGTGTTTAGTGCATCCGAGTGGTCTGAAAGATCAGAGCAACTGCAACAAGCACCAAACCCAGATAATAGTCAGTTAACAGGGGAAGAGATCCGTCGTGAGGATGATGAAAATGAGGCCGCCAAAACAGAAATCAAACGTACATCCGATAGTTCAGAAGAAATTGCTTTAAAAGAATTGCCTGGTGCGACATTACGGTATGAGACACCAAGCGAAGCAGACAATGTAAGGGATATGAATGAAATTCAGAGACAAGTAGGTTATGGGCACAATGGCAGCTCTCCTACACAAGCGAAAAAGGTAGATTCAAGCATGGGAAGAGAAGACAAAAAAGATTTCAAACCAACACAACAGAGGAGATCAAATTTGGGACAAGAAAGCAGAATTGAAAGCGGTGGAGAAAGCCGGGGACAAATTCAAACTAACTGCATACAGAATTGTCGGAGTTCTTGTACCAGAAATAGAGCAATAGAATTTCATGGGCAAAATAAGAAGAAATGCGAAGAAGATGAACGCAGTTGGAAAAATAAAGAATTGAAAGAAGAAAGGAAACGTAACACAGGGAGTGAAAGTGCGGAACCATCCAAAAACGAGAGCTCGAGTAAATTAAAGTGGGTAAATGAGAAAGATTCAAAAGAAGAAAGTAAAAGAAACAAAGTGCAGAAAACTGAAGTACAATCGAAAGAAGAAAGCATCAGAAACTCGAACCTGGAAAGAGAACAAGACATAAACAGAAGCAGAATATGTAGGTGCGACCAACAACTTAAAGTGGAAGAAATGTCAGAAGAGGAAGAAGAGCAACAAATATGTCAAATATGTCATTGCGAGGTACAAAGACCAGAAAGGGAGCCAGAACCACAACCACAGAGACACAATTTATGTGAATGCGAAGTACAATCGTTAGAGAAAAGTCCAGAAAGGGAACCAGAACCACAACTACAGAAAACATCGTTGCCAGAAAGTAAACAAGTGGAGAAAAAGCAAAACCAGAGCTATCAGACGACTAAAGTTAAGCCTCTGGAATCCTTTAGAAAGAAACCATATTACTGCATAGAAGACAACTCGGCACCATTAAGGAAACAAGACGGAAGACAACTGGACAAGACGAATAACCAGCGCCTGCATACTCTGTTTAACAACTGCGAAGATACTACTCGGAGTGATCAAACGAATAGAGTCAAAATAGACGAGTCTTGGCATACATTAAACTGTGATCAAGCATCCTGGATGCAACTAGACTACATGGTCTCAAGAGAAAACCAAAATACTACCTCAGAGCAGAACAATATAGTTACTACCGCCGCCGCAGATGCTCCCAAGACCATCCTGTTACAAAATCGCACCCATTCAGCACCAAGGTGTGGGAAGAAGTGTCACAATAAATCTCAAGGCAATCCCTTTTTAATATCACAGGCTCGTTCAGACACCAATTTCATTTCGCCCAACAACCAGCTACATTTCTGCTGTCCACCCAACATTCAAGCGCATAGTAATTGTGTCTGCCACGAACTCAGCATGCTGGCCCTAATTGAGCAGTACGAGTTAGCCCGTTATCAGCGCTGTTTGAGTACGCATCCCATGCTGCAAGGCGGTCGCGAATGTTTGCATCCAAATGGAATGAAAGTCTGCAGTTGCCCATCGACAGAAGTTAGGGATTCAGCTCATATGGATATGGATGGTAGCCTTTGTGCCCTGAACGCACAGAATGCCGAGTTAAGCACACAGAAGTGGAGAAGGTAAGTGTAAGGGATTTGTATTGAAACTAAGTGAATATTTACAACTTTTCCGTTTCTTAAAGGCAACCACAACAACGACAGCCAGTGGTGTTGGTGCCCTTCCGCTTTGACGATAAAGGCACAGGTAAAATGGTGGCCATACGCGAACCGGTTCAACGGTAAGTTACCCGGTGGAGGCGGCCACTACAGTATGTTCCTAAGATTATCAATAGAAATAGGCGAAATCGCCCAATTTACAGCTTATTGTTTCTTATCAATGACCCTTATGCTGTACCCAAAACTAACTGTCCGATCTTTGTTTCAGGAGGAATGTAAAACTAAGAGCACCAAACCAACTGAGATATAATGCTCCTTGTGACCGAGGTAGATCACCATCTACTCCAGCTTCCGTTAAACGGAGAAGATCGCCTCAAGCAGCACGTTCCATCCAAACTGCTGTCAAACGAGGCACATCGCCACATGTCGCACGATCTGCTCCAGCTTCTGTCAACCGTAGGAGATCACCTCAAGCGCCACGTTCTGTCGGCCGGAAAGAATCACCTGAATTCGAACGACCTGCAGCTCGCTCTTCCCAAATTAGTTCATCTACGGACAAAAGAAATTCAGCTGAAACTAGACGTAGTTCTTTATTTAAGCCAGTTCCGATTCGCAAAGGAGTATCACCTCAAGCCACAAGCTCACGACGTCCATCGACATCCGTACATAACCCACATCATGCTTCATTTAAGCCAACAGCTTTTCTGCCTCGTCGAGGCCCATCCCGATTTCGGCCACCCGTAGTTAAAACACCTTTTGCAGTGTCGGCTGCTTCGATACTTGAGCCTCCTTATAGACCAATAGAAGATCCTTCAGTTCTGCAAAGCTCCTCCACTATCTCCGAGATTGGACCGAAAGTTACCCAACTAGACAATGATGCAGAAACCAGTTATCCTTTGGCTATATCATTGGCGCATGCAGCGCCAGAAGTAACCCAAAGAGCCGGATCAAGACAGCGAAGCCAAAGAGCTAGATCAGCTTTTTCAAACAATGAGACGGAGCCCAGAACTGCAGGAGAATCACAAAATGTTAGATTGGGTCCTGTAAGTCCCCGCTCTAAGGGTACTTGCAGTAAAAATTGCTCTGGACTAGGCCAAAGAAATGCCACAATAGAACCTCAATGGCGGCCCCAAGGTGCTTCAAATAAAGCCAGGAGCGATACGGAAACGGTGATCCTTATGCAGCCTCGTCAATTACATAGTGGGGTCAGTGTAAAAACTGCCAGGTCCACATTGCAAGAAAATCCAAGCCATTCATTTGGTTCAGCCTTGACTAATCAGGTCAGGGTGGGAGAGGAAACAGTGCTTATAGAAACCACCACTGAATGTGAAATGGAACGCTTACTTCAAACTGTGGGAGGACCACCGGGAAATTTTACACGAACCCTATATCCGGGCGTGCCGGCTGAGTGTTTGCAACAGCATCAACAATTCATGCAACAGCAACAACAGTTGATGGAACAGCGGCAACTTATTAAACAGCAGCAACAACTTCTAAGGCAATATCAACAGCAGCAACCACAGGGACAGCAGCCCGCAGCTGTCTTAGACTTGGCAGAGTCGGGACCTACGAGTTGGGTGGATCCAAGAGATCATTTATCGTCCAGGGGTTGGAGAGCACAAGAAAATGTGACTCCTACCATTCCACCTAATCAACAAACCTATCAGCGACTCCAAACATATCCGCATACCTCAGCTTTTGTCCCCGCTTTTCATTCCAATCAGTTCAATTCACACTATCAATCCCCACCAGTTGCTCCACCTCCGATTAATATCCAAATGATACCCCCAGATTTTTATTTGCAGACTGTAAACAAGTATGGTATACAGCCCATGGATTCGCAGTTTAGACCACCGCGCTTACCGGAGCAGTGCTATCAACAGCAACAGCCACGGCAGCAACCCCAACCGGCGACTTCTTGTGGACTGCCTGGCTACCCTTGTCCATTCTATCAGCTACCGCAACCGATGTATCGATCACAGCGATCCCATAATCAGCACGAAGAAACCACCTCAATATAGAAAAATTGAAAATGGCAAAACTTAATAAACAACTCGAAAAGTTCTTTAAAGTGGAATGTTTTAGTTGCCATTTCAATTCAGAGATGTTGCGATTCACTTAAAATACGAAAAAAATTATGATATTAAGGCATCTTAGATCTACCATTAAAGCACAAGCCTTGTATCAGAACCAATTCAGAGTTGTCAGTGACACCGCAGGCCGCTCACAGATAACAAACACCAACGAAATGGCAAAGGAGGCTGTCTTCTCCAAACAAAAAAATGAAGAATCTAGTGAGTTCTTTGCTTTTTGAAGAGCGTGCAAGCGAGTTTAACTAGAAATTCCACAGAAGCTGCACAATTCTCCTGCTAAACAGATTCTGGCAACATACAAACTCAATTTCTCGGATCATTTTGTTGTTTATTCTCTTAAGAACTGTTTTAACCGCTGGCAAATGCTTATTTGTTGCCTACTTCCCGGCAGCTTCGATTTCGGTCTTGTTCACTCCCGGCCAGGCGGTCACCGATGTGTAGCGACCAATGCTTTTGGTAAGCAGGCGTGGCATTTGGTTGGCAGTGGTGGGTCGCAGTACCAAACAAGTTCGTCCAAAACGAGCCATACACAAAGATGAATTGTTAGACTTGTGCTCCAAACCCTTGACAGCTCCTGCTCTGGAACGGGTAGTGAATTTATCAGCAGTGATGGTGGGCAACGGTTGTGGATGTGCATTTCGGGACTGAGGTAGAGATTCTTGGGCAGGTGATTTTTTAAGACAATCACGAGGCACTGAAATCTTGGGAGAAGCAGGTGGTGTTGGTGGAGTTGCTTTTGGAGACGATGGTGCCTCTAATATTTTAATAGGCTTGGCTCGTTGCTGCTGTTGTTGTTGTTGCTGTTGTTGCTGCTGTTGCTGTTGTCGCTGATGTCGCTGTTGTCGCTGATGTGGCTGCTGATTGTAGTTGTTGTTGTAGCAGGCAGCGCAATGCATCGCAGGATGTTGATGATGAGGTGGCATACAGCAGCTGCAACAGTGCGGCAATCCACATCCTGGAGCCAAGTTCATGGCAGATACTGGATAATAGAGACAATGCTGTCCATGAGGATACCAAGGAAAGGGGACACATGGCGGCACAGGGCTGGTAAACAAGTGTTGCGGCTGCTGCTGAAGGGTTGCTGCTGGCCTAAGACAACAGCAATCGCTGTTGCAATCGCAACTAGTCGCTGCTGGGGGCTTAAGTAAGGAGCAACCGCCGCAAGCGCACTGATTTGGCTGCATTAAAGGCTTTGGCACAAAATAATGTGGCTGGGCACAGGCACAACAAGTGGGTACATGTAAATGGCTAAAGGCCACATGAGGCGTCGTATTGCTGGCTTTGTGTTCGACAACGGTTGGCTGCTTCTTGCCGGCGCACGATTGTCGTAGATAAGGCAGCGGTCGATTGATATCCTTGCCTTGAGCACCAATATCAGAGGGCAGTGTCTCTTGTTGGACCGGAATGGTTTGTTTATCTTCAATACGCTGGCGTACCACTGCATCCTCCAGTACCACAAATGAAGGTTTGCTACGCATATCCCTGTTGTAGATCTTTACGAAATGTGGCTGCCCTTCCGAGCCATGCAAGGCCTCAATACTGATGACCTTATGTTCTTCATTCTCTCCATCTTCTGTTGCATTGTCCTGTTTCAGCAAGGCTATGCTAATGCGCCGCTTGTTTGTATTCGAGCAAATACTCTTTTCACCCTCACAATTCTTCCCTCCAAGTGGACTGATGTCGATTTCCCCATTATTGCTTAGGGTGACTATGAAGCTGCATTTGCCATTTAGCTCTTCGGTTTCTATACAGCCGCAAGACTTCGCACCTTCCTTGAGTGCCATCCTCGACTGTACCCCTTTATCCATTTTGATCCGATTAAAAATATTTTAGAATTTTTTTGGTTACAACATTTCTGTTTTGAAGTGTGTTTAGGACTGAGTATCTGGTTACAAATTCTCTCGAGTTGTTTGACATTTTAGGCAAATTTCAATCTGTAGAAATAAAAACGGCAACAACCCCAAATACAGACATGATGCAAGAATATGGAAAGATACTGATGGATCCCCTTGTATTTGATTTATTGCACATTTCGGAAAATAAGTCTAGCGTCGCTGGTCAGCGCTCAGGCGCAATAAACCTGGATGCCAGAAACAGTTGGAGCAGCGTGGACAATGCCAGCAGTTGCCACATTTCATGCAAACATTACCCATGCTGCACTGTGGCGGACTCTTCTCCTGAACAGGGACATTGGAGCGACACGAGCGTTTTGATGCACTGGAAGTTGAGGCCGATGTGGATGTGGAAGTAGTTGCTGCTGATGTGACTGGCTTGGGAGCTGGTGGAATTGGTGATGTTCTTGTGTTCGGGTCGGCGGCCTCTGAAATTGCATTGCTTGGGGTAGATTGTGTGGGGGCGGCGAAATCACAAAACTTGACGGTGTGCGCCGGCGCATAGAGCTGAAGAGCCAAAGGTGGCGGCAATTGTTCCCTGTCCCGCCTGTACTCGGTCAGCAGGCAGGGAAAGGGAAGGTCAAAGCGCACCAGTTGCGGCTGCGGCTGCAGTTGCTGAGGCGGCGATTCCTGCTGCTGCTGCTGCTGCTGCACAGGAACCAAGCTGATGGCCTGGTAATGACAGGAATGCTGCACCGGCTGCTGCGGCTGTAGCTGCCTGGCCAGCGGATGTTGTTGCTGCATTGGCTGCATGCTGCATAAGAAACTTGACGCTCTTTCCGATTGCAGGGGACACAATAGACAGGCGCAGTCCAAGGGCGGTGACGAAGTGTTTGCCGTTGGTGGGGCTGGATAAAACACGGGCGGCGTTGTCGGTTGCTGGTTGTTCCGTTCTGGTCTGGATGGTGTTGTCTGATCATAGCAGGGCATACAGGGCAAAGCGGGACCGGCGATTTGACGCTGATAGTTTCCCGCTTGACTTGGCATTACTGCTGCTGTTTCCGTTGGGTGTGGCACACAGAAACCCTCAAACTGCTGGTTGCCACATAGCGCTGGATAAAAGTTCATTTCCCTTTGGTAATCATCCAAATTGAAGTTGCTGGGTAATGGCACATTGCAGTCAATGCTGGAGGAAAGTCGTGAGTTAAGTTGATTGAACAAGTAAGATGTGGCTTACCTTAAGCCTTCTGGACCCTCGGTAACCAAGCACATGCCCACTCGTGGTGGTTCCACCTCACACTGTGAGCACACCTCTGTGGTGGGCATTGAAGGTGGAGGGCTACACATATTGAACTGTGGCTGATGTTGCCTCTGTTGCTGCTGCGGCTGCTGCTGGCCAAGCATCTTGCCCGACGAGGTCGCATTAAAGCCATGCTCACAGCTTTCCGAGCAAAACATACTTTGACTTTTCTTGGTAAGCGCTGCTCCACTTTATGTAGTTCCGCCCTTGATTGCGGACAACTGCGTTTTTATCATTTAATTTTGTACATTTTAGGCCAAAGAATGATTTGCATTTCGAGTTTGGATTTTGAAATCGTTGGCTAGGTTGATCTGGATTGCTTAGTTTTTGAGGTGAACTCAAAGTTCGATTTCTTATCTTCTTTGTGGAGCTTTCATTCACCTAAACCACTTACCACCATGATACAATAACTACAAGGAAGCGCAACCGGAAGTGCCTTTTCGGCTGCGCGTGAGGTTATCGATTCCCCCAGGGCTGAAACACACAAACACAAAAACCAAGGCTACAAAGTCAATTTTGTACATGTTTGGCAGCTTTCGATAGAATTTAGTTTCCGCGCCAGGTAATCGAGAGCGACCATGTCAGTTCGATATACCCGAGTCATCGAAACCAGGCCGACTGAGTATATCGAAGCTGCGCACTGCGCTACGCTATGTAAACTTATAAATAACAGAGTAAAATCTAAACTTTTCTGACACATTGTATCTATCTAGATTCGAAAAGATGAGAAATCAGCCTAAGACGTCAAATGTTTTTGAGGTGAAACATCTTTAATTTAGTTACAGAAGATTTTAGTAGAAGTAAAACTTGATTATAGCGTGACGCGTCACGTTGATTTGACATATTTTTTGGTGATTTTGTAAATCACTTCACGGAGGTCGAGAATTACAGTTTTACAGTTAAAATAGTAAAGAAACGTTCCGAAAAAAAGACAAAGACGGTTCCAAAGGCCGGAAGGAAAATGTTCACGAATGCTCAAAAGTTGAAACTCATCTTGTCAAAGACTTCCTAAGACTAAGTTCTCCCTAAATTAATAGAAAGAGCAATGCAATACGAAACGTTTAATGAGACGAGCCACAACAATCGAGTCTGGCGTAGCGCAAATTCGGGCAAAAGAAGAGACTGATTCCACGGTTCTCTTTGCCTTCATTTTCAGCATTAAAACCATTTTGCATATTTTCTTATTTGAGAAAACCCCATCCCAGAGAGCAAAGATTATAGATTCAAAGTGTCTACCAACTCCCAAAAAATCCTAAACATGTTTCAATTATTCATACAAATTTTTTGGCTTAGTCGCTTGCCGGCGCTGCTTTCAATCGAGGATTTAGACAATTCAACCCTTAAATGTGGAAGTGGTTGTATGTACATCGAAAGTACTAGAGGCGATGACAATGGCTTTAACTGTACAGAAAGTAATGCCATACGTGAACTCCCACTTCAGTATAGTGAAGGCAAGCTGCTGCTCTGTTTGCCCAAAATATACCATGTAAATGGTGAGTGTTACACAACTGACAACGGTCTTGTATTTTTGGATACAGCAATCTTGTTCCAGAAATAAAGGGCTATTGTTGCTTCTGGACTACCCAACTTGGGTGTACGCAAATAATAGGTCCGGAATATCATTTGCATTTTAAAGATGATTGCAAGGTGTGCAGAAAGTTTTGTAGACCTAAGAAAAGAAAAGCAATTGATAGTGGAGCAGAAGGTAACAGACCTGTACAGTGGATAATCGTACAAGGAGTTGTGATTGCACGGATTTTACAGTGGCAAGTCCAAGAACTGAATAAATATGAGTTTTAGTTCAGTGGTTCAAATATCTTCTCAACTCCAAGTTCATCATGGTGGCTCATATTAAGTTCGTAGCAAAGCCAGCTGGAATCATCACCGAATCGCTAACTTAAACCGATTCGAGAATAGATAGAAGTAGGTCCTGATGATTCTAAGAGTTCATAACTAAGAAAGACCTCAAAAATTCGAATTTCATATCAAGTTCCCCTTTTCTTAGACCAAATATCCAAATGGCTTAATGTTAATATTAAAAATCACAAGCAATGTCTTTATTTCTAAAAGTACTTGAACTGACAAAAGCGATTATCTACTGGGCCTTAGATTATTTTGCATAAAGTTGGCCACATAATTGGTTAATATAGAGGTTAATGCATTTTGCTCGATATTTTGATCACGAGTTGTTGGCGGGGTGGCATTTCGAGGACACATTTGGACGGACTGGGGTGTATATGGAGGGATTCGATGATCGATGGTATGTCGACGTCGCATTATACGGGCAGGAGGAGGGCAGGTGGCCACTAATGGCGGTGGTTGTTGCGGGTACATTGGTGGCGGTGGCATTAGCACACGCTGCACTTCCGCACTTGCTGGCTGAGGAGGATTTACTTCGGTGGCGGCGGCAGCAGCTTGTTGCTGAGCGTAGGCGCTGCGAAAGCTTCGCAAACGTTGCTGATAGCCGGAAGGTGGTTGATAAGGTGGTGGTGGCGGATGATAGGCAGGTGGCTGAAGATGACCATGGGGGGCAGTTGGCTGGGCTACATAAACCATTGGTTGCTGCTGTGCCAGTGACTGCTGTAGATGTTGCCGATGTGCATATTGCTGCGCCTTTTGTTGCTGTTGCACTCTGAGTTGCTGCCTTAGTAGGTCTTGTTGCATTTGTTGTTCTTGCTGCTGCTGTTGCTGTATCAGTTGTTGATGCATTTGTTGTTCGTGCTGGTGTTGTAGATAATGTTGTTGCTGCTGCGTTAAGAACTGCTGTTGGTAGGCCTGTTGGATTTGCGATTGCTGGTGTGCCTGCCCCTGCCAAATCTGAGTATGTTGTACTAATTGGCGCTGTTTTTCGCTTATCCGCTGCTGAATTATGTCCAATTCAACCTTGATTTGCTGCTGCAACTCGTTTCTCTCCGCCTGCAACTTTTGTTCCAGCTGCTGGCAGTGCATCATTTTGTGCCTGAACAAACGTTTCTCTTCATCGTATTGCCGCTCACTGGCCAATCGCTCATCGTAGACTTTCTTCAGAGCCTTTGCAATGTTTTTAAGTTGCTCATTTTCCTGGCACTTGAGACGCTCATACATTTTCGTTAGTTCCTGCAGTTGGCCATGTGATTCCAACTGCGAAGGGTGATGTTGCTGATAGATAATCTGAGGAGGTTGCTGCTGCTGTTGGCTTAGTGGATGTGGCATCCATTGAGCATAGAAGGTATCGACCAATTGATGGTTCAGATTTTGGTTGATCAGATTAAAGGTGTTATTGTTGCAGCTAATTGAGTTTAGATTGTCGGCGTTATAGACAAGGCGGGGCCCTGATTGCTGGCGTAATATGGAATCAGTTGCTGGTACACTGGTTGTTGTGACAGCATGAGCCAGTGGTGGTTGTAGCGGTTCAGGGTTCACATTTGAGGGCTGTTGCTGTGAATCGGATTGAGCCTCCGTTTCTTCCTGCTGCTGCTGCTGTTGATGTTCTTCTGCTGGCATACAATTTTCTATCTCATTGGCCGGCTGCTGAAACTCGTCACTTTCTTGGACCTCATTATCTTTCACCTCACTGTAGTTAACTTCTATGCTAGCTGGAGTCATGGCTTTTAGGTCCTTTAACTGCTCGAATACACAAATTTTCACATCTCCTTCAAAGCAATCTGGCTTGTGCCAGTGAAACAATTGTGGCTGCTGCTCCTCAGTCACATTTTCCTGCTCCAACAACTGCTTATTGATCTTTATCACGCTCATACGCTGACTTTGTTCATTGTGACTGTAAGTAAATACTCAAAATTAAGGCGGCGAATCTTAAAGGGTTTCATTTCAACTTACCTCTGCTCAATTTCCTCTTTTTCGGTTTTTATTAAATCTTTCACCATATCGTAAAGTACACAGCTCATCTCATCTTCGCTTTGTAGTTGCTTCTTTTCACCACACTCGACCTCCAGATCGGGCATACTTGGTGGAGGTAAGTCGCTTTTAAGCTTTGCCTCCTGCTTGATACGCTTTTGCTCCAGAGCCGCAGCTTGTCTCAAGGCCATTTTACCCTTCTTCATTTGCTTGGCCACATAACTCGCTCGTCCCGAGCCAACAGGAAACTTCAGCATACGCATGGAATAATCCTGATTCCTGCCAATTCTCTCCATGGAGTTTATGGAATTCCTACGCTGAAGTATCTCGCAGCGTGCCAGCTCTTTGGGTATAAACAAACTTTCACTGGAATAAACGCTAGCTCGCCGTTTCTTAGTTTCGGCACTAAACGAAGAGGGGTGAAAATTGTTATTAACTTTATTGTTATGTGTTTTCCGTTAACCTCTTTATAAACTAAACCAAAAAGCCATGGTAAATAATCTTATAATTATAACTTAGGTTTGAGTACGTTACGTACTTCACTTAATACTTTTTCTACTTAATTTGAGAATGTTTCGTACTTGGTTTACGCATTGAAGCTCTTGGATCAAGATAAAAGGACTCCAAAGGATTACTTGCGGGAAAAAGAATTTCGCTTTTGGATCAATTATTTTCATTTTTGTAGAACTTCTGACATTAAACAATGCGCTCAGAGAAGAGATACATATATATATATAGAATGAATATAGTTAGAAATAGAATAGAAATTCCGCACTTGGATCAAGAATTTTCATTCTCATCGAACTTCTGGCATTAATCATTCTTGATCCAAGTATAAAAATCTGTATTTCTTCTTTGAGTGCAATGAAACTTGACCAGCATCACCTTCTTTAGAGTCTGATGGTCAGCTGTAATTTATATCTATGCGTATTGCGGAATCGACCATTCCCAGGTGAATCTTTTAAAATCCTTACTTAACTTACAACAATTAAATAATAGGTTTCAAATATTCAATTGGCCAAGAACTTACTTGGAAAGCGAATGCCTTTCCTCGAGTACCAAAGGTCTATCCTCCCGCTTGGGGTTGCTCGTATTATTTTCATCTGGTGTTCTCTCCTGATTGTTTTCTTGCTGTGCCGTTGCATTGGACTGTGATACTGGGTCCTGCTGATTATTATCACTAGCTTCTTCAGGTTGTAGCTCGGCTTGTGATTGCTCATCGGGCAACATTGGTGTAGGGGAAGGGGGCTGTTCGCTGAAATTATTAAATTCAAATTTGTTTGGAAGGGGAAAGGGAACAAGACTCAACTAAGTACTCAACAGATAAAATCTCTTAGAACTTCCCTCAACACTCACCCATTATTTAAGGATTGCATCGCTTCCGCGTTTTGTCCTGCCATGGTCAATATTGTTTTCGGACTGTCCGCCAATTTGGACTCAGTATCGGGCACTACCATTACGCGTCTGCCACTGCTATGCCTGGCCTGATGGCAGCTCGTTTTTATAGCGGGAGTCTATTGGCTTTTATGGCAATAATATTTACAATTTGTAAAACAAACAAATAATTGCTGTTGAAGCGTCTGGGTGGATTTTGTTTCCATAAATTGCGACCCTTCGACAGCTGATCCAGAGCTTTAGACCGAATCTATAAAAAGAATAAATAAATAAATATCATCTGCTACTTGAGTCTCAGCTTGGTGATGAGAAAAAAACCAAGCGATTACCATTGCAAATTTAACTTTTTATCCAGTTTAAACCAGAATTATATATAAAGCTTGTGCATATTTGTGTCTTATATTTTAAGTGCGATCGTCTAATATCCCAACCTGTTGCAAAATTTACTTATAATTATACCTACCCTTTTGAATTAGTTTCTCAATTATTGCTCTCTGTTTTTTAACTCTTATCTTCCTATGCTTTCCAAGATTCGTATTAAATTGAGCCCTCCTATATCTTTGCCCGCTTCCAAGGGAATAAGTACAATTTGCCATTAAGCATAATTTGAGTTTATTTATAAACACACAACACATCGACTCATAATCGACAAACAAATCTTCATGGGACCCCCACCCGTTTTTTTTTTGCTCTCAGAGGAGGGTTTCGTCGCGACGTAATCTGAAGCCACAGACGACGCGTAGAGTTGCACAGCCCAAAACTGAATGAATGCAACAAGCAGCACATTAGCTAATAATATGAGAGCCAAACAGAAATAGAAACTTCAGAGCCGGCAATTATGGGCATGGGCCATTGAAGGGGCTGTCCGGGCGTCCAATTGATATCTCTGGGCTGATAGGCTACACAAACACTAACCACACTAAGGACACGTCAGCTAGGTGCATGTGACGTGGCCATATACGTTCATTCACTTGGGCCCTTGTAATAGTTTTTTAATTTTCAATTTGAAGTCTTAAGTGCACCTGAGGGTGGGTGGTCACCCTCACCCACCTATAAGCGGTGCAGTTGTAAGCAAAATGAGGATTCGTTTATGTTGCTTACAATAAAATTGATTTTGTAGTTATTATTTTGCACTTTTTTTTCTTAAGTTAATAAATTTATTTAGTACTGTATTTTAAGCATGTTCCACATTTTTATAATTAAACTCAAATATCATTCAAATTTGGCGCACGCACTTAAGGCTCGACTAATGTTATCGTTATACGCAAACAATGGTTATCGGGCTGCTTTGGTATTTCATCAATCTGTGGCTGACGGTCACTCTAATTCTCATACCAGCAACAAAAACAAGATTTGTATCTAAGTATCTAAGAAATGGATAAATTAACAACTATAAGCGCTACTTTATTTATGGCTGCCGATGTCTTCGCCATAGTTAGCTTAGCCTTGCCCGATTGGATCATTACCGAGGAAGCGGGTGAGTCCAACTCAATAACTAAACCACTCAGCGCCCTAACAAAAATTTCCTGGCTTATTTCTCCTTCCAGGTGACATACGACTGGGATTGATGTGGACCTGCATGACTCTGTACAATCGTCCCCAGGTGTGCTTTACCCCCGATTTGCAACCAGAGTGGCTGATAGCCTTGGTTTGCATATTTGTGGGCTGCATTTGCATCACCACCACAGTTATACTCCTGGCCTCTTCATCCTGCAATCGCAATGTTATTCCCTATGCCCGTTGGGTGGGGTTCACAGCAATGGTTTTGTTTTGCCTGGCCGCTGTGGTGTTTCCCTTGGGCTTTCACATCGAAGAGATTGGTGGACAGGCTTATCAACTGCCAAATACCTTCAAGATTGGCATCTCCTACATCATGTTTGTGCTGGCCCTTTGGATCACCGTGGTCTCTGAGCTATTTGCGGGCAAAGTTTGCCTGCCACACTTTTAATTAGAGTTATGGGCAGTTTTTTGTTCTGTGATTTTAGTTTCCGTCTAACCCACATAAGAAATCTCTCTTAGTTTGTAATGGTTTTTGTATGTAAATATATAGGAATGTAGGATTAAATATATACTTAAAGTAGTCCGTAGACTTACAATGTAATCCTTATAACACACACTCACGCTCCTGACTCGTAAGAAGCCTCGTGGGCAACTGAAGTTGAGACGTATCCACGCAGAGTCTGTGAGTCGCCGTTCCACTCAAAAACTGCTGACAAAGTTGAAATATGAAGCCAGACCGCTTATGCTGACAGCAGACCAAAGCTCCCTGCCACGTTTCCAATTCCAAAAGGCTGACCAAAGTGACTGCTTGAAACACAAAACCGATTCTGTACACAAATTTCAATCGTATACAAATATTATGTCTCGAATATGTAAAACAAATAAATGTAAGAACGAATAGTCGGATAAAGTTGAAATTGCAACAGAATTGAGCCTGGAATTGATGCTGGAAAATCCTCCTTAGAACAAAGAATCGAATGTCATAGCGCTTACTCCAACAAGCACAATAATAAAAAAACAGGAAAAAACAATTTTTAATTTTATCTAGTTTTTAGTAGTTCCATTTGATTATTACTCTTTGAGGGTAGAACTGGTTATCTGGTTGGTTTTATTCCCATCTCATTCTCATTATACGCCACTATGTATGCATGTGTTTTTCCTTGATCCTTGACTCCAAAAGCCTTTTCAATCATTCACATGGGAAATACTAGTTGTACAGTCACATGGCATTAAATACTTACAGTTTAAATTTCAAATTGAATAAATTTCAGACGCTCCCAACTGGATTTCAAAGACATTTGCGATAAACTTGTTTTATGATTTTATTTCTGAATGCATATTTAATCGAACTATTTAGTTCTAACATGAAATGTAAGTAAGAGTACAGCGGGGGATAAAGAATTAGAGTCTTACTTTCAATGGGTACAATTTCTCGGAGAAAAAATAGTATAGAAAATTTAAGCCATGTCAGAGAACTTAGATTAAAGCAAACTTTGGCTCTGCCAATACCCAAATCAATAAATAAAAAAGCAACTAAACCAATAACAAGTAAGTTTTAGAATTAATCTCTGTACACTCTGAAAATTTTCCCCGAATAAAACTTAGAAATGATTTGTAGCTGCTCTAATTCTCTGCCCATCAACTGTTTTGCAAATATTTAGGTATTAAGCTACAGCCTGTGGTAGATGCAAGTGTGGATATACTAGGTAAACATATATTGTTATTGTGTATTATTATATACTTTCTTAAGCCTGGAGGCTCTTAATAAATTCAAGAGAAGTTTTTCAAAATTAGGTTCCATTCTTTATACTTAGTGTTCAAGCAGGTAAGTGTTGCACTCGGAGGTAAAGTTCATTGAATTTGTGGGTTAGATTGGTAGGAGATATGCATGTTTGTTGAGCCAAGTTGTCGCTTACAAAATATAGTTAGTTGAGAGTTGAGTTAGTCTCGCTTAAGTTGTAAATAGTCGGAATAAAAAACATTTGAGTAAAAAAATATATAGAACTTTAATTGATAGAGTTTAACTAGTGTGTGTGTGTGTTTTAAATCATATTCACTTGTGTTGTGTTCCATGGCACATTATCTCAGCATTAACATTAAATAAAAACAAGTTTCTCTTTTTTATATATAAATAAATAACAATCGAACATTCTGTGTTTAAATAAATAATTATCTTTAGGTACATTTACTAGATATTTTTGGGGGTGGGCTAATTTGCATTTTGTTGTAATTATAATTAAATTATTCGCTGTTATGAATTATGCTAAAACTAACTAAAAACAATTACTTAACACGCGAATTCATTAGGTAAATGCTTCGAAAATTCTTCAACTAAAACGAAAAGCTTTTGAAAATAAATTATTAGATGCCTTCTACTCTACTAACTGGACATGCATAGATATATATGAACAACATGTCGACATGTTGGACAATTTTTACAATTTGCCATCGAATGGTGTCTTTACAAAGTAGGTGACTAGATTGCCTTTACCCTTGACATAGGTTAGGCCCCGGCACTCGCACTCATAGCCGGCGGCCATCAATATCTTGGCCGTGTTTTCCGTGGTCTGTAAGAAGGCAAAATGTAGTGTGGGATGCAAACCAAGTAATCTTGCTGCTCTGCTCTTACCTGCAAGCGTCCCATCACCCCGCAGGAGTCCATGCGGGAGGCCACATTCACCGTATTACTCCAAATATCGTATTGTGGTTTCTGCGCTCCAATGACACCAGCTATAACCGGGCCATGGTTGAGTCCTATGCGCAGACGAAATCGTTGAAAGGATTCGCGATTAATTGAATCCAATATGGACATCAAAGCAATCGCAAATTCCACCAAGATGACCACATTATGCTCCTCGGTGCGTTTCTCATCCTGAGTGTGTGAGGAGGGGTTGGGAAAAGGGATAAAGAAACAGAAATTGCTTTAGTTGGCTTTGATTGTACTTGTGTACAATTTTTTATTATTTTTTTCTCCCTCTCTCTCTCTCTCTATGTGAAAGGAAACCCAATTGAGCGTGTGCCTTAGCTAATCCTAATCCCTACCCATTGGTCTACCTTCATTTAGGGTCTCTTTTTCCTTTTTATTTTTTGTTCTTATTTCGATGCGTAGGGTCAATGTGATTTGATTTCCTTTTTTTTTTGGTTTGGGTAGTTATAAAAAATTTAATTAAAGCTTTAAGCGTCGATTAGAAGGCATTTGAACAGTAAATAACATTTGCTGGGATTGGAATGTGTGCGATAAGGCAAGGGATGAATTAATGAAAGGAAATTGTCACAATACTTTTATAACATTTGACTTGGGTGTGCTTAGACTTAGGGTGCAAAACTTAGAACAGACAATAGGCCTTTGCTGAACGAGATTCCACAAGGCTTCTTTATGTAAGATTGGGGTTAAGGCATGTTGTCGAGCGACAGTGGTTAGCTACAGTTTTAAAGTAAAAAATTTCATTTATCTCGCAAGTCTTTTCCTACGGCAATCAGATCTTCCTCCCAAAACCGAATAAGTGTTCATTCAAGTCAACAATTACAACTACAACAAGAACGTGGCTAACCGTAACAACAACAACAATAAGCCTTTTCCTGAAGCTTAAAGTCAAAGCAACCATCGATAAAAAGTTGATCGTTCATCGATAACATTTGTAGACGTTACAGCAAACTAAGCCTGGAAAATAAAATCAATTATTTCCGGCATTTTGTCAGCATTGGTTCACGAGGTCGAACCACGCATTGGCATTGGACTATTGGAGGCTGGACACAATCAAATCAAAACCATGACAGTCATCAAAAATCAAGCATCTTCTTAGTTTCATAGTTTCCATGCAATTGCATTGCTCATTTTGTGCTAAGAAACTGTAGAAAGCCCACCTGGAATTGATAAACTGTTTCCGCAAAAGAAAAGACCTCCACACACCAAATCCAATGACATTTGGCTGTGCGGAACTTAACTAACGTGAAGTTATGAGATATTAGGCCTAAGCTTATATATAATATATCTGGGAAATAAGACCACCAATATGAATGTGTGCTGTGAGCTATCCAAATGTATCTTCTATGTATAATGAACTCAGCCTTGAGTTTAATAAAAGAGTCTAAGCCAACTTGATTCGGATTCTGAACTGAGAAAGAAGTTAGACAGACATAGCTGTATCGACTATAAGCACTTTGCTTTCTTTTGAGAGTATAATAATGTCTAATATTCATAAATTTTCAGATTTTACTCACCGCAAAACTACGTGACTATATGGATAAGTCAGAGAGGTAGGCATTGTGGTTATTTACAGGATTAGTAATAAGCATTTGAAGAAATTTTAATTAATACACAAATGGGAAACATGAATAGTTAAAAGTATACATCAAGTATACCAAATCATTAATCTTACCGTAGCACCATCTTCCTTGCCCGGCCTTAAGCCCGAAGCACACATATAAGTGCTGGCAATGGTTTTAATCTTTTCGATGCCACTGAATTTGGGTTTCAAGAGTAACTGAAAAAAGAAAATTAATTTATTTCACATTGTATTTCCAACCGTCTTCTTCTCTCCCACCCTACCTTATCGAAATCACAAATGATTTCGTTTAGCAGACGCAAACACTCCAGACCCTGTTTATTTACATCTGTTTCATCATAGAACTCCTTGTAGTTGGGTATGGAAGCAAACATAACAGCCACACAGGAATAACTCTCGTGATACAGCTCCGTGGAGCGTTCCAGATGCAAAAAGTGAGTGGCCACATGGGCAGGTAGAATGTTTTCCAAAAGAATCTGCCAGTAAAATGATTCCGAAGTGAAAGATATGAATATTTTCAGTGAGAAAAAAAGGCTTGCCTTATTAATGCCCCGCATGGTCTCCACTTCTTCCTGTTCCACCTTGAGCTTGGCCTTCCACAGAAAATCTGTACGAGCCACATATTCACCCTGACGATCCAAGGTGTGCAATACGAGGATGATCACCAGGAGCAGTAGGAAACCCTTGATCTCCAGGGGCAAGCTGAAATAAATATCAAAGAATTTCAACTGTAATCCAATCCAAAAAGTGAAAGGGCGGTTCTTGTTACTGAACCCTTTGTGTGGACAGAATGAAATTAAGTAGAGGTGGGCTTTCTGAATTAACATACCTTGGCTCCAAATTCTGCAGATTGTACTGAGCATATAGATCACTATAACCCAACACGGTGACCTGTCCAATTAGAGCCACAAACATGGCAATTACTTTCAGGATAAAACCGGAACGTAGAAAGGCCGAAATGGCAGCCAAACTGACGGCACAGCAGCACAAGAAGATTGGAGCAATGGGTATGGCTTTGGCAATGGCCAGTGGTTGCATGTCCTCCAGCAAGGTGGTATTAAAATCTTGAGTGGAGTTGCCAATTCCAGTGCCAGTGCCATTTGTGGCCATATAAATGTCATCCTCGGGTAGCGAATAATTAATCTACAAGAAAATCTTACGATTACCTGCACTCCCGGTGGGAAACTGTTCCACTTACCACACTGAACACTGCACAGGAGGAGATGAGTATGTTGACTATTATAAACATGGCCATTCTTAAGAACCGACTACCGGCCACCACCTGACCGGGTCCATTACGGTCCGTGACCGAGGCATGCACATCTGGCACCGACATATTACTCAAATACAGGAACAGGGCCAACGATATGAAGCTGGCCAGCAATGAACCAAGCAGCGCCAGATTTCTGCAAGTCAGAAGAAAATACACCAAGGAAGTCAAGTCAGCTCTGGCTCAATCTCACAGCTCACCTACAATTCGATTACAATCAGCTGGACCACAGCCAGCGAGAGGAACAGCACGAAGGCGCATATCAAGTCATACCGGAAATGTGTATCCGGCTGTGCTCGGTACATGGCCTCACGCGGCGTATGGCGGTACCACATGGTGAACGGCTTTAGCTCCGTGGGCGGTCCAAAGAAATTAAAATTGAAACATTTACGCTCCGGTGGCAGTAAATTTGATTCAATCATGGCGATGCTCTGCACGGGGAGGAGGAGGAGGAGGAGCAGAAAGATAGGGGAGTTGACTTAGTTTTGCTTGTCTGTGTGTGACCATCCCATTTGCTTAGTTTAGTTTCTCCTGCAGTTGTGCCACATTTCCTGGCAATTTAAATTTGATTTCCGTCCGCTGGACTTCTCCACTAACTTACCGCCAGTCCAATGTTCTTCACCAGCTTGGATTCGGCTATATTGGCAAAGGGTCGATCCGCTCCCCAGCATTCCACATATTTGGTCATTTTCGATGAGGGACGATTGCGTGTGACATGGCCTGGAAGTAATCAATAATCAGCCAAGAAGTTGGAGCATTGAAGTACTAAAGTTAACGAATGGATCTTTGAAAAGTTAGTCTTAGATTCGAAATGGGAATTTCGCTTTAAAACAGAAACCGGTTGTTAGATGTTAATCGAAGGGACTCGGCAGCGTTAAGGAGCCGCTAAAAGGACCAAAAATAAGGATTTACCAGCTGAGAAGCTGTGAAATGAGTTTAAAGTCACTAAAAACTGTCCAGATTTTACCATTAGAAGATGCATAAAAACCGCTAGGCAGTTCCTTAGAAGTTGTTTTGAAATCGCTGGACTATTGAGAATTGTAAAGAAGTCTCTAAGAAAGTTAAGAGTCGCTGAAACGATTAAAATTCTTAAAGAATTCAGCCGCTCAGTCATGAGAACCCTGTTTAGAATTGCTTGAGATAAACTCCTTAGAAACCAAAGAGGAAGGAACCTGCTAAGGAACCTCTAAGAAGTGCTTAGGCTTTCAAAAGTTGATAGGATAGCACACAAAAATGTCAAGGAATCTCCTAAAAGAAACTATAAAGACGCTCGACTTGCTTTTCGAACAAAGGTTCGTGGATAAGTTCCCCAGAAGTTGTTTTATGCTCAATGTCAATGCTCTGGCATTAAACCTTCTGATTGTATGGCTCTAACAATCCCTAATTTACCCCGTTCACACTAAAAATTCCATGAAATTGGCTTGTGCCGAAAAAAGCCACACAGCGCACTTAAAGTCCTTGGTAAATTAAAACTCATAAAGCGTCATAAAACTCAGCTGGCTGTCAAAGGGGCTTAATTGCCAACACGGCCCCCCCATCATCATGACTCGCCGGTCCATGGTCCATGGCCAGGTGAACATGGTGGAATAACTTTCTGCACAAAGGCCAATCCGCACAAACAGATGCAAGCACGTCAAATTTACGATGCAAAAGTTGCTCCGCCAGCAATAAAAATTATGCATACCCTGAACTCATTTGTGAAAGTGATTTTCAACTGTTGCGTCCCTTCGGTTTCCTCCCGACTTACCCGCATGACTGCGAAAACTTTCCCCGCTGTGAATGGACAGTTTGCGTCCTTCGATGAAGGCGCCCGAGGAGCGGCGACGGTCGGCAAACGACATGAGACCTAAAAGAGTGGCGAGGTAAGGCAGAAAAGAAAAGAAAAATAGCGATTTCAAGTCAAACGAATTTTGAAACATTAAAGCTGCCCCAAAATGTGTGCTACATATTTTACACTTTTCTTTTGTGGTCCCCTCCCTCACCCACTTACCTTGCACCGACAACTTGCGGCGTGAACGCTCTGGTGCCTCGGCCACCATTAAACTATTCGCTCCAGCTCCTCCGGCTGGTGCAGATGTGGTGGGCGTGGTACTAGCCGCATTCGAAGATGCAGCCTGTGCGCCACTATTCGAGATGCCGCTTTCGCTGCCACTCATGCTAAGTAGGTCCTCCACTGGCAGTGACAGCGCCGCCGACTTGGCTGCTGACTCAGAAGCCGCTGAGTCACCACTACCACGATGACCACCATTTAGGCTGTTGTTAATTTCCTTGACTAGAGGTTCAGCGGCTGCTGTCGCCTCATCGACATCATCCTCCTCCTCGGACATCTCTTTGATGGACATGGAGGCGGCAGCGGCCAAGGGGCCATGTAGGGCCACCTCTTGACTGTTGGTTGAAGTGGGGGACAGCTTTTCGTTGGCTTCGACATTAACTGTGTGGGAGGCGGGTGCAACAGTCGTTGGTTTTTCATCGCTGACTTCGTTGACTGGCACTGAGATGCCAGCATCCACCACATCCAATCCATTCTCATGAGTGGGACTGAGATCATTGTTTTCGATGCACTCGACCACACGCGGCACACTGTACATATAGGCGGGCTGGAAAAGTGATTGGTTAACCTCGGCAGGCAGGCAGGCAACTACTTCCCGTACTCACCTTGGGTGGGACTATCAAATAGGTTTCAATTTTATGATCCGCCAAATAGGCATCCCGATTGCCACCCTCGCCCTGTTCCACCTCAAACTTGTCACCCAGAAAGTCCAGAGTTTGTTTGGTGATATGAACGCGTCTGTGAAATGTATAAGATTTATTTGTTAGATTCATTTATCTATTGGATTCCCCCTGTTTATCTTCTTGGCACACGGGGAACTCGTGCGAAAAGAACCCACATAAAAACAGGAACGATGGCTGAGTGTTTTCCGGCTCATTGATTAACATTTCAATTCAATTTCAAATAATTGCACTTTACGTGTGTGACACAGACAACACCCCAAAAAAAAGGCACAAATAATGAAATGTCTCCACACGTCCCAATCACCATTCGTCTTGGAAAGACCCCAATGAAGCTTAGGTTCAGGGAAAATGTGGAGTTGACAGAATGTTTTCAACAAAATCGGCACCGTGGTAAGATTTCACAATTCATTTGGTAATTTCCAGGTTCTAGCTGTGTTTTCATGCTTCTCCTCCTCTTCAACGAAATCCACTTGGATCATTACCACAGCCTTGTCCTCTATTCTAAAGTGAATTTCTCCTTGTTTGATACTCAAAGACGCCCTCATAATATCCATGTTTCATGTCCTTTCACACAACCGGTAACCTTTGTTGTCTCTTAAAAAGACAAGCCCTGCCTTAAGGCTTCATTTAATTGCAACTGCATGGAGGCCAATTTAAATTGTCATTACGCGACTTTCCACTCGTTCATTAAACCAGCGCCATCATGGCCATCTTTTAACCCCCCCTTAAACACCTGCTGGGTTTTTTTTTTTTTATATATTTTTACTCGCTTCGCTGCTGCTACTCGTCATCATTCGACATAATGAAAGCAACCCGACCCCACGCACTTACCCAGCTACGCCGCCGCTTTCCATGTGGTTCGCCAGGGTAACATCATCGCTCCAAACATCAAATTGCCACTTGCGTAGGCCAAGGACACCGCAGAGTACGTTGCCAGTGTGGATGCCAATTCGCATGTCAACATTAATGCCGGTCGCCTCACGCACATGTCTGCCGGAATAAAGCGGAATATGAAGGGCAAACAATGAAAGGGGGCACACAATCGAGGTGGGTACACAAAGGCAAGTATGTATATATGTCTGTATATGTTTGCTTATGTACATAGCACATACATACAAATCTACGGGTTAGTTCTCTAGCTGTATTAACCATTTTATGGGCCATAAAACACGAGCTGAAACAGGCCAAGACGAGTTGTTGATGTATGACACGGTCGAGCCTCTACTATTCTCTAACCAACTGAACTCATACGAGGGAAGGTCCAGTACATTTAGGCCAGAAGTGGACATTGTCCATTCGATTCAAATTATAGGAAGATACTGTAAGAGCAAAGATTGTACAGACACTACTGTCTCGAAGACTTTCCGGCAAATAGGAATTTGGAAATGGCTTGATGGTGTGACAGCTTTGAAGATCACTGATGAGGTGTGCCTGGAGCTCTTCGAAACAGAACTGTTTGAGCAACTTAAATCAATTCTTGACCTTGACAACCACATTGAGCAAACAGATATGTATAGAATTCTTAAAGACAATTAATATTATAAGCTAAAATCCACTTCAAAAAGCTTGATTTGATCTCGAGATTTGATTTCAAGTACGACTCGTTCTTAATCGAACTGGATACACATTGGATACGATGGGCCTGAAACAATCCTGAATTGGCTGTATTGAAAATTAAAACTTACTTGGGACTTTTGGGGGAAGCTTATTTTGGTGTAAGCATCTACTTTGAATCTCGGTAGTTTTTTAAGCACTCCTTTTTCGGATTAAGTGCAGTTCGAATATCGAGCTCAATTTAAATTCGAGCAATCTTGCAATAAGTCGATTTTTAACATCAAATTATGTTCTGATATCAAGGTAAAATCAGTCCCTTCTGTGATTGTATTAAGCCTAGTCTAATTAGGGATCAAGTCATGAATTCCGGGATTGAAATATTCATACCCAAGACAAAACTTATACGAAAATATGGCCAAGTGCCTGCTTACTGTTCAGGCCACAAGTTAAAGTGGAACAAATGGGATCGGGATTGTATGTTTAAGGTATTTTTTAAGTTTGCAAATAAGGTCAGTCTAGTCCGAGCCTTCTTCATTATTGCGAGCAGCAATTCAGCTACGAACAGCTACGTTTTCCGCTAAAGAAGAAGAGACATAAACAGAGAGGCTAGGCGATATCAGCCACCTTATTAAATCGTTGTATTTCTGGTAAAAGTTATATTATTGTACCATTTGTTCTTTCCGAAAATCGTCAAGCTGAAGCTTAGTAAACACTTCGATAACGGAACTGACTTCTAAAGTCTGCTTGTGTGCGACAGCGATCCCTAGGAGCAACCCTCGCTAGCCAACAGTAACAAGCAAATCCCAGAAATAGGCTAGTCCAACAAGTTCTTGAGTTATTAACATTAAGCAGCCTTTTCTTTAGTTTAAATGCCGCCTGGGTCAAATGAGGCGCAACGAAGGCAAATCACTTGGGAAACCTACGGGGGTTCATTTGCTGTGATGTGTTGTGCATGTGTGCTTCAGAATACAAACAAGAAATTTGTTTTTGGTTGGGGCGTTAAGAGTTTGCAAAGTTGAATCAAAAAGTGTGGAGTCTTGTTGAGTTTTTCGCATTATTTAAAAGCGTTGCCTACTTTCCTGCGCATAATTAATATCGCCCACTTGAAAAAAAAGAACCAAGAAATTCCCAATTAAAGTGTCTTCAACAATGAAAAGAAGACTTTTTCATTCGCTTGTTATAAATTGAATGGCCAACAGTGGCCGAAACAAAACAAAACAACAAATGGCCAGGCTACTTCAGATTAAGGAAGAGAGAGAGAGCAGATGCTGGCCCCAACCACCGAAAAGCAAGCAAAAGCCAGCAGCCCAGGCAGCGGAAGAAAAAAGTAAACAATAGACATAAAAGTATAAATGAAATAAAGAAAGGCAACTCTGAAATGAGCAGCTCGTTGGCCACTTGCGCATAAATTTTCGCGTGTAATAAAATGGCTTTTGTGTCGATGCTGTTTTACGCTCTATTGTGTTTTCCTTTTTACTGCATAATACGTTTTTAATAGGTGGCCCCTTATAAAGCAATATATTTACTACACGAACAATAGTTGGTCCCAGCCACTAAATCAACAGCTGCCGTGTGGAATGCAAAAAAAGAAACTCCAAAGTCAAAAGCGCCAAAGGGCTAAAAGCTAACAGGGCGTATACGTTGCGCGCAATGTTGACACACTCACCTGATGGCATCGATCATCTGCAGGCCCATGTTGACACAATTGGTTGCATGCTGGGGCCTCGAAATGGGCAGACCGGACACACAGTAATAGCAATCACCCAGAATCTTAATGCGCAAACATTGATTCTCCTGCGCGATGTTAATGACAAAACAGTTTGACGGGCAATTAAACTGCAACTGAGCTCTATTTACCTGGGCAATCTGATCGAAACGTCCGAATAGATCATTCAGCGTCTTGACCAAATCACTGGCCGTCAGCGATGAGGACAATGGTGTAAAGTTGACGATGTCTGCAAACAGTATGGTGACATTTGTGTGCCGCTGCACGTGCAACTCATGGAAACGAGTGGCTGAGGTGGAGGCCTGACCACCGGCCCGCTGGCAGGCATCGGCCATTTTCAACATGATGCTACGTTTTACCTGCAGATGGGGAACCAGCGAAATTTAAAGGAAAACTGTTTAATACTCAAACTCAACCCAAACTCACCTCGGCGGCTATATAAGCGGGTATCACACTCAACAGCAACTGCTCCTGCTGCTCCCGTTCGCATTCCAATTTCACACGCTGCTCAATACCAGTGCGCGTGCCATCCACAGTCCGATTGTGAGCGGCATCCGACATGATGCGATAATAGAGACCCGACACAGATGCACTGGCCAGCATCACAATTTCACCAAAGAGCTGGAGAAAAAAGCACCATAAATAAGACAGCCACCGTTACGAGAGCACCTGAAGGCTAATTAACGATACCACAACGCCACAACGAGAGTTGAGTGAATGGGAACCAAATTTGCGCGAAAGCCGCAAGCCATTAAAGTGCACTCTGGCAAATCAAAATGGAGTGAGAGGGAAACAAAGAATCGTCTCGATTTCTTGGAGTTATTCACTCATAGAGGAAGAAGATAACATGTCCGGTAGGTCTCAAGATATTCAGCTCAATGGAAAGAGCCTAGAAGTGCAACTTTTTTAAACTAGTTTAAGATCAGAATCATCATGGATTGTGGCATATCGCAGGAAGTATCCTCTGTAATATTGTACTATATATTGGGTTTCCATATATTTTCAAAGTACACTCAATGAGGATAATGCGGAGGAAATAACAAGTGAAAAACGAAACTATTTTGCATTCGGGTTTCCCTTACAGTTTTGGTTTTTATACTCTGTACCGTAGGTACATAGAGTATTATAAGTTTGTGCAAAAGTATGTAACATCCAGAAGGAAGCATCTCCGACCCCATAAAGTATATATATTCTTGATCAGCATCAACAGCCGAGTCGATATAGCCATGTCCGTCTGTCCGTATGAACGCACAGATCTCAGAGATGGTAAGAGATAGAAGTTTGACGTGTATGGGACATATGCTTCTTATGTCTGCAGGCAGATCAAGTTTATTTTCAATTTTGGCCACGCCCCCTCCCGCCCCCGCAATTTAGAAAAAACGTCATATCTCCCACAGTTTTGAAGATAGATGGCTTGTTCCTTCTGGACATATTTAGTTATTAGAATAACTTATCGATCCGCCAAAGGAATGAAGAAGATCGGATGAACGGTTTTCGAGTTATGATCAAAGACAAAATTTCTTGGTACAGAGTATGTTATAGTCGGGCTTGACCGACTTTCTTTCTTGTTAGTATTCTTCCTTTGCATATTGCAGGTGGACTAAGTTTGTATTGTTACCTAACCGATTGTAAGATTACTTATCTGCGTTATGATTTGTCTTTTTATTATTCTAGCTGAATACCCGGCGTCGCTCGGGTCCTTTGCATTGTGTGGAAATGTGAGTGGGGGCCTAAATTAAACTTTAAACTTGCTGCAAATCAAAATTTAAAGATATTTTTAACCCTCAAACAATTTATCAGACTACAGCTTGAATATCTTTTGAGATATTTCTCTAAATCACTTTCTTATCCGGTTCAGAACCTGTAAAACATCTAACTAGAAGATCTAGCAGCTAGTTTCCTCCCAAATCCGGGCAAACCACCAGATTAAGATAGATGCAAAACGCACGGAAAGGGCAACTGGTGACGTTTCGCAACTCCAGTTTGGTTTCCAAACTAGATGGAAGGGCGGAGTCAAGGAGTATTATTCCGTTGCCACACTAGTCATACAAATGGCTGACAATACGGAAAAGTGGAGCTACATTCTTAGCGATGTGCAGCTTAGGACTAGCTGTGTATGGTCAATTGTTACTCTTTACAACTTAATATTACATCAAAATAACTTGAAATGATTACAATAAAAGCTTTCCCTTTGCATGCGGGCAATTCAAGAGTAGGCCCCTCCCTCCCACCCCCGACCACTAATCCCCCGCCTCATTTGTTTGTATACCATTTGGTGCGTGCTGCGGTTACACCGCAAATGCAAATGCCACAGCAATACTTACCATGGGCAAATTGGGCGCATAGCCAGGACTACTGCCGATCTTATAAATGATGTGAATTGCTGTCATAAATAACGCCAGGACTACAGACACGGGCCAGGAAATGGGCAGCATGGTGTGGATGCCCTGCAAATGCAGCCAAATGCACATGTATTCAACTCCAATTCGAAACCCATTCCATTTCATTCCCACTTACCAGAAACAATGCATACATGGACAGGGGAGCCAACTCTTCGCCCGTGATGGCCGCAATGGTGCCCAGCGAGAAGGTGGTGACTATGGCAAAGGCCAAGGCGGCGGCGGGTGAGCTCAGTACGGCGGGAAATTGTAGGGCGGTGAGTATGGAGCCAGAGATTAGGGCGGCCAGTACCAACAGCAGCGTTTGCACCAGGTGCTAGTACAAATTTTGCAAATAGGTTTTCAGAGGCGGTGACTAAGTACCACTAGCAACAATGTAACTTACCTGCTCGTAAACGATGCCAATTACTATGGAGACGACACAGGCCAGCAGGGAGGTGAGCAATCCTGATCTAAACAGCGACTTGCGCAGCCTCTGGCGATAGCGTGTATATAAATCGTTCAGGTGTATGTCCTCAGCTGCAAAATGGAGGAGAGGCAAAGTGGTTGGGCCATCAGCACGGCGTGTTTATTACCATAATCACTTAGACACAGGCAAATATGCTCTCTGTTGTGTGGCATTTAAAATTGACATTTTGCGTAAATTTCATTTTTAAGGCAAACTCTGAAGAGACTTGATTTCGACACACAACAATTGCTCTTTTATGTCAACTAATTGAGATGCCGCAAGCCTGAGGGAATTGTACGTATCTGATGTGGAGGCATAAAATCATTGATGACCTTTGGATAATTGTATAATTAAACCACTGAAGGGGAAAGTTTAGGATTATCTGTGCATTGAAATAAAATTATTGGCATGGTTTTTGATTAACAACCTTACTTGTTGTTCTAGAGAACAATACAAGAGTTTTCAATTCAAAATCTTTCTGTTTAGCTTAAGATTTTATTAAGATTATTTAAATATCTTTTACCCAAAAACCTTGAGCCTTAAGTTTATGAACATGACCAATGGGGTTAATTTTGGTTTGAACCCCCTAACCGAAGGTACGTAAACAAGTTTTCGGCTTGCAGCCATAAGGAGAACAACATGAAACGCTTTTAGTTCGGTTTCAAATCAATCGTACATTTGTTGGTGCGCCTCAGTCCAACCAAACTAGCATGCATATTTCTCTCTCGCAATGACTCTCTTCGTTGTAGCCAAGTCTCTATACTTATTTTGCTTAATCACATGTCCAGCGATTTGAACAGGGTCCTGTTAATGGATCAGTGCTATTTGCTTAACTCAATTTCGGTTTTAAACCAGTTAGTTACTAGTGAGAATGAGTGCAGCTCTGAGAGTTTCCCTTTAAAGCTCACAATTCATCTATTGATTGTCTAAAAAAATCCACATAAACTACATACGCCTAGAGGCTTACTATATAATTGGTCACTTTCCACCACCATCCATATGGAACATGCCTGCACAAGGCCACAGTCTAAACATTTTGCATACAAACAAACTCTGAAACGTAAATAAATAGGCTTACTATCAACAAATAAATTAGAGTATTAATTGATAGATAAAATATAGTTACTATTGAGAACATAATACCACCAGCCATTGCTGCTGCTGCCAGATAATGGTTTTCCAGGTGCAGTTTGATGCTTTGTTGGGCACGTTTGCTATTCAATGTGCAGTCACGAATTCACAATTTGCATTTTGCATTTACAAAGCTTTGTTCAATTAAAGCAGTACTTAATATCAGTCAGTTAATATCCTTAATCGTTCTGTTAAAAAGCTGAGCACATTAAAACGACGAATCCCATTTTCTGGCTTATATCCACTTTGCCCCAATAGCCACATAATAAATTATTCCATTTTCAACCACAAAATTCAATAATAAACTGTGTGAAAATGCAGCTCTCTTCACACTCAGCAAAATTAATTGGCCGCAGGTCATTGAAATTGCACAAATAAAACACGCAAATTAACAGTCCGCAAATATTCGCATTTCAGAATGGAAAAATAATTGCACACACAGCCTCAGTCAAAGCGTTTATACATAAATCATCGAGTGCTAAAGTGTCACTTGCCAGAATTTCATATTTTTTGATGGCAAATGGAGAGGACGATTTCAGTTGGTTAATCGATATTCGCAGATTGATGAAGGCTGTGGCCTAATTGACGCACGTGTTTAAAGTCTTGTTTTATTTATGGAGATTTTTTGTTTTTGGCTATTAATAGAGGCAATTTTATGAGGCATTGATTTTTGTGAAACGTATAAATCAATACACAGAAGAAGAAAAAAATAAACACAAACGAACAGGTAAAAACGAGACACGAAGGACATGCGTGGGTTGAGTCTAAGGTCAAGTGTGTCTGATTGCTGCGCCTGCTAATGGCGTTGACAAGCCAGTCTGGTTAATTAATGAGCCAAAATTGGCCAAATTAAGTATGCCAAAGTGCAAACACTTCATTTGTGAGTTCTTATTTAATGAAAAGCTTGGTAAATTGTTTAACGCAACTTGGTGAGATAAACAGCTGACAAAATTAATTAGTAATTGGCTAGAAATTCGGAGGAGAATTGTCCGAAGAAAATAATTGGAAATTTGTTGTGCAAATGTTGACGCAAGAAAGTTAAGTGATGTGAAAACAATTGGGGAGAAAGAAAGACAATGCTGGGGATGGATAAATTAAAGTTTGCTGTGGGTTTTTAGCTTTGCCAGTTTCCGGCATCAAATAGCAAGACTCGCTTTCCCAACTGATTTAGCAGAAAAGACACTTTTCAAAAGATTTCTTTTTGGACTATAGGCTAGAATGTAAAGCTTGAAATGAGAGAAGCCCATTTCTTTACTTAGGTCAATCAAGGTTTATTGCTTTACCTTTTAAAATGTTTTACATATTTTAAGCAATGAAGCAACATCTTTTTATACCCGTTACTCGTAGAGTATACTAAAGTCGTGCAAATGTATGTAACAGGGAGAAGGAAGCATCTCCGATATCATAAAGTATATATATTCTTCATCAGCATCAACAGCCGAGTCGATACAGCCATGTCCGTCTGTCCGTCCGTCCGTCTGTATGAACTA